>CM033643.1:113656867-114128102 GCA_019512145.1 Engystomops pustulosus | reverse complement strand
TTCACATACAAACCTGCTGAAATTCAAACATGCATATGCTGGACTATCTTTATGAGCTGCACAAAGCAATAAGCAAATGCTACAGCATACCAATGGGAACATATGTGATTTTGAGATCAGAAAGTGACGGCTCAACAGCGTGCATGTTAATTTCAAGTATGTTTTCCATACTTTATATACTTAAAATTTTTGCATCCCTTGAATTAACAATTAAAAATATGAATCGTGCTTACTAGTTGACTTCATACTGTGCTATAGCTGAATAAACTCTTATAATGGAAAGAATTGTATATTAAATCATAAATGTTTCAAAGTAAAAGAATATAACTACTATAATACTGCCCCCTATGTACAAGAATATAACTCCTATAATACTGCCCCCTATGTACAGGAATATAACTACTATAATACTGCCCCCTATGTGTGCTTGTTTCTTTTGTATAGATGTCGGATGTGACTTCATTGTTGAGATTTTGGGATCTGGATTTAATGGAACTTCTTTGGATATAAAGATAAATCAAACTGATTGTCATGTTACCGGGTCTAATTCTTCCCACGTCGTGTGTTGCATTGACCCCTTTCTGCCACTAGGGGAGCACCAGGTCTTTTTAAATGTGAAACCACAAGGTTTTGCTATCAACAGAAAAGGAAGTGACACTTCTCTTCACGTTGTTCCAAAACTTTCCAGTATCTTCCCATCTGTTATTCCACAAACTGGTCAGTTGGATGTTTGTATGGCTCATAAGTAAAAGTGAAAGATTTATATATTTGTTGTGTTCTAATGAAAAAATTATGATATTAGACCAGAATATGTCATTCGTCACATTAACCACTAGGTGGCATTGTACTACATTTGCTTCAGGAAACTCTTTTGTGATGTGTCCTGCTTCTAAGTGACAGCATTCCGTGTGGTCAGGAGTGGTATTACATTGAATAATGAATAGATATTTTTTCGGTTGTGTGTGTGTACGGAGAGTGGGGTTATTTATTGGATTGTTTTTACTTAACAATTGTCCTTTTAAAATTTAGGAGGGCAGCTGGTGACTTTGACAGGTGTCCGATTTGATGGTGCGGCCGCAGTGGCTTTTGGGTCTGAGCTGTGTCCACTTCATGCCACCACCTCCACTACAATCATCTGTATAGCGCCACCTCAGGCATGTACATGAAGTGCGATGCTGTATGATATACGTGATTATATAGGGGAGAATAAATCCTAAAGCAAACCCCGTAAACATATCATCCAACATTGTCAATCATGAAAGCGGCGCAGAGTATTTCCGTAGAAGAGTGAGATGATTTTGTTATAGTTCATAGAATGAAAGTTGTGTAGTAAAAGGAGCGCAGAGTATTTCAGGAAAGATCCTGGGATAATCCCACACTGCGTTACAAAGTGGAAGAAGCAGGTTCTTAGCAGCACAGAGTATTTCAGGAAGAGAGTAAGTGTCTGTTGTGTAGTACATAGAAGAGAACCCCAGTAGTGCAGAGTATTTAAGCAGACAACTTACCTCTCTATAACGTAAACCACCTACTCTCATCTCACGTCTTACGTTTTCCAGGTGGATGAAGCTCCTGAGTGGAATATCCGGATAAGTCTTGCCCAGCAGTGGTTCTCCTTCCCGGAGCGGATCCGGTTTGATTCATCCTTAAATCCAGTTATTTTCTCCATTTCTCCAAATACAAGCAGCGCGGCAGGTGATAGAAAACAGATCATTAAATATTCTCTCATTAATATTCATGAGCTGATTAATATTCATGATCTCGTTAATATTTAGGAATTTTGCTATCTTTCCTTCCCTGTGGTGGACCTAAATTTTTGACGTATCAGCTGTAATAGTAAGAGATTGGGAAAAGGACTGGATACTTTTGTTACCTATAAATAGCGCCCCCCTCAAGTGCGGTGGTTGTGACCGGAATGGCAGCTTTTACTTTAATGAAGAATGTTGCAATACCAGACACAACCTGTAGACAAGGGTGGCACTGTTACTGAGTAAAAAAAAGTCAAGCTTTTTGTCTAATCATGGACATTCCCTTGAAATCAGTAATGAAATATCTTAGATAACCTCTTAAAGGTTGAGGCCTAAATCTTGAGATGCTGATGGGTGGCCCCCCCTTTGGGTCTGGATATTGTCCCAAAATCATGTAATAAGTGGGTCCATTCTCTCGTTCAGATAACCAGGTTGTCTTCATCCATCTGTCAAATTTTGACACAACTCTCCACATGACGATAGAAGTGACCATTGGCGCGGCACCGGCCAGAATCACAAATGTGACGTCAGGCGGGATAGAAGCGACCCTGCCCCCGCTCCCTGCTGGAGTTTATAATGTCTCCGTTATAATGAATGGAGTCTCACTGACCGCTAACGGGTAACTGTATTGTTATATGTTATTTTGTATTGAGGCGTCCCAACTAGATGAGTGGAGACATCGGGCTAGGTGTGTGTGGGGGGGGGGCAGTGGCTCAGTGGTTTAAAGGGTTGACTTGAACAACTGGATGGCAACTAGAGAATACAAGGTTTAATTATCATTGGTTTTCCTGGGCTTTTTTGGAATAAAAAAATCTCAAAGTAGTCACATTGAGGCTTTCTGGGACTTTTCACAGGACTATTTCCACCTCTTCATTAATCTGGTGTAAACATAGAGTCATGACTTGGGACTTTTGTAAAAAGTCTCATAGTCACTGCAGTCCCCTGCTGGTCTATGTACTGGGACTTTTTATGCATTTTGAGACTTTTTTGGGACTTTTTGAAAAAGAAAAATCCCAGACATAAAGTAGACCATAAGAACATTTATTAAAGGGCCACAGCCACTTCAATGAATCTGACGGGCAGAAGAGCTCCAAAATTAGACATAGGACAGTCCCAAGGAGCTGCCTAATGATAAATAACCCCCTACATCCCCATTGGCAAGAGGTATATGAGCGCCGTGGCTCGGTGGCCTTATTTGAAAAATTGGGAGTCCCGGCTTTAGATCCAGTCCAAATTGGCTCAGTGGTTACATAGTTTATATGGTTGAAAAAAAAGACACACGTCCATCAACAAGGAGAAAAGACGGTTGATTTGAAGAATCGGGAGTCCAAGGTTCTAATCTAGTCAGTACCTCTTTATGGACAGGAAGTAATAGTTCTCCTTAGGAAGACTCCCAATTAAGACCGCCTTTTAGGGGTGTGGAAACTTATAGCCATGGACGCTCCACTAGGGGGATGGTAGAAACAATTATGTTTTCCAGGATGGGAAGCTTCTGACGCTGTACTGAGGAGATCCAACCAGGTCAAAACAGGTCTACAGTAGGGAATCGGTTCCTTCAGGAATAGATATACTGTTAGTTTTAATCCCGCATCATGTCATTAGGCTTTGTGAAGGTCATGCTATCTTACTAGGTAGCTAAAAAAGGCGTGGTTTTCCTTATCCCACCCTGGAAAATATCTTAATGAATACGTAATGTCTTGACAAAGTGGCTCAGTGGTTAAGAGGGTTGATTTGAAGGATGTGGAGTCCTGGATTCAAATCTAGACAGTCCATATCCATGGATATTTGGGGAATGGGCACAGTGGTTCAGAGGATTACATTGAAGAATTGGACTCCTGGATTAAAATCTAGATCATACTTTTTCATGGTCATGTGATTTCTTAACTTGGTGGTTAAAAGGGTTGACTTGAATTGGACATGTAGTGTATGAGCACCATGGCTCAGTGGTCAGAAGGACTCATTTGAAGCATCTAATGTGGTTATTTCCATAAACATTTGGGATCTGAGCATGGTGCTCTAGTGGGTTCAGTTGAAGCATTGGGTTCTGGGTTCAGTTCTAATCAAGTCATAATCATCATGATGACTAATGACATTGGTTGTCTAAGCATATTGACTCAGTAGTTATGATACTTGTCTTTAAGGACTGGTAGCCAGGGTTTAAATCTAAAAAGATCATCTCTTTGGGCATGTGGTTTCTGAATATGGTGACCAGTAGTTATAATGTTTGGCCTCAATTATAGTCTTACCAGGTTATTTATATAGACTTTCGACAACTGAGCATGGTGGCCATCTGGATAGAATAGTTTACATCAAGTATTAGATTCATAATTCAATTCTTAAAGGTCAATTCTACAGATGAGTGGGATTTGACTATTGATTCCTCAATGGTTAGGAGGGTTGACTTGAAGTCCTTGGTTTAAAACCAACAAGTTTTCTATATGGGTATGGGATGTCTGAGCATAGTGGTTCAGTGCTTAAAATGCTTGAGGTATTATAAGCCTAGGCTAATATCTTAACATACTATCCCCCAAAACCCCATACTACCCCATCTGAATGTGGTCGCTGATTGGCTCGAATATATATCTAGTGTTTGAAATTGAACAGGTCATCTGCATATTGGTCTACCACATCTGCATGGACTTGTGGTGTCTACGCAATGCCTTGAATGGTTGACTTGAAGTATGAGATCCAACCAGGCCATCTTCATGGTCATGTGGTGCCTGAGTTTGGTGGCTCAGTAGTTGTAAAGATTGATTTGAGTCTTTGGACTCATGGTCTTAGACCTTACTGGGTCTTCTGCATGAACTTGTGACATCTTGACTTGAAGCATGAAATCCTGAAGTCCTCTCCATGGACATGTAGTGCCTGATCAAGGTGCCTCAGTGGTTGTAAAAGTTGATTTGAAGTATGGCATAATGGGCTAAAATCTTGTTAGAACATGGACCGGAGACATCTGAGCACTTTGATTGGTTAGTATTGAAGATGAGAGTCCGGCCAAGTCATCCCGGGGAAGATGTGGTGCCGAAACTGTTTGACTTTACAGTGGGAAATGAAGGGATCTAGTCAATACCTGAGCCCTTGTATAATATTTATGGTGACTCTATTTGAGGACCTTGGAAGGATACTCCTCATCTTCCTCTAAAACTCCTCAGACATCTTTGCCCTCTACTATTCCAAATCCACCCAATGTCACCAGGCGTATTTTTGTTTTTGGGAGAAGGTTTTGGAAGCTGTAATGTTTTCTTCCTCAGTCAATATGGCGCTCTTGTGTGTGTTGACCGTGTTATGTATCTCCAAGTTCATATGGACATAGCATGGGAGGAAGACTTTGATGACTTCAATTATCCTCTCTAACGATATATGAATAATTAGCGGAATTAGTTGACTTTGAAAAGCCGTTTGAGTCTATGATGAAAGGAGTATCCCGTGGAACGCTGGTAGCATTGTTGCTGTCGGCAAGGGCGCTGTTTCTGCAAGGTGCAATGTGACCTGCAGAAAAGTGACATCACGTGTACAGATTATCATTCATATGGAGCTGGGAAAGTTTAGCGCTCCGAGAAGTTTCCATCAGACGTCTTCATGTCTTTCAGGTTTCAGCCAATTATCCGCTATGTCCTGGAAACGTACGGCTCAGAACCATGCTGTGGATCCTTCTTGGGTAATGATGTTATTCTGTATTTTATTAAATATTTATGATCCTTGCAAAATATGTGTCTAGTAACTATCTGAATATGTAATATTTATCCATGCTAATGAGGAATGTTCTAATTTTCAATGTTTCCAATGGAGCCTTACCTATAGGACTCCCTACACTTGATAGGTCTCCATAAAAAGAGAGCTAGTACATACCAAGAACTTGGTCCTGGTGGAAGATGGAATGGTTGGCCAAGCCACCCAGCCACTCTACAGATCCACAGGGGGGTGGATATATGTGGTAGTATAGTTTGAAGTCTAGCTCCTCCCCTGAGGATCTTGGTCAATCTTTACAAACTTCTTATGGTTACATACCTACTGAATCATGAGTTGTAATTGATTGCAACATAGTTCGGAGCTGCAGTACTACATACAGTATGTAGTAAGGAAACCATGTTTTTGTAACCCAGAACAGCTCATTTGAGTAACCAGATAAAAACAATCCCTTGTAATCTATATTCTCTGTTATAGGTGGAACTGTTATTAACATCTATGGTAAAGGATTTAGCCAGAATACATCCATAATTTCCATATCTGTTGGGCATGAACCATGTGCACTATTGAAGACCACAGATGAGATGATCACCTGTCAGACACCACCATACCGATTAGATGACCTTGACCTGATGAACATCACCGTTCCTCTTATTGTTTTCATTACAAATATGACTCACAAAGAAATAATTACAGATTCGCACATTATAGATGATGGGAACCTTACCTTTACTTATCATAGAGACTTCACTCCAACAATCTCTAATCTGTCCTGCTCTACTGAAAATGGAAGTCTCTGGTTGATCCTTCCAGAAGACATTTCGAGAGACTCCATCTTTCTTTTTGAGAATGCAAAGTCTCGGGTAGAATATGAAATATCCTACAATAATTTGCAGAACTCTGACTTTGCAATTTCTCTTGATCACTTCAGGGTTGGGAAATACATTATCAAGATTTATCAGGAGAATCTTGGATTTGCTAACATTACTTCAGAGAAGATGTTTGAGCTTGAGCCTATAGTGTCTTCGTTATCTCCACGAGAAGGTCCATCTTGTGGTGGAACCATTTTAAATCTTTCTGGATCTTTCTTTAAAATCAGTAATAGTTCTATTTATGTGCAACTCTCCCAGGATTATGAGTGCATTCTTCTGAGTGTTAGTAAGGATACAGTTAGCTGTGTCCTCCAGGTCAGTGGCAACGTCAGCTTATTGATTCCCATATACATTAATGTATCGGTGATTGTCAATGGAATCCCTGGACTCTGTGAACGAAATTGCTCCTTGACTTTGGTTCCAGAACAGACTTCCATAATAAAGTATATTCTTCCAAGACTTCAAAGATTGACCTATGTTCTAGATATTTTTGGTGAGAGGTTGAACAAGAACCTCCATATTGTTGTGGACAAAAGTCAAAGGTGTTATGTGGTATCGTGGAATGAGACATTGTTCACATGTCAACTAGAAGTTCTCATTTCTCCAGGGACTCATATAGTCAGTTTCCCATTTGCCGGAGATGGACATTCATGTTTGTCACTAAAACCCTTTAAGTTTTCCATCAAACCTCAAGTGATATCATTAAATCCTCAGTATTTTGGTGTTAATGGTGGAGGCTCTTTGACAATAGAAGGGTCTGGACTTCAAGGTTTGAACTTCACCCTAGTTTTCTTAGGAAAAGCTCATCATTGTCGGATAACCAGTGCTAATAATACTGTAGTCAAATGTATTGTTCCCCCAGAAAATGGAACCATGACCATAACAATCCAAGTGGACGGTGACAGTTACAACGGTGGAAATGTCTATCTCGCAGAATCATACACACCCATGGTCCATTCTGTCCTACAGAATGGCTTGACGTTGAGGTTTGAAGTATCCGAGATCTCATCCATTGATAATGTTGACCTCACAGTTGGCAATTACAGATGCACCAACATTTCTGGAAACTCTACATGGATACAATGCTCTATCCCTCAACTACCAGCTGGGGTTTATAAAATCAAATTTCTTGATGGCCAAAGAGGATGGGCAAGGTCAAATATTACTGTGACGTTTCCACTTAAGGTCACCTCGCTGAAGAATAACATTGGTGAGTAAACACTTTAAAGTATTTTTTGCAGTTTTTTTGCCAATATCCTCTCAATTGGTCTAGACAATACAATGCCATGGACAGACTTATTGTCAAAATTGTGTCATTTTTTGGTCACAAATTTTGGGATGCCATACCATGAGTAGCATGTTGGTGGAACCTGACAGGTCATTTTATTAATATTTTATTGCCTTATTGCTTGTAGACTGTATGGAGGAGTTCAGGACTCTCCATATCTTTGGAACTGGCTTTTCTCCTGGAAACACCTCGGTTACAATCTGTGGTTCTCCATGTGAAGTGTCTGACGACCGTACAACAGCCACAGATATCTACTGCTCCAACTGGAAATTCAATAGTAAGTCCATAAAATTCATGAAAACTTCCATGGATCACAATGTATCACCCAAAACTCAATGGTGTATGTATCAGAAAGGCAGATAATGTGGCCCCTAGAGAGTGGGAGCCCATATTGGGTTGACACTTGACTTAAAGGTTCGCATATTATAAAGTGAGATCATAAAGAGACTAGATTCCTAGTTGACAAGGGTCCATCCTCTATGACCACCACTGAGAATTAGTGTATGAGTTCCCCTGCAAAGTGGGTAGTTTGTGTACCACTGTCTCACATGGCACTTTCTTCATCAACCCCAATGGTTGAAATAAATGGGGGAAAAGATGGGTCCCATTATAACCTTGCTATAGGACTATGATAGTCAGAAGGTGGCATATGCAAAGGTTTTTTTTTTCCTTGAAGAGTTCTTTAGCTGAGCAAAGAGAGTTATGGTTCCCCCTCTCTATTGATTAAAGAGGACCTGTCACCCATAATTTCGGCACTAGGAGCTGCTTACTTTAACAAAGAATGCCGCTATCTAACACTGCGGCGGAGTACAATGTACTGCCTCTTCCCCGGACAACCCCGCTCGCTCCATAGGGTGGCAGTGACCGTCATGCAGCATTCACCACCCCTAACCCCGCCCCCTCATGAATACATCGGACCGCTTGGGTCCAACGATTACATTGTACTCCGCCGCAGTGTTAGATAGCAGCGTTCTAACACTGCGGCGTTTGTTTAAGCACTAGGCTCTGCTTACTTTAGTGCCGAAATTATGGGTGACAGGTAGAGATGAGCAAGCACTAAAATGCTCGGGTGCTCGTTATTCGAGACAAACTTTTCCAGATGCTCGAGTGCTCGTCTCGAATAACGAGCCCCATTGAAGTCAATGGGAGACTCGAGCATTTTTCAAAGGGACCATGGTTCGGGAATAAAATGTGTTATTTAATTGAAAAATAATGTCTTCTGATAAGTTAGCAGATGTATGCAAACATCTGCAATCTATTCTTCACTGTTCCGCGTGTATATTATCTCCCGACAAGTTAGCAGATGTGAAGAACAGTGAAGAATAGAATAAAAACAGTGAACACAGGATCATTTAAGTGAAAAACACAGTAAAGAACACAGTGAAGAATAGATTGCAGATGTTCGGCACATCTGCTTACTTGTCGGGAGATACGCTGTCCCGGGATCCGCTCCTCTTCTTCCACTGAAGTCTCCCCGATCTCTCTGTCTCTCTGCCCTTCCCGATGTCTCCGTGCCTGCCGCTGCCCGATGTCTCCGTGCCTGCCGCTGCCCGATGTCTCCGTGCCTGCCGCTGCCCCAGTGTCTCCGTGCCTGCCGCTGCCCCAGTGTCTCTGTGCCTGCCGCTGCCCCAGTGTCTCCGTGCCTGCCGCTGCCCGATGTCTCCGTGTCTGCCGCTGCCCGAAGTCTCCGTGCCTGCCGCTGCCCAGGTGTCTCTGTGCTGCTCCCCGGTGTCTCTGTGCTGCTCCCCGGTGTCTCTGTGCTGCTCCCTGGTGTCTCTGTCCTGCTCACCGTGTTCTTCATTGTGTTCTTCACATGCTATTTTGTTCGCACCGCTCCCGACAAGTAAGCAGATGTGCCGAACATCTGTAATCTATTCTTCACTGTGTTTTTCACTGTGTTTTTCACTTAAATGATCCTGTGTTCACTGTGTTTACTTTTTTTTATTCTATTCTTCATTGTTCTTCACTGTGTTTTTTAAATTAAATGCTCGATCTCGAGCAGGGGAAATACTCGTCCGAGCAACGAGCCGTTTCGAGTACCTTAATACTCGAACGAGCATCAAGCTGGGACGAGTATACTCGCTCATCTCTAGTGACAGGTCCTCTTTAAGAATGAGTTTTTAAAATTCCATAAACCATGGTCAAGTCAAGCTATTGCATTAAAGGGGTATTCCGGGAATCAGCATAATTCATATAAAAATGGGCACTCAAAATATAAGCTAATATGTAATTAGTTGTTATTTAAAATTTTGCTCCCGTTAGCAGAAAATGCTACTGACATAGACTGTAATGAAGAATTAAAATGTTACTGGCCCTTTAATCAGTCCGCTAATTTCCTCCGTGCGGTCCGTTGCAGAACAGAAGATGGCCGCTGGTCACATGTCCACATCACATGTCCATCACCTACCTGGGCAGGTCATGTGATCACCACTACGTTTGGCTGTTGTCAGTTGGTTGCAGTGCATCCAGTATGGCCGGTGTTGTGGTGATGGCAGCTATACATCATTACTATGGTAACAGAGCAAGCAAGTCTGTTACATCATTACTGTTAGCAGAGCATAAGATGGAGGAGGAGTTACTGAGAACCAAAGGATCATGGAACTTGAAGTTTCCAGTGGCAGCCATCTTAGTGATAACTCCACCCACTTTAGAGAGGCCATAAACTTTGTAAATCATAAAATCAAATTATTTAAGCTCCATTTTGTGACTAATGACATTGAGTATTGTTGTATTCATTTAGTTATATCATCATGGGTTTTTGTGTCAGACGTTCATATTCCCGGAATACCCCTTTAATGGTAGGAATTGTTCGAGGAATGTCCATGTGTCCAAGAAGGCCACATGAATTTCTCATGATGTTGTGATCTCATGAAGGTCATATGTAAAGGTTTTTATGATGTTCAAATGCCTAAGAAGACTAAGAAGATTGTGTGATGATCACCAAAGAAGGCCACATTAAGTGGTTCTGATGATGTCCATGTGCCCAATGGCCAAGTTACCATAAGTGGTTTTGTAAGAGGTATGTCCATGTGCACAAGAAGGCCACATGGATAGATTGTTGTCGAAGTGTCTGAAAAGAACATAGTTTGATGGTGCTCATGTGGCCAAGAAGGTCACATGTACAGGTTTTGATGATGTTTACGTACCCGAGAAGATCACATTGACAGACTTTGATGATCCTTATGGACGCAAGAAGGTTATATAAAGTGGTTTTGATGATGTCCATGTAACCATAAAGGACATATGGACAAGTTTTTTATTATAGTTTATACGGTTGAAAAAAGACACTTGTCCATCAAGTTCAACCGAGGAAGGGTAGGGATTGGATGAGGAAGGAATTTAGGGGAAACAATTCTATATAACATAACCATCAATGTTATTTAGGTGTAAAAAGGCATCTAGACCCTTCTTGAAGCTCTCTGCTGTCCCTGCTGTGACCAGCGCCTGAGGCAGGCTATTCCACAGATTGACAGTTCTCATAGTAAAAAAGCCTTGTCACCTCCGGTGATTAAACCTTGTTTTCTCCAGACGGAGACAGTGCCCCCTCGTCTTTTGATTTGATTTAATCTGAAACAACTTACCACCATATTTTTTGTATGGACCATTCATATATTTACATAAATTAATCATGTCCCCTCGTAGTCGTCTCTTTTATGATGTCTATGTGCCAGAGAAGGCCATGTGAATGGGTTTTATGGGTATAATATCTCGCCATAAACCATAGAGACATGTTTGGACAACCTTGTGAGAGGCTCATGTCTCGTGTCTGTACTGATCTCACTTCTTGGCTGTTTCGAGTCTGAGAAAAGGAACGCGACGCGGGTCGACGCGGTTTGCAAATGATGGGAAATAAGATGACACCGCTTCTCTCCCGTGGGAAAAAATAACATGACTTTTTGCCGTGTTTGAACAATGAATTACGTGTTTGGGGTGAACAGCAGGAAACAAATGTCTGCGGCTGCCAAGTACAACACAAGCAACGAGAGGTTAATTAAAATCGGGTAACGAGTCTGCGTGATCAGAGGTAGGGAAACGCAACGTGTCTATACAGTCATTATATCATAGCTGGGTATTCCCACAGGACGCACATGCTGAGGTATGTAGCATTGTGGATCCCACAGTACATTATAGTGAGGCTCTTAAAGGGACGGCACCACGATGTGTTTGTTATTTGGCAGGTTTCATGATTATATCACACTGTGTAAATAAATCTATTGTCTATGAGATACAGAGACACAATGTAATGACACATTCAGCTCCGCACACAACCTGAATTAAGATCCCATTGACTAGACTGGTGTACGAGGAGAGACTGAGCTTGTGGAAAATCGGTTACATTTATAGGCGCCTTCATGCAATTTTGCATCAAAGTATAACATTATCCAGATGTGTATATATATATGTATTAAAATGTGTAACCTCATGTTGCTTGTTGTCTAAGCTCTATAGTAGTGTCCTCATATGTAGTAATGTGTCTGGTCAGTAGTGGAGAACAATATGGGCAGTTATGGGGGAAGCCCCGGGGACCCATGGTCACCCTAACCCCCTCAAGTTTGATACCACCCTGTATAGATAATAAAGAAAGGGAGTTTCTGCCCTGAAATCCTCACACTGGTTTGCTGCTGGCTCTTGACATATATGTATAAAAGAGCCTTTTCAGGACCTTTAAAGGTCAACTAAAGGTCCTTAAACTTCAGAACTTAAAGCGTACAGGAGAAATCCCATTATTTTCCCAAGAAGCTTGGTTCTGGTACTGTGTGTAGGCATTATAGACATAATACTTAAAGGAAGGTTCAAAATTTTTATCCTGCCCAAGGCTCATTGCAATCTTTATCCACCCTCCCATGTTTCGTTGTTAAGAAGGGTTGTGATAGGAAGAAAAGTTCCTGTATAACCTCCTGGTATTGTTGGTGCCTGTAACATATTGGGATTGGTGAGAGGAGAGATAAACGTTTCTGTATCACGCCCTGGTATCTATGATTTGGTGTACTTACCACTAGATGGCCAGAAGTGTATTTTCTGAACAACACAGTTGACCTTTGTGACCTGGGACTAAAGTTCAGCTAATTTCCAACATCCAAAGAGCTTCCCCAAAGGTCACAGTGTGCAGAGAGGTCAGTCTGTAACTAGGGGTCGTTGTGTGTTCATAAGTCGGGGACGGGATGTTGTTGTGTAATTGCATCACATTTGGTACTATAGCAAAAACTGTAAATGTAAATTGTGGATCAATATCTGCAGAGAATTTTTAGTACATTTTTTTACCAAAACATTTATTATACAGAGCCCCAAAGTTTTCCAGAATCCTTAATATTTCCTGAAATGCTGGGTAATAGCAGTGGCCACTAGGTGTCAGTGAAAGAATGTCCTTTTTTCCTTCCCCTTGCTCTGCCATATAATAGAATATTATGGGGAAAATGTAACACTACTTATCGTTGAGCCTTCGCATCATTGGGAGGGCCGGGTGCCGCTTCACCATGAGGCTACCGGTTATGCCAAGGTTATCTGTGTGATCCAGAACACAACAACAGCCTTACGAAGAGTTTTTTTTTTACAGTTCCACTTGTGTTGCTATAAAACTTTAATGAGTCGCCTAAGTTGTTGATACATTTTTTACCCCAGGCAACCCTAGGATTGCCCTAGCATGGCAGCTGCTTTGCCCTTGGGTTGTCCACCCTTTACTGTACTCTCGACAGTTTGTTCCATTTCTGTCCTGGTGTACCTTCTGCTGAAGACCAACTGACCGCACTACTACTGTGCCAGCGCTATTGCCGGCAATCCATTACTAAGGACCCAACCTTGAGATTCTCCAGCAGAAAAGTTGACTTCGTCCACCCAAGGCGTTGACCACCTACCACCGAGTATAAGAAACTACTGCTAGTGTGGTACAGAGCAAGTTGTGCTGAACATCAACACAATTTTTATATGTTTTTGTGGGATTTTTTTTTTTATAAAGAACCAGTTGCATGTGCAAATTTAGGACATGGTGCACCCGAGAAGTTCTTTGGCTACCTAAAAATTATTCTTCTCCTCCGGAGGTCTCCTCTGCCAGTCCCGACCTTTCGAGGAAAAAGTGATGTGTGATATGCTCTGATTCCTCTGGTTCCCTCCTTTTAACGTTGCCCTCCAAAATTTGGGGATTTATCCAGGATGACTCATTGACGTAGGAATTTATTTTGACCTACGTATCGGAGTCTGGAAGGACATTTAGTACCATTATGATTAATTCCCTCTTCTGCAGGATCGACACTGTGGGATTATAGGACTTGATGGAGCGGTGTCTTTATTGTACGTGATCTATGGGTGAAGACCTTAGACCTTATGGGTGAAGACCTAGACTAAACATCTCAGGTTCATGACCATAACAAATACAGATAAAACCAGATGCCATCATAAAACAAGGCGACAAATCACACAAAGCAAACAACATTTCATAGAGTTGCGTCCGTGCTGCAGTTATAGGCCCTTTCTATTACAGTCGGGTAAAATATTTTGCTCGGAAAACATCTTCATACAATATTTATTAATGCCAACCTGCGAGCATCATCGGCAGCTGGGCCCGCGACAAAAGAATTATCATTCTAGGAAATCTCTTGTCATCTCGGCAGCATGTGATGATATGAAAAAGACCCCGGCTGGCAGAGAATACGGAGCTGCGCGCCACAGCAGTTATGCAAAATATCTCTAATCCCATTGTTTTCCAGCTGTCTGCGTCCCGACCACAAGAGGTCGGCTTGTTCCCACTCCATCTGGACAGAAACGTCTCTGCAGGAGCTGAGGAAACTGTCAGACGAGGGGAGAGGAACCAGAGGAGAGAAGCAGCTACACCACAACCTTCCCAAACAGCACCTGATCACTAATGTGCAGAGAATTTATTGGGTTATTTTTGTTACAGTTAAAAATGAACAATAATTTGGAAAACACAAAGCCCCAAGGGCTTTTACACTACCGGTTCACCTGATTCTCTAACTTTCTGGCCACCATATCTTTTACCTTCTGGTACATCTTTGGTGGGACTTTCCTATATTGATTCCGGATGGGCGCAGCTTTGGCGGATTTTGGTAGGGATTTTGTGTTCAGTGGATATAACACACCCGGAGTCTTCATCATGTCTTGAGAGGGAAGAGTGTCTTCCAGAAGCTTCTGCTTTTCCCAGGCCAGGGTCTGGGAATCCATGGACCTTGACTTGACCATTCCACTTGATGGGTCTCTCTTTGCTGAACCTTCACGGCATTGGTCCAAGCTGATTTCCCATCTGGCTGAAGCTATTCCAACTGTATTTCCATGAATGGCCAAATCATTGGGGCACATTTAGTTACCCGGCCGCTGCAGTTCACCGAAAGTACATTGCGCCACAATTTGGCACGCCCCCCGGATTTGTGTTGCATGGAAGCCAGCGCAGCTGCGCCACAAAAGGATTGCGTGCGCCAAAATCCCAGTGCACACACATCTTAAATACCTGTTCGAGCCGTGCAATACCTGAAAAAGGTGCACAGTCCGACGAAAGAGCAGCACGTGACCCTTATTAAATGAGCCCCATTGTCTGAGACACAGAGGTCGCATATCAGCATGCTCTCATGCTGGGGTGGGAGCATGGTGGGTGCCTGGGGTACCAGTGGTGGGAGCCTGGGGTACCAGGATTGGTATACATTTGTCCCTGAGAAGATAGCTAGGTCAGGACATTCAACTCCTACCGGCGGCATTAACATTTTTCCCTGTCATTGCAGGATCTTTACTTGGGCCCTCAGTGCTACCTTCACTTATCCAAGAGGCCGTCCAAACATAGCGCTCTTTTGTAAACTGCAGCTTCTTACTATTTGCGTAGAACTTTCTGGATTATTTAGTGTGTGGTAGCCCACTGCAATATATAGGATTTTCTTTGAATGGGTTTTCTCATGAAATAATTTAGGCCCTATCCACAGATAACGAGAACAGAGCGTCCAATGTACCTCTGTCGGACCCCTCATCGGTCACTGAAATGAGCGGAGCAGTTGGCCACGCCGCACTCGGCAATCTCCATCAGCTCAATAGAGATAAATGGGGCAGAACGGACATACACAGCCAGCTGCTTAGCTGCTCTTGGGGAGCAACGTGCGGTCCGACGGAGGTACATCAAACCCCACCGGACCCCCATTCTCATAATCTGTGGGGGTCTCATCACTGAGCCCACCACCGATCAGCAAATTAGGACCTATCCTGTAGATAGGGCCACATTTGTTTTGTAAGAAAACCTCTTTAACATAGAAATGATGGTCCAATTCTTTCAGCACATCCATACCCAGAATTTCATCTCATCCTCAGACTGATAACATTTTCATCTTCCCGATTCCAGGCTGAAAAAGAAGTACAGAGGTTGGGCGCAAACCAAGTAGTGATTCACTCACATAAGGTCTATTTTATTTAAGAAAGATAAAACACAACGCGTTTCGGGGACAAGGATGGACCCCCTTTATCAAGTGGGAAGGCCTTCCTCCACTACTAGCAGGAGTCAGCAGGGGGGGCCAGAAAAATTTCCACTTGAAAAAGTGGTCCAGCGTTATCCCCAAAATGCATTGCTAATTTTTCAAATCTTTTTTCAATAAAATAGATCAGGCTGCACTGTACCCTACACTCCGTACCCTTTCAGTCCAGTCTTGCAGCGACCTAGGAAACATAAAGGGAAATAATCCTGCGCGCTCTCTGACCAGTGACGGCAGACCAGGATTTAGGGGAACAGACCGGGCAGGACCTTGCATACCGAACAATTGCTAAAAGGAAAGCAAAACAAACAAGCGCTCCCTGGTGCAATAAATTTTAGGATTGTCCACTATCGTCTAAAAAAGTAGCGCGCTCACCTTTAAACGTTGTGCAAGCAGCCACAACACTGTGGGGTCACACATCGGATGCAGCCAAGTCCTCGCCGGTTGGGGAACACCGGGTAAGATGCAGACCTGACAAAACGCGTTGCCTTATTTCATATTTTACTTGATTTTATTTATTTATAATAAAATAATTTAATTTTGGATGGGAGAAGCGCCGTGGATATAGTCCTATTTTTTACCCGTATCCGTGAGGACGGAGGTGAACTCCTGCCCTTCGGACACTTTTTGCATACCGAACAATGTGGTGTTTGCCACCTGCTCTGGTTCGCCATGTTCCTGCTGCAGCCAGAGGGAGGTGAGAAAACAATATATAGAAATTTCCCTTGTTTTATTTTTTCTTTAATTGCAGTTTTATAAAGATGTTTTTGCACATTCTTTGGTTCCAGGTGACCTCGGCTCAGAGCTCGTACTGGTGGCCTTGCTTGGCGCGGGCAGCAGGTGTAGCACAGATTTCCTGTGAATATTTCATGAATCTGAATTATTTACTTTCACCTTGGCAGGTTCCTGGTCCTTCCTGTGTGACTTGATGTTTGAGGCCGGGGCACGGTGCCATGAGAAACACAACACGTTCATTCGCTGTGATGTAACCGTGCGAGCGGGAGACCTGCTGGTGACAAGATCTTTGGCTTATCTCCATGTTTGTCATTGTAGCCGGGAATATGGCGCCCGTCTGGTGCCAGCTGACAATGGCGCGGCACATGTAGCTCACTTCACTGGACTGTTTATCAGGTATGAAGATACGTTCTGCAGCCCAAATATTCCATATACTCTGTATTTTAGTGGTAGACAACCACCAGGGGGTTGGGCGGTCAACTGGCTTCACGCCAAAGCAAAATCGGGAGTTCCATGTATAATCACACAATACAGGCCTTACATGGGGATAGGGTCCCATTCCGGTGTGCCACAGACTTTTGCAAATTTTGGAAAATTTTTGTAGATTTCTATCTGCTCAAGTTGGAAGTACAACAAGTTCCCAGATTTCCAGAACAATGAGAGGGATAAAGTTACTACACACCAGTATTTGCATTCTACATTGTTGAGCAGTTGTTTCATTCTTCAGGCTCTTTTCTAAGCAGGATGATATAGAGAAGAAATTACATATACCAATCAGAATAAGGTATTTAAAGGGAAATAGAAAACTTACCATTGGCTGCAGCAGCTGCTTTCAGTGGTCGTTTGGTCAACTGGCTTCACAACAAGGAAAAATTGGAGTTCCATGTTTAATCACATGATACATGCCTTACATGGGGATCGGGTCCCATTCCAGTGTGCCACACAGACTTTTGCAAATTTTGGAAATTTTTTGGTGCTTTCCATCTGCTCGACAAGTTCTCGCAATCCCAGATTTCTAGCACAGTGAGAGGAATAAAGGTACTACATGCCAGTATTTGTATTCTGCATTGTTAAGCAGTTTTTCCTTCTGCAGGATCTTTTTCAGATTCTCAGTTTATTCGCAGTTGTGGGGAGAGGGGAGGGTGGCCACTAGAAGCTAAGTTGCTTCCCTTTCATTGAAACATCTGTAGGATCCTATAGGACATTGTAGATAAGTAGTGGTCTGTACCGATGTGTGTAAAGCATTTGGACAGAGACATAAAACTTACCAATGGCTGCAGCAGACTCTGTCAGTGCATGTGTCTCTCCTCTCTCACTCAAATGCCTGAGAAGTATCATATAGGACATCATGGATAGGTAATGTACCGTACTGATAAGAATAAAGTATTTGGTGTAAGATATAAAACTTACAGTTAGCTGCAGCAGCTTACATCTGTGCCTCTATCTGTGCATATGTTTCTCCTTTCTTTCTTAGATGCCTGAGCAGGTTCACACAAGGCATCACACAATGATTCACACAAGGTAAATGATCTGTACTGATAATAAGAAAGCATTTGAAGTGAAATATAAAACTTTCCATTAGCTGCAGCAGCCACTTTAACTGCTTGTGTCCATACTCTCACACATAGAGAAAAAATGACCTACACCAATCAGAATAAAGCATTTGAAGGGAAATATAAAACTTATTGGCTGCAGCAGCCGCTTTCAGTGATTGTGTCTCTACTCTCACACTCAGATGCCTAAGAAGGATCATATAGAGCATTAAATAGAGAAAATTACCTGTAGTAATAAGAATAAAGAATATGGAGTGAGATATAAAACTTACCATTAGCTGCATCATCTTCTGTCTGTGTATGTGTCTCTCCTCTCTCACTCAGATGCCAAAGCAGGATCATATAGGGCATCATAGAGAGGCAATGACCTGTACTGATAAGAATAAAGCATCTGGAATTAAATAAAAAATGACTATTGGCTGCAGCAGCTACTTTCAGTGCTTGTATCTCTACTCTCACACTTAGATGGCTAAGCAACATCATACTGGGCATCAAAGAGAGGAAATTAGCAGTACTAATAAATAATTAAATAATATGGAGTGAGATATAAAACTTACCATTGCCTGCAGCAGCTTCTGTTTGTGCCCCAGTCTGTGTATATCATGTCTGTCCTTTGTCACTTAGATGCCTAAGTAGGATCATATAGGGCATCAAAGAGCGGTAATGCCATCATATGAATAAAGCATTTGCAGTGAAATATAAAACTTTCTATTAACTGCAGCATCCTCTTTTATGGGATCATATAGGGTATTGTAGAGAACTTTTGAGTAGTATTGATGTGAAACTAGTAACTATGAGACACTAAAGCATTCACTATTTGCTGACATCTGTTTCCGTACCTTTACTTCTCCCTGTTGGTCCCCCCCATCCTTCTCCACAGACTATAATGGGCGGCTGTAATTTGATACATCACTGAGCTGACATCTCCCATCTTGAGAGACATATTGCACAGAGATTTTAGATGGAGTAAGATGCTGGGACTCATAACTCATAACATGCTTGATACTTGGAACTACTACTGTCAGTTTAGGTAGTTATCAGATTACAGCTTCCCATATTAGTCTGTGGAGAGGGAAGGGGAATGAGGACCAATGGAGAGAGAAGCGGAGACAAGAAAACTAGTAGTGCAACTAATAGTGAATGTTTTGTCTGTCTCAACTACTAGTTTATCATCAGGTCATTAGTACTGATTAGAGACACACAGGCAGAGGCTGCTGCAGCTAATGGTAAGTTATATGTCTCACTCCATATTCAATTCACAAGTACATGTATAATGGAAAGAATTGTATATTAAATCATAAATGTTTCAAAGTAAAAGAACTGGTTTTATGACCAAGCATGATTGAAATAGTAAAAGTTTTCATAAGACCTTGGTTACAGTTACCTTAGTTTGTTTGAGCTGTTAAATAATTATTCTTTACTTATGCACGTTAGAGATGAGCGAGCACTAAAATGCTCGAGTGCTCGTTATTCGAGACGAACTTTTCCAGATGCTCGAGTGCTCGTCTCGAATAACGAGCCCCATTGAAGTCAATGGGAGACTCGAGCATTTTTCAAAGGGACCATGGTTAGGGAATAAAATGTGTTAATTAATTGAAAAAGAATGTCTTCTGATAAGTTAGCAGATGTATACAAACATCTGCAATCTATTCTTCACTGTTCCGCGCGTATATTATCTCCCGACAAGTTAGCAGATGGAGTAACGAGCACCCGAGCATTTTAGTGCTCGCTCATCTCTAATTATTAGCAGTGTTTTTCCTCTATTATTCTATGGTTCCGTTTTCTTCCCTGTCCACTCTTCATAGACATTTATGTATCTTGACACCTCTGTCTGTCCAGTCTGTCTTGTTCTAGCAAAATGGAATTCAGCACAGGGAGGGGAGTTAAATAATTATTTAGAGCAATTGTAATATACATATCTATTTCTGCAACTCCCATTAATTATTATACATTGAGGATGGTTAGTAGCTTATATTTGGCTACTGTGCTTCTGAGAAGGGTTGACGAAGACCATTTCATTACTGGAACCTATATATTACAGACATGTCATATAATGTAACTAGAGATGAGCGGACACATTCAACCTGAAAGTTTGGTTCAGGTTTGAAAGCATTGGTAACATCCACTGGCACCCGATCGTGCAGGTAAAGCCCATGTGCTACCACATTTAAATAGCTAACACCTGTGATCGGGTGATACTTGGTAGTGGTGAGCCAAACACTGAATCAGAACTTCTGGTTGAAGTTGGGTGACCCAAACCCGCAAAGATTGGCAGAGACCCAAACATTGTGGGTTTTGGGCTGCTCAACGCTAACTGTAACGATTCTAAAAATGTCTTAGATAAATATAATCTGCAATACATTGTGTACAATACAATAATAAGTCTAAATGTCCATAGATCAGCCAACATGGAAGTCTTTACATCCAATATAAAAACTGGAAAAAACAGTAGGCAGTGCCACATATCCATGCATACTGCTTAAGAAGTCCAGGCCAACATCTTCCAAGATGTCAATGGGCAGATTCCAGAGACATCTGGGCATGGAAGCCTACGGTGATATTGTCAAGCTGAGAATGAAGAAGAGAAGATGCCTACTGTGACTCTGTTACCATAGTCCCACATATTTTATGCTGAGAGCAAGCCCAGGGGCATGACAAGACATCATCAGACGGCAGTGTCATGTAGCATGACATCCTCATATCTACTACATCTGCCTTTATTTACTGGTACATCTGTATGTACCTTCACGTTACCCATCAAATGGAATAAATAATTGTAATAATTCATCATTTTCCATCAATTGGCCGATCCACCATGAAGTAATGAATTCATTTGAAGTTTTTAATACAACGATGTAAAAGTTTAAGGCAGATGTGGATAAATGCTGTGTAGAGATGAGCGAGCACTAAAATGCTCGGGTGCTCGTTATTTGAGACGAACTTTTCCAGATGCTCGAGTGCTCGTCTCGAATAACGAGCCCCATTGAAGTCAATGGGAGACCCGAGCATTTTTCAAAGGGACCATGGTTCAGGAATAAAATGTGTTATTTAATTGAAAAAGAATGTCTTCTGATAAGTTAGCAGATGTATGCAAACATCTGCAATCTATTCTTCACTGTTCCGCGCATATATTATCTCCCGACAAGTTATCAGATGTGAAGAACAGTGAAGAATAGAATAAAAACAGTGAACACAGGATCATTTAAGTGAAAAACGCAGTGAAAAACACAGTGAAGAATAGATTACAGATGTTCGGCACATCTGCTTACTTGTCGGGGTGATACGCTGTCCCGGGATCCGCTCCTCTTCTTCCACTGAAGTCTCCCCGTGCTGCCCGATGTCTCCCCGTGTTGCCCGATGTCTCCCCCGTGCTGCCCGATGTCTCCCCATGCTGCCCGATGTCTCCCCCGTGCTGCCCGATGTCTCCCCTGTGCTGCCCGATGTCTCCCTCGTGCTGCCCGATGTCTCCCCCGTGCTGCCCGATGTCTCCCCGTGCTGCCTGATGTCTCCCCGCTGCCCGATGTCTCCCCCGTGCTGCCCGATGTGTCCCCGTGCTGCTTGATGTCTCTCTGCTGCTTGATGTCTCCCTGCTGCCGTTCCGCGCGTATCTTCCGACAAGTAAGCAGATGTGCCGAACATCTGTAATCTATTCTTCACTGTGTTCTTCACTGTCTTTTTCACTTAAATGATCCTGTGTTCACTGTGTTCACTGTTTTTATTCTATTCTTCATTGTTCTTCACTGTGTTTTTTTAATTAAATGCTCGATCTCGAGCAGGGGAAATACTCGTCCGAGCAACGAGCCGTTTCGAGTACCTTAATACTCGAACGAGCATCAAGCTCGGACGAGTATACTCGCTCATCTCTAATGCTGTGCAGTAAAGTAAAGAAAAACTGTAGAAAAAGTGCTTAATTTTATTCATTGCCAAAAAAGAAAGAGAATGATCATAAGGGATATCAATGTCAAATCAATATATCGCATTACCAGCCTTCAAAAATTAATCAATTTTTCTAGGTACCGTGTGTATGTGGACATTTTAGTAGACAGTCAAACAAAGACACAAAACAGACAGGTAGGAGAGGTCAAACAAAGTGCGTCATACCAAGATAGCGTCGAGGTACAAATTCGATTTCAAATTCGGCACAAAGAAGAATAGAAATTCATTATCACAGCAAAAACACAATGGGGCACATTTACTTACCTGTCCTGCGCGATCCCCGAAAGTGCATTGTCCGACGATAATGCACATCTACCGCGATTCACCAAGGTCATGCACCCGATATCCTGTATGTGATGCTTACCCGACCAGGTCCACCGGAGTTCACCTTCTTCTTTCTGGTGCATATAAGTGCATTTGATTGCGACACAATTTGAATGTTAAATCCCGCGCTCAGTCCGAATCAGTCGGAACTTCAGATGGCACGCCCTGCGATTTCTGTCACATGAAATCTGGCACAGCTACGCCAAAATCCAATCGCGTGCAACACAATCCCCTGCTAAATACCTGTCACAGCTGTGCAATCCCTCGAAAACGTTGGAAAATCTGACTAAAAGTGTGGCCACAGACCCTTAGAAAATAAGTCCCAATATATACAATCTCAAGATCCAGGAAGACAAGTCTTAACAGGCAGCTGTGTATGGACCAAGCAGGAATATGTAGAGTGGCTGGACAACGTCCCAGAAGGTTATAGGTGAAGCGCTCCGGCACTGTCATAGGGCTGTGTGCACACACATTCCTAGCTGAGACTGAGGCTGTCAATAAACCAGCCATTACACTTGGGTGTAGTGCTAAACCAGGAGCTTGTAAATGCAGAAATTCTGACACACACACATTGGGGATCATTAACTAAGGGCCCGATTCGCGTTTTCCCGACGTGTTACCCGAATATTTCCGATTTGCACTTACCTTCACTGGGAATAGGCCGGTGAATTTCAGGGCATTCCAGCGGGCCTCGGGGAACTTCAGAGCAGCAGCGACATCTGGTGGATGGCGGAGGAACTACCTTAGTGAATCCCGGCCGGACCCGAATCCACCGCAGAGAACACGCCGCTGGATAGCGAATGGACCGGGTAAGTAAATCTGCCCCAATGTTGTGTGGAACACATGGAGAGAAAAGTGCTAAAGTGGAGCTAAAGTGTATATTTCCGGTTCAGGTGGGACGTGCACACCAGTCCTCCTCACGGACAAAGGGCATGTCCTAGCGCTCTGGCACATGCACAAGTCATTCTGGATGGGAGGAACTGCCCTATGAGGAGGAGATGATTTACGCTGGAGGGTGCTATTTTGGCATGATAGGATGGCTGTCGGACTGGTCCACCAACCTCGGTTGGGCCAAAGCTCAAACCCAATACTTGATCTGAGAGGTGTGACCGAAGACAACACAATCTGAAGGCTATCGTGGTCTACTCCCTTTTGGTGATTGAGGGTGAGTACTTTTTATTTGGTGGGCCCAAAAAAAACACAAACTGACACTGAAGTACAGAACCATATAAAAATCATAAATGAGGATGGTCATCATTGCTAATATGATACGATGATGTTTCTGTCTTGCAGGTTGGGTAAAATGGTAAATCAGTGGGACAGGTTATTTGTAAAACAGGAGGGAGGGGCCATCCTTGGTGTATTATCCTTGGTCTATTTTCCTTGGTAGATTGAATGATATGGGGATGTGTAATTAATACTCACCCGATGAGGTTGTGCTGCTGGACACAACTCTCATGGTAGCTTTTATTTGATCCATATATCCCGCTGCAGCCACATCCTGTCCCCAATCAGTTTCCATGGGAGATGGGGCATCAATCATAGTTAGTTTTTCCTTTATAAATACAATTTCTCTTTAATAAAACTATACATGGAACTAAAATGAATGCATGCAAGAAAAATTTACATAGAACAACGCGTTTCACACTTGTAGAAAACATCTGGTCTAGTTCTCAGGTTATCTTCAGGGACCTTGACTGGATGTTTAGGGTCAATGTCCTGCTGCAGAGTGCTGCACTTATACGATGTGAATACTGTTACATATAAGGTATTGTATATGAACAGATACATTAAAGCTATAGGGTTAATATATTTGATATCGTTTTGCATTGACATAGCCGGAAGCTTCATGCATATTAAGCGGGAATGTCATCTATAATGTACATTATAATTTGCACTTTATGTATCTTAAAGCTCTTTCTGGAGACAATTGTTCTATTCTTGTCACTTACCATTATCAACCTGAATTGTTCTGCAGGATAAAGTGCTGTCACGGGCCACAAGGAATAACTCACTTCCCCCATACACGTAAATGCATATAATCCATCTACATAATTGGTCACAACATTTACTTCCCAACACATTAAGATACAATTATTGACTGATGAATCATGATCTTCCATCCGTGCAGCGGCTCTCCTGACGACCTTCCCATTTCCACACATCTGGCTCTGTAAGAAAGAAATTCATGGAAGTCGTCACATTGGGGCTCATTTACTAAGGGTCATGCGCCAGTTTTCTCTTGGACTTTGCACCCTCCTTTAGGTGCAAACTGCTTGCACAAGTATTTAAGAAGTGTCCGTGCCACATTTGTCGCACTTAACCCTTTTGTGTTGCGGCATTATTCTTCATGAAACACAAATTTCTGCACTGAAGGGGGTGTTTGCAGTGCTCAGTTGGATCGTGCTCCAGATTTAACATGCAAAGTCCAACAGAAGTGTGTCGCACACCCTATGTTGAAGGTGCACCAAAAAAAGTGGTGCTCTCTGTCGAAGAAGTGTAGGGGTGCCAGATTTCTGCTGCACGGCCGCCAGAAATCCTGAATCTGGTGCCATCTGCACGCTACACAGGTAACTGCATATAGTACACACTGCACTGTACTAAGTAAATGTGCCCCGTTATGTGTCCTTAGTCATAGCCTGACTAAGGGCAAACAGTTTGTTTATAGAGGACCTGTCAACAGATTTTACCCCCCTGACTAACCATGCCTGCTGATAAAAGGTTACATGTCTTCCCTATATGAAAATCAGCTGCCAGTGGGGCCCTATAATTAACTGTACACCATGTATGTGATTATATGAGATCACAGCAGCCTCCATGGTGGATGGAGAGGAGTACAAGTCCATGGAGGCTGCTGTTACTTCGTGTGATCAGATGCATGGGGCGCAGTTTACTATTATTAAGTGATGTCACTCTGGTCACATGACATGAACTGTGACCAGTAAAGAGGCATAAGACATGGGGAGGATTAGATGGGAGGGGCCTGTCGAGCAGGAAACGCCCCCTTCTGATGCCAGGGAATATAAGATAAAACGTGATTTGTGTGGATGTAAGCAAAAGTATTTTTAGCTAAAAGAAGGGGGTCAACAGTGAATAGAGCTCTATAGGAACCTGTCACTGGCTGTAGATGTGCAAATGCGGTGACAGGTTCCCGTTGAGCTGCAGTGCTGTTTTTTTTTTCAAGCAATATTTCTTATTCTACCTGCATCAGAGGTTCAGATTCAGAGTTATTAATGACAGTAATGTCTACCCTTTATGTCTGGCACTAAAACAAACTTTATTTATGATTTCACTCTCACCTTTTATACTGACATTCCTGTTCTCACAGTCATTATACATCACCGACATCTGCCGGGTTAATAACCCTATAAAGTCTCCCCTTTATTTTAATGAGCTGTCCACATATAGTACATATATTTTACCAGAATGATCCACCTCTCCAGTCACCTCTATCATTCTATATCTGTTAATTCATGTTAGCTATTTTTTTTTATTAAACATGATATGGAACACTAAAGAAAATCTTTCATCAAATCTGTCATTAAAATCCATCCTGATAAACCAGGGACACTACCCATAGATCCAGGCACCGGGACTGTGGGAATCACCTTATATTTGTTATCCCTGACTTCCTTCCTTCTAAAATCAACTATTATAATTATTCTAATGAGCCTTAGGGGCTCTGGAGCATGTTTTCAAAGCCCCTCAGTGCTGAAGATTCATAGGCTATTACAATGAGCAAAGCAGGTAGCAGGTAAGAGAGAACAAGGGCTTGCGTGAGACTGGCTCTGCTTATTGCAACAGTCTGTGAATCTGCAGTACAGAGGGTCTCTAATTAAAACCTTTCAGGCTCATTTGAATCATTTTAAAAGTTCATTTTACAAGGAAGGAGCCCATGGATAACAAATATAAGAAGATTACCACAGTCCCGGTGCCTGGATCTATGAGTAATGTCCCTGGTTTATCAGGATGGATTTTGATTGCAGATTTTCTATTAGCAAGTTCTTGATTTTTTCATGACATTGAGCATCCCATCAAAAGTCATGTGATTGGACCACCATTTAATCTGTGATGTAGACCGGCCAAAGGAGGTCCTTCATCTTAGGCTTTTCTGTTTTTCTCTCTTATATTTGCACTTATTTGTATATTTGCGCCAAAATTAGCAACTTTTTCACTCGCCTAGCAAAGTTAGCTGCTAAAGAATTAGTATCTTAAAATCTAGATGGTGAATGTGTTAAAAGCCACAATTAAAGTTCAAATCCTGGCAAAATGGCGCAATTTTGTCACAAATATTCTCAAGTTTAGAAGGGGTAGCAGGAGAATTTATGACTTTTCTGCAACTTTTTAAGAAAAAAAGGTGCAAAACTACAAGTCTAAATTCCAAATCCCAGAAAAAGCGAAAAAAGACGAACACATTTGTCCTGATTAAAGATTAATAACACCTGATGTGAAATGGATTTACCAAAGATTAAAGGTGGACTGTGAAAAACTAAAAAGGAACACTCCAGTCAAAGCTAATTCACGGAATAATCCATGGTGCAGGGCCTGGAGGGAGGAGCAGGACTCATTGGGGCACATTTACTTACCCGGTCCCAGCGCCATCCCCAATCCGGACTGTCTAACGAGGATGAACTCTGCAGCGATTCACTAAGATCGTGCGCCCGATATCGTGCATGTGTCGCTTCCCCGCTCAGGTCCACCGGAGTTTACCTTCTTCTTACCGGTGCATGTAAGTGCTTGGCTTGCGACACAAAGGTAAATGTTAAATCCTAATCCATTGAATCGTCCTATGGACCGCCCCCGATTTGTGTTGCATGCAAGCTGGCGCAATTGTGACACAATACGATCGCGTGGGAGACAATTCCCGGCGTGATCACCAAAAAGTCGGGAAACCCACCGAAAATGCGGCCGCGGGACCCTGAGTAAATAAGCTCCATTGTCATTGTATCCCTAGAACCTTGAGTCCTGCTCATCCCTTCAGGCCCTGCACAGGGTAAAATTCAATGAATCGGCTTTGACTAATGTGTTCCTTTAAAGGGGGTTTCCAAGAAGATACTGATTACCTATAAATCGGATGGCTCATTAGTATCATATTGGAGGATATTCTACCCACATTGATCTATTGTTAATAATAACAGAGGATCTTAAAGTCAAGCATCATTGGGAACTGCATATCATCTATTACTTCTGAATTGTCTTACACTAAAAAAAAATTAATGGTTAATCCGTGTAGCCTCTTTCTGACCAGGCCCTAAAAGGCTTTAATGACCAGAGCATTTTTACCGAATTTTCAGACTTACTGGGTGAAGGGCCATAATTTCCTTTTTTGTGCAATACCATGACAATGTGTGCTGCATTTTTTTCTTGACACACAGTTAAAAATGAAAAAGATTAAACCACCTTGTTTCCATGGAGAAAAATATTTGTTTCTTTGTAACGTATAATATATTGTTTTTTCAGTTCTCAAAATGACCATTGTAAATGAAGATAAGCTTCTTGAATATACTCGGAATAACAACATAACACATTCTTAATTTAATGTTATTAACAAAAATACAGCATTTCACAGATATGATTCCAACCTGTCTTTATTAGTCCGGGTGTTGCCCTGAGATCAGAGCGTGGTCGGGCATAGTAGATTCTTGTCATGAATAGCTTCTCCTGTCTGCTCGATGTATTACAAGCCCTGTATTACAAGATGAGCTCACACACAGACACTTCCTGCTGGCAAGCAGCATTGTGCACAGACTTAATGTGCACTTAGGAGTTGCTGAAGTACTTCTGTACAACTTTTGTGCAATTCAGCTGCCTGAAATATCACCCCCTCTAAAAGTTCAAAACAAAAAATACACAAACTAATCTCCACACTACAGATAAATGACAGTATCGGATTATAATATAGGCAGTTTAGGCTGTAGTCTGGGGATCAGGCTTTCCAGGAGGCCCATAACCATCGAACCACCCACCAAATTTTATACCTAGTACACCTGTTACTGCTCTGAATTTACATGTACTCAAGAGCCTTTTCAGGACCTTTGAAGGTCCTCCAAAGGCCCCAAAACCCCGCTGATATGAAGCAGACAGAAGGGACACATCCTCTGTTCCCCAGGAAGCTTTATCCTAGTACCATATGTAGGAAGTGATTCCAGATTACCAGAGCCCATAGCAGTCTTAATCTTCCCCTGACCCCCAATGTGTTTCAGGCTTAAAGGGGTGTTCCCATCTGGGCATTCACATTTTATTTTATTCATTTGCCATTTGTAAACATTTTTTCAATTGGATGTTATTAAAAAAAATATTCCTGTGTGAAGATAATTTCTCATGTAGCCATGTCATCATGGAGAAACGAGATAGCTTCCTCGGATACGACCACCGTGGTCACTGTGTTCACTGTTTTTATTCTATTCTTCATTGTTCTTCACTGTGTTTTTTTTAATTAAATGCTCGATCTCGAGCAGGGGAAATACTCGTCCGAGCAACGAGCCGTTTCGAGTACCTTAATACTCGAACGAGCATCAAGCTCGGACGAGTATACTCGCTCATCTCTAATGCACGTCCATTGTGTCATTCTAAGGCTGCTTCATAGGAAATAGTTAAAGCAATATAGCAATATGTGTTATCTATAGAGTTGCTATGCAGAGAATAAAGTGATAAATTAATATGCAGCCCAGTATCTAAAATATAATCATTAGATTATTCAACTGTCTGCGGTCACACTTTGTGTTTAGTTAGTGTTTAACGCATGCATTTTTAAACAGCTTAAAAGGAGATTTGCCTAATCACATTGTTGTCAATATTGCATTTACGAACGCATGTGTGAACCTTTTGTTAACACTTGAGTGAACGTGATGTTAGCACATGTGTTTGTTAACACTTTTTAACACATGCATTTACATTGCGTTAACACTTGCATTTTGAATGTGTGACCACAGCCTTATAGTACAAGGGTTATTGCAAGGGTCCTGGAAGTGTTCATTGTACCATAATCAATAAGGTTAGAAAATGACATCAGTCCATCACTTCCAACCAATTAAATTACAGGCAGACCCCGGGTTACGTACAAGACAGGTTCCATAGGTTTGTTCTTAAGTTGAGGTTGTATGCAAGTCGAAACTTTATATTTTATAATTGTAGATCCAGACAAAAAAATTTCTTGCCCATGTGACAATTGAAGTTTCAAAATGTTTTGCTGTAATTGGACCAAGGATTATCAATAAAGCTTCATTTCAGACACCTTACAGCTGATCATTGCAGCCTGGAACTATAGTAAAGCATTCAGAAAGCTTCACCCAAAGTCATAGTGGGCAGAGGGGTCCGTCTTTAACTAGGGGCCGTCTGGAAGTTGGGTGTCCTTAAGTAGGGGATCGCTTGTATACTGTGATAAAGGCTGATTTCCTTTGCCTGAAGCAAATAAAAATTCCTTTCCGACTCCTAATATGACAATCAGAAAAAATCTCTGGATCAACAGAAACTACTTAGAATAAGTTTTATTCCTGTACGATGGGCTATTCTTCACTGTTCTTCACATCTGCTAACTTGTCGGGAGATAATATACACGGGGAACAGTGAAGAATAGATCGCAGATGTTTGCAACTTATCAGAAGACATTATTTTTCAATTAAATAACACATTTTAATCCCAAACCATGGTCCCTTTGAAAAATGCTCGAGTCTCCCATTGACTCGCGCGTGAAAAATGCGCCGAAAACGCAAAAAAAACGCTAACAACACGCGCATGAAAAACGCAAAAACGCTAATTACTCCAAGGAAAAATGGAACAAAAACGCAGCCAAAAACGTCAGTTTTTCACGCATTGCACCCTGACGTGAAATGCAACGCTAGTGTGGAAGGGGCCTAAGGCTGTTTCATAGGAAATAGTTAAAGCAATATAGGAATATGTGTTATCTATAGAGTTGCTATGCAGAGAATAAATTGATAAATTAATATGCAGCCCAGTATCTAAAATATAATCATTAGATTATTAAACTGTCTGCGGTCACACTTTGTGTTTAGTTAGTGTTTAACACATGCATTTTTAAACAGCTTAAAAGGAGATTTGCCTAATCACATTGTTGTCAATATTGCATTTACAAACACATGTGTGAACGTTTTGTTAACACTTGAGTGAACGTGATGTTGGCACATGTGTTTGTTAACACTTTTTAACACATGCATTTACATTGCGTTAACACTTGCATTTTGAATGTGTGACCACAGCCTTATAGTACAAGGGTTATTGCAAGGGTCCTGGAAGTGTTCATTGTACCATAATCAATAAGGTTAGAAAATGACATCAGTCCATCACTTCCAACCAATTAAATTACAGGCAGTCCCCGGGTTACGTACAAGACAGGTTCCATAGGTTTGTTCTTAAGTTGAGGTTGTATGTAAGTCGAAACTTTATATTTTATAATTGTAGACCCAGACAAAAAAATGTCTTGCCCATGTGACAATTGAAGTTTCAAAATGTTTTGCTGTAATTGGACCAAGGATTATCAATAAAGCTTCATTCAGACACCTTACAGCTGATCACTGCAGTCTGGACCTATAGTAAAGCATCCAGAGAGCTTCACCCAAAGTCACAGTGAGCAGAGGGGTCCGTCTTTAACTAGGGGCCATCTGGAAGTCGGGTGTCCTTAAGTAGGGGACCGCTTGTATACTGGGATAAAGGCTGATTTCCTTTGCCTGAAGCAAGGAAAAATTCCTTTCCGACTCCTAATATGACAATCAGAAAAATTCTCTGGATCAAAAGAAACTACTTAGAATAAGTTTTATTCCTGTACGATGGGAAATTGTTGCTCTCCATATTGTGTCATGCAGGTCTCTCTTGAACATGTACATAGAGTCCACCATAACAACCTCCTGCGGCAGAGAGTTCCATAGTTTCACTGCTCTTACAGTAAAGAACCTTTGTCTATGGCTATGGTAGAACCGCCTCTCCTCTAGCCGTAGAGGATGCCCCACAGCTGAAGAGGAGATTTGCCTAATTACATTGGAGAGATCCTGGTACTGCCTGTTCAGGCATTTGTACAATGCAATGATTTCTCCCCCTCAGCCTTCTATTTTCTAAGATGAATAACCCCAAGCTTAGTAATCTATCGTTGTATTCTAGTCCCCCCCCCCATTCCCCTATAATCTTGGTTGCTCTCCTCTGCAACCATTCCACTAGTTCTACAATATACTGTATAAACTGTACACAATCCATGTGTGGTCTGAGTGGTTTGTATAAGGGCAAAACTATGTCCTTAACATGAGAATCTATTCCTCTCTTGATACATCCCATAATTTTATTTGCTTTAGCAGCAGGCGTCTAACACCGATCACTAAAATTAAGTTTACTAGCTCCTTTTAATAGGCCACCAAATTTGTCAGTATAAACAACAATATAACTATAGCTATCCGTTCTTACTTAGCCTGCAGTGGCTGCCTAAGTATATCAAACAAAGGGGGCAGATATTCACATTGACAGTCATAAAATGATGATAGCAGAGATGATGAAGTTAGACATGAACAAGTGTTGCAGTTCAGTGCAGAGAATGAAACACCTGTTTCCTCAGGCATGTTGGCGATTATGGAAAGCTGCGTGCTGGGCTGCTCATGTGCTGACAAGTGTATCATTGTCATAAATATATTGAATTAGATCATTATAAAATACTATTAAAAAGGAGGCTGCATATGTGCTGCATCCAGTTTGCCAGTAGCATGTGAGACCAGGATGCTTCTCTCCTCTCAACACTACAGGAACACAAGCAAAATGGAAAGAGGTAGCCGCAGCACTAATAGTGGCCAATGCAATTTTTAAATCCAAATTACAACCTCCCCTGAGCCATGTATCCATGGACATCTCGTGAGCAGACTGGGCCAATGGGAGTAAGTGACCCAGTTTTTGATAGGAACACTGTCTTTACCAACCTCTAACAAACCTCTAACATACTGTATTCATCAGTGCAGCAGTTGGTGTCACATCCAAGCAAATAAAATTGTCATCAACAAGCATGGGAAATCTTACATTTCTTAAGATGAGATGGAGACGAGTATGGCACCATGGATTCAGTCTACTATATAGAAATATGTATATACAAATATGTATTTTGCAGGTTTGTCTGTCCATTTTCTTCAAAACTGTACTGCTGCTGTTGTGGCCACATTTGCCACTACTGTATGTCTGATCTAAGGTAGTGGATCCTGTGTACCACTGTAAGCGATGACATAAGCTGACACCTGGGAGCGGAGTCTAAGTGGCACCTAGTTTTCACCAGAGCCTGCCGCAAGGCGGGATGGACTTCCTGTGGCAAGGTAACACCAGGTCGCTCAACAGACGCAACTTTGCCCACTTTGGTGGCCAAGGCGTGGTAGTAAGACGTGAGGCAGAATCATGGTCGGGACAGACACGTGGTCGGAGACAGGCAGCACAGGATCAACGTTAGGAACAAAGCAGGAAGTCAGGACAGGCAGCACAAATTCAATGTCAGGAATGGAACCGGAGTCACAACAGAAAATCACAACAAAAAATCAGAAATACAGAGGCACTAGGCTGGGAATGCTGGAGGGCCAGCTTTTATCCAATTTCCTATGAATGGCCAGCACCAATCAGCGGTGCGCTTTCCCTTTGAATATTTAAGCACCGGCACACGCACGCCCTAGGAAATGTGCGGAATGTTGGAGCCGGAGAAGGAACTTGGATAAGTAAGGCAGAAGCGAGGAGAACTGGGGACATAGTACGTGGGTCACGGGAGCACCCATGACACTGTAATGGAGCCATAATGTTACTTTCTGTACTGATATTGCTACCTTAATTGCCACTACTTTTGCCCAGCCAAGCATCTGATGTGTTGTCTATAGTGTTACATATAACACTGCTTCTAAGTCTTTCCCATAATTGTATTTAATTGATAACAGACAACTGCAATGAGCTTAGGTATTTATGTACAGCAGGCCTTGTTCCATCAATAGTCTGTACCATATCTTTATGTTTCCTAGATCAACACGGCAGAACACTATTTATTTTATCTCTTTACATTTGTGTTAACTGTAGAGCTCATGATCTCTCTTACAACTGATGAACTAGGACTTAATGAGCTACATGGAGTATTTTATAAAATTTAGTGTAAAAAATATATGATCTAAAATGGAATAAAACATTTTGTAAAAAGACAATCGCATTGCAGGTTGCCATCTTCATTAATGGACATCCTGGGACCTAATGAAAGTCCCCAGGTCTGTCCTCTGCATTGCCTGCTGGATCCAGTCCCTGGCTGGACCGAGCAGTCTGCCTGTCGGACTATGCAAGTGCATAGGCTGAGATTTCTTATATACTTCAATGCAGAATGGAAAAATGTTAGAATCACCACTTTTTTGCCATTTTGCAACACCTAAATCTTTTAATAAAAAGTCAACAGCATTTGGAATTTTCTCCCACTAACCAGTATGTAGCATGAAATATAAAATACAGTCATTAGGAAGTACAATTTGTTACACAGAAAATAAGCCCTTATTCAGCTCTGTACACAAAATAAAAGATATGGATTTTTGCAGGTGTGGACCAAAACTTAGAAACGTAAAACTACATTGGCAGCAAGGGGTTAAAATGCCCGATAAAACACTTTATAAAAGTTTTACAAAATTGGGTGAATGCGTTTCGGTACTGCAAACATGTCTTGGCACAAATTGGGTACGTTTAAGCATGCAAAAAATATTACCAGATAAAGTGACATAGCAGTTTTGAGAAATACCGTATATACTCGAGTATAAGCCGACCCAAGTATAACTGAGACTCCTAATTTTACCACCAAAAGCCAGGAAAACCTATTGACTCAAGTATAAGCCGATGGGGTGGGAAATGCATTGGTCACAGACCCCCCCCCAGTATATCGCCAGCCCCTATAGTATACAAGCCTGCCCCGTAGAATACAGCCTCCACCTGGAGAATACAGCAAGCCCAGCTTGCCCCAGTAGTATACAGCCAGCCCACAGTAGTATACAGCCAGGCCAGCTGCCCCCAGTAGTATACAGCCCACCAGCTGCCCCCAGTAGTATAAAGCCTGCCTTCAGTAGTATACAGCTGCCCCAGTAGTATACACGCCAGCCCAGCTTTCCTCAGTAGTATACAGCCAGCCAGCTGCCCCAGCAATATACAGCCAGCAGTTGCCCCAGTAGATACAGCCAGCCCAGCCTGTCCCCAGTAGTATACAGCCTGCCCCAGTAGTATACAGCCACCCCAGCTGTCCCAGTAGTATACAGCCCCCCAGCCTGCCCCCGTAGAGTTATAGCTTTCTCCCAGTAGTATACAGCCTGCCCCCAGTAGTATACAGCCCAGCATTAAAAAAAAATAAACTTATATACTCACCCTCCGGTGTCCCAGATGTGTCATCTTCAAGCTTCCGTGTCCGTCTTCTTTCTTCTGCCGGGCGCCGCCAATGCCCTCTCCCGGTTGGCAGGCGCATAGTATGACGTGCTGCTGCTGATGTCATACTAGGCACCACCCAGGTGGAAAACATGGCGGCGCCCAGCACGATGTTACAGAAGAAAGAATACGGAAGCCAGAATAGGAGCCACGCGGACATTGGGGGAGCAGCGCTGCACATCAGGGCCACCGAAGGGTGAGTATATAAGTTTATTATTTTTTAAGTATTTTATACTCGTGTATTTGTGCTGAAAAACTCGGCTTATACACGAGTATATATGGTAGGTCTTTGTCATAAAGGCACAAATGTGCTTGGTCACTAAGGGGTTAAATAAATAATTGTGCTTAGCATTTGACTTTATATTTTGATATGTTTTATCTGTGGTATAGTTGAATAGGCTTTAATAATAGATGGAATAGTGTATTCAATCCTGAATGTTTCAAAACAAAAGAACTGGTTTTGTGATCAAGCCATTTTCAAATAGCAAATATTTCATAAGACCTTGGTTACATTTACCTTAGTTTACCTGAGCTGTTAACTCATTCCTCTTTATTTATACATGTCCACGGTGTCAATCAATTACATTACTTTTTTAGAAGGCTGCTTCATGGGAAATAGGTAAAGGAAACCTACCATCTGGGAGCTACTTAACAAGGTACATGCGATGGTAGGTTGCTTTATAGATCCTCAGCGCCATCCTAATTTTTTTTAAACTTAAAGCAGAATCTAGTAAAAATGTTTTCTTTTTTTATGCAAATTTCCTCTAGAGGCTAAAATTTTGTCAACAATATTGCAGTGTGTCCTTTGTGTAACCTATTAAGCTTCTCTATTTTTGGTGGCAATTAAATGATGACACTCAGTTTTTTATCAATTAGCCATTTCCTTACCCAAATACATCAATGTCCCCCTAGTTTCAGCAATTTGGCATGCTATTAATGGCATTAATGTAGTGATAGGTCAGGGATTTAGAAGAATTTGGTATTAAAGGCCACCTATGCAGCTGTGTTAAGACTGGGGATTCTGGGTACAATATGCAAATGCTTTTTCCAGGTTGAGAGAAGAAAAACTTTGCTTTTTGGCAAAGAAAGCTTAATATTAAAGAGTGACTGCTATTTTAAAAAAATGTTTGATACGTTATTGGGCATGCAATTTTAAGCCCTTTTACAATTGAATTAGTTACCTGAATCTAGCTTCTTCCTCTTCACTGGGCTCAAAAGGAGTGAGAATGTACATGTGAGACACTACCTCTCCTTGCTCTCAGCCGATTCTCCTCGGCCAGGAGCTCTAACTTATGTAGTAACCAAACAACTAGACTCTGATCTGTCCCTACACACCCTCAGGTTTCCCGACACTTATATATAAAAAAAATAATACAAACAGACAGAAGTTGCTAAGTTGCTAAGATGTTTATTATATTTAACATTTATTTATATTAATATCAGTTCTAAGGAAATGTCGGTGATTTCAATTTTTATGCGTTTTTTTTACTATTTTTCAGCGCCCTTAGGGTACTTCAACCCTAGGCACCTCAGCCTCCTTCCCCCCAGTCTGCCCCCTCCCAGGAAAATTTGGCATTTGAACCAACATACTCTGAGCAACTGTTATTGACGTAGTGGAAGAAGTGTGTAAAGAGGAGTCGGACGATGAGGAGACACGGTTGTCAGACAGTGGTGAAGTTGTTGTCAGGGCAGGAAGTCCGAGGGGGGAGCAGACTGAGGGATCGGAGGATGATGAGGTGACAGACCCAAGCTGGGTTGATAGGCCGGGTGAACACAGTGCTTCTGAAACGGAGGCGAGTCCTATAGCAGAACAGGTTGGAAGAGGCAGTGGTGGAAGGGTACATTAACCCTAGATGGTCAGATCGCTCCTACCATATACTGCAATACTTCTGTATTGCAATATATGGCATTTTTGCAGGTCATACATTACAATGAGCCACTGGCTCATTGTAACGAACCTACATAAGCCATGTAGCCTCGTGTCAAAAGAAGACCCGAGTCTACCATGGTAACCGATAGCCGCCCCCCGATGACGTTCGGGGGCGCGGCGATCGTAAAAAAGATGGCGGCGTTGAGAGGGTTAATAGCAGCGATCGGTGAAAGCACCGACTGCGGTTATTAGCGGTGGGGGTTTTCTGCAAAATGCAAAAACCCCCACCTTTGTATGAAGAGGACTCAGCCCGTGAGACCTCTTCATACATCCCTTGTTCCTCTGCGCCGTAGAGCTAGGGCGCAGAGCGTTAAGGGGTTAAGGAAATGTGGGTGATTTCAATTTTTATGAGTTTTTTTTACTATTTTTCAGCGCCCTTAGGGTACTTCAACCCTAGGTATTTTTCAGCGCCCTTAGGGTACTTCAACCCTAGGTTGTCTGACTGATCCTACCATATACTGCCATACTACAATATGGCAATACATGGGGATTTTCAACATCATCTATTACAATGTGCAATTCGCACATTGTAATAGATTGATTAAAACGAGACAGCCTCAGGTCTTCGCATGACCTGAGGCTGTCATATCAGCAGATGACTGCTCCCATGGGGAGCAGGGAGTGACAATCTAAACCTTTTAAGTCTTTTTTTTATGCTGCCAGCAGATTTCCCTCAGTGATCGAAAGGTAAACAGCCTCTATTGGTGCTAGGGAGGTGAGTATTTGCTGACATACACAGCAAACGCTCACCAGCTGTGGAGAGGACTCATCCATCCGTCTCCAAACACCTGCAGCCGACATGTGACATAGTAATAGGTTGTGCATCGCTAAGGTGTTAAAAATACAGAACAAATGTGGAAAAACTGAAAAAGTCACAATTGTGGTAAAAATACACACTATTTTGCGCAAATAGAATAGGTTGCTTAAACTTTTGAGACTTTTGCTGCTACTTTTCAGACAAAAGTCTCAAAAAATGGGTGGGAAATTCATCTTTTCTCTTTCTAGTTTTCTTGTCGGTCTATTTCTTTTTTTGTCTTGTTTGTCTTGCGTGGATTTTCCATGTGTTAAATTGGACCTGTGTCTGTCAGTCTATCATTGCTTCATGGTATGGAGGATGTAAATGTTCTAAAAATTTGTGCAAAAAAGTCACAATGTTGTATGTCCTGCTTCTTCATGCCAAGTTTGCCACCTGAGACCAGGCAAGCTTTTACATACTTTTTTTCAACTTTTCAAAAGATGGCCAAAACAACTAACTTAAGTCTAAACAGTTGGATACTTTTTTCTTATCCTTTCTGTTTAATAAAGTTTCATTGTAGATTTAAAAAAAAACAGCTGGATTCATTAGATAAATAAAATAGCAGTAAAATGCACAAAAAGCTAACTAGGCAAAAATTTTACTTTTTTGCATTCAAATTGGGAGAGGCAGGGATTAGAAGAATTTGTATTAAAGGACACCTATGCTAGCTGTTAAGAACTGGGGATTCTGGGTACAATATGCAAATGCTTTTTCCAGGTTGAGAGAAGAAAACTTGCTTTTTGGCAAAGAAAGCTTAATATTAAAGAGTGACTGCTATTTAAAAAATGTTTGATACGTTATTGGGCATGCAATTTTAAGCCCTTTACAATTGAATTAGTTACCTGAATCTAGTCTTCCTCTTCACTGGGCTCAAAGGAGTGAAATGTACATGTGAACACTACCTTCCTTGCTCTCAGCGATTCTCCTCGGCCAGGCGCTCTAACTTATGTAGTAACCAAACAACTAGACTCTGATCTGTCCCCTACACACCCTCAGGTCCCGACATTTATATAAAAAAAAAATAATACACAACAGACAGAAGTTGCTAAGTTGCTAAGATGTTTATTATTTAACATTATTTTATATTAAGTATCAGTTCTAGGAAATGTCGGTGATTTCAATTTTATGCGTTTTTTTTACTATTTTTCAGCGCCCTTAGGGTACTCAACCTAGGTTGTTCTGACTGATCTACCATATCTGCCATACTACAATATGCAATACAGGGGATTTTCAAACATCATCTATTACAATGTGCAATTCGCACATTGTAATAGATTGATTAAAACGAGACAGCCTCAGGTCTTCCATGACCTGAGGCTGTCATATCAGCAGATGACTGCTCCCATGGGGAGCAGGGAGTGACAATCTAAACCTTTTAAGTCTTTTTTTTATGCTGCCAAGAATTTCCCTCAGTGATCGAAAGGTAAACAGCCTCTATTGGTGCTAGGGAGGTGAGTATTGCTGACATACACAGCAAACGCTCACCAGCTGGGAAGAACTATCCATCCGTCAAACACTGCAGCGCGACATGTGACATAGTAATAGGGTCGTGCACGCTAAGGTGTTAAAAATACAGAACAAATTGTGGAAAAAACTGAAAAAAGTCACAATTGTGGAAAAATACACACTATTTTCGGCAAATAGATAGTGCAAAGGTTGCTTAAAACTTTGAGCTTTTGCTGCTACTTTTCAGACAAAAGTCTCAAAAATGGGGTGGGAATTATCTTTCTCTTTTCTAGTTTCTTGTCGTGTCTATTTATTTTTTTGTCTTGTTTGTCTTGCGTGGATTTTCATGTGTAAATTGGACCTGTGTCTGTCAGTCTATCATTGCTTCATGGTATGAGGATGTAAATGTTCTAAAAATTTGTGCAAAAAAGTCACAATGTTGTATGTCTGCTTCTTCATGCCAAGTTTGCCACCTGAGACCAGGCAAGCTTTACATACTTTTTTTCAACTTTTCAAAGATGGCCAAAACAACTAACTTAAGTCTAAACAGTTGGCACTTATTTTTCTTATCCTTCTGTTTAATAAAGTTTCATTGTAGATTTAAAAAAAAAACAGCTGGATTCATAGAGAAATAAAATAGCAGTAAAATGCCACAAAAAGCTAACTAGGCAAAAATTTAGCTTTTTTGCATTCAAATTAGAAGGAAAAATGGAAATATCCCACAACAGACACAAGTGTCTCTTTATCGACCATATCGCAAAATTAGACACACATTTCCAGACTCAATGGGGTTGGACACTTTGCTGATGTTTTTTTTGTAATGTGGGTGTAAGTACTGAGGGACATGATACTAGGTAATTTACCGATAAACATCAAAAAGCCTTTTACTTCACTCAGCCAGACATTCCTGACCACAGGTGAAGGGTTATATGATCGCTTTTTGTCATGAACAATCGCTGTCCATGACTATGATAGTATTAGAATATGAGATCAAAGTCCTGGCAGGGTGATAGGTCATGGACAGATAGAGATCACATGACCCTCCATCTGAGCCCTTTTATGGTCAGGGGATGTTTGCTGATGAGGGTAAAAGACAGGATGTTTCAATTTACATATCAAGAAAGTCGTGCAGAACTTTATTAAATTATATTGGTAAATTACTAATAACCGCCCCACACCTACACACACATTACACAAATCATGATTAGAGATGATGCGAACACTAAATGCTCGGGTACTCGTATTCGAGACGAAATTTTCCGATGCTCGAGTGCTCGTCTCGAATAACGAACCCCATTGAAGTCAATGGGAGACTCGAGCATTTTTTCAGGGGGACCAAGGCTCTGCACAGGGAAGCTTGGCCAAAAACACCTGGGAACCTCAGAGAAAGGATGGAAACACGCACGGAAATGGACAGGAAACAGCAGGGGGCAGCATGCAGGGTGCCTCTGAGGCTGCTTAAACGCACCATATTGCCAAAATTATGGGCCAACAGCATGGGCCATGACACGAGTGACAGAATGAAGCTAGATAGTATCTAAAACATGCAATAATTGACCCTGACACTATAGGGGACGGCATGCAGAGGCAGCGGCAGCAGGCTAGAGAGTGTCATGGCGACATACCCTACTATGGACTCAGGCTTCAAACCAATGGGTGGCAGAGAGGAACCAAAGGAGGTGAGCAAGAAGTGCTCTCAAATAATATCGGTACATGAATAAAGTTTGCCAGTATATTTTGTGGATTACACAGCAGGGGGTGGCGACAAAGTTAACATGGAAGCCATGAAAACAACCCAAATTCTGCCTGACACAGCTCGTTGATAAGGGGACCAGTATGGAGGCAGTGAACTAGTAGTAGATTAACGGTGCTGCAGTTAAAACTATGTTTAGTTGGGGATCTTGGCATGGAGCTGGCGCTCGCTGCCAGACGAGCTTTCGCCAATCCAAGCCCCGTCTTCTAGGCTACTCCCCCAACAGCACTTTTTATAAGATCAAGTGTAGTAGCGTTCTTATTAAGTTAGGATATGCGGGTGAGGGGAATGTAAACAGATACGCAAGAAGCGCATGATGCGCATGAGACTGGCGCTCCGCTGCCAGGCGAGCTTGCCAATCCAAGCCCCTGTCTCTAGGCTACTCCCAAACAGCACTTTTGATAAGTCAAGTGTAGTAGCGTTCTTAAAGTTTAGGATATGGCGGGTGAGGGGAATGTAAACAGATGCGCAAGAAGCGCATGATGCGCATGGAGCTGGCGCTCCGTGCCAGGCGAGCTTCGCCAAATTCAAGCCCCCGTACTAGGTTACTCCCCACAAAACAGCACTTCTAAGAACCTTTGTATCAGAGAAACGTCACCTCGCGTGCCAGGACCGAGGATGAAATTGATTCCAAACAGTTGGATACTTTTTTCTTATCCTTTCTGTTTAATAAAGTTTCATTTTAGATTTAAAAAAAAAATGCTGGATTCATTAGATAAATAAAATAGCAGTAAAATGCACAAAAAGCTAACTAGGCAAAAATTTTACTTTTTTGCATTCAAATTAGAAGGAAAACATGATAAATATCCCCACAACAGACACAAGTGTCTCTTTTATCGACCACTATCGCAAAATTAGACACACATTTCCAGACTCAATGGGGTTGGACACTTTGCTGCATGTTTTTTTTGTAATGTGGGTGTAAGTATGAGGGACATGATACTAGGTAATTTACCGATAAACATCAAAAAGCCTTTTACTTCATCAGCCAGACATTCCTGACCACAGGTGAAGGGTTATATGATCGCTTTATGTCCATGAACAATCGCCTTGCCATGACCTTATGATAGTATTCATGAATATGAGATCAAAGTCCTGGCAGGGTGATAGTTCATGGACAGATAGAGATCACATGACCCTCCATCTGCAGCCCTTTTATGGTCAGGGATGTCTTGCTGATGAGGTAAAAGACAGGATGTTTCAATTTACATATCAAGAAAGTGGTGCAGAACTTTTAATAAATTTATATTGGTAAATTACCTAATAACCTGCCCCCCACACCTACACGCACATTACAAAAATCATGATGTAAAGTGGCCAACCCCTTTAGGATAAATGTCCCCCATCGTTGCCTTCCATTAATGGAATCATCATGTAAACAGAACATTTTGAGGGAGATTTATATTTTCTCTTTCTAGCATTCATGTCAGTCTAGTTCCTTTTTTTGTTTCTTTCTCTAATTTGTCTAAAGGTGGTTTCACATTGGCATTTTTTTTACATCAGTGATTTTTCACTGAACCCAGATTGGTTTTCTCTTCCTGGCTCCAGTGATTTTTTACTGATGCCTTACTGAACCATTGTTTTTAATGGGCCTTTTCACACTTCAGTTTTTTTCACTGATCTGTGATTAGTTTAGAACTTTTTCTTTTTGAGTTCACTAAAAACTGGTGAAGAAAAAAAGTGTGAAAAAAACCATTGAAAAAAAGATTTTCATCAGTGAAAAATTGCTGAAGCCAGGAAGAAAAAAACAATCTGTATGTGGCCAAAATGGGTTCAATAAAAAAATCACTGATGCGAAAAATAACATCTGTGTGAAACCACCCTTATGTGTATTTTATTTATGTTAAATTACATGTGTGCCTTTAGTCGAACATTGCTGCCTGGTGTGGAGCATGCAACTTTTTTTTTAAGTCACTAATATTTGTGCAAAGTTGGTTCTCCTGCTTTTATTTTTGCCAAGCTCGCCACTTGAGACCAAGCTTGCTTTTGCACCCTTTTTTGCAACTTTTTCAAAAGTTGCAGAATGCCAATACAACTAACATTAGTCTAAACATAATGAGAATCCATTAAAAAGCTGTGCACTATGAGTTGTGGTGCAAATATGGAAAAATTGCTGAAAAATGTGCAAAAAGTTAGCTGCTTAAAACAAATTGCACTTACATTTGAAAGATTGAGAAATAAAGATAAATTTCCCCCTTTGTTTTTGCTTGCGTTATTCTTTCTCTATCTCTCTCTGTCTTTATCAATAGTTTCTCTATTTGTTTATACCCATTTGTTTAACCCCTAGGGGACACAGCCTCTTTTGGCCTTAAGGACGCGGTCTTTACGGGGTTCACTTTGCGGATCTAATAACGATTCTGTTTTATTATACAGATTGTTACAGACGCAGGGATACCAAATATGTGGGGGTTTTGTGTATTTTATTCAATTGGAGAAAATCTTATTCATTTTAGCATCACCATCTTTTCATATGCATAACTTTTTTATTTTTTGGCTGACAAATCTGGTTAAGTGCTTATTATTTGCATGAACAGTTGTTCTTTTTAGTGGGCTTATTTTAGAGTGCATACAATTTTTTAAATAACTTTTTAGAGCATTTTTTATAGGGTATAAATTAAAATTAAAATTAAATTAAATAAATAAATAAATTAAAAATTATCTTTTTTCTGAACGTTTTTTGCGTTTCTTTCCTCCGGCGTTTATCGTGCGGGTCCAGTAACGATTTTGTTTTATTATGCAGATTGTTACGGAAACGGCAATACCAAATATGTGGGGTTTTTTGGTGTTTTTATGTTTTTTATACTTTATTAAGTGTTTTTATGGGCTTATATTTTTATGTACTGTATTTATTTTTTATTTATTATAATGTGTAGTGTTAAGTATTTTTGCATGTTTTTACTTATACATACTTGAACTTAAACCAGCAATGCTCTAATCACTGGTTCAAGTTCAATAGACTGCTCTACAATACTATTTTATTTCAGAGCAGTGTAAACTGTCTGAGCATGCGCAAGGGGAAGGGGTCTGACTGGCAGGGAGAGCGGGCAGCTCCGGGGCACATGCCAGTCCCCGGAGCTGCCCAGAAGAGGATCGGATCCCCCGGTAAGGGGCACGGGGGATCCGATCCATAGGGGGAAGACATGCTTGACCGCGACGTGTAAGGGGTTAACACCCGCGATTGGAGTCGGCCCCAATCGCGGGTGTTACAGCGCGGTGTCAGCTGTACTAGACAGCTGACAGCCGCTGCTTCTGGTGCCAGAAGCAGGACGTTATAGTGCGTCCTGGTGCGCTAAGTATATAGCCACCGGGACGTACTATAACATCCTGGTGCGCCTAGGGGTTAATATATATGTTTTTATTACCATAATTATGAGTTGTGGTGCAAATATGGAAAAATTGCTGAAAAATGTGCAAAAAGGTAGCTGCTTAAAACAAATTGCACTTACATTTGAAAGATTTTGAGAAATAAAGATAAATTTCCCCCTTTGTTTTTGCTTGCGTTATTCTTTCTCTATCTCTCTCTGTCTTTATCAATAGTTTCTCTATTTGTTTATACCCATTTGTTTAATATCAAAAGCTCCTTGATTTTCTAGAATATTTAAGTTGGTCAAGAATAAAATTAAAAAGAAGTGGTAAGAGGCAAATCATTTTTCATAGCACTGTATTATTGTCCAATCATAAATTTTAGAAATAAATGTGAACTGTGCTACTTGTTAAGTCAGATAAAGTAGATGATAAACCATACTACTTGGGTAATGCTGCTGGATTATGGGATACAAGTTCTCAACCGTATTGCATTTTCCCAGCAAATGTTTCATTGCTTGTCATTGAATTTGCTAGAACAATGTTAATGTCTGATTCCATGTTCATATTGGTTAAATTAAGTATCCATAACATGTTTCCTGAGCATTCATTTACCTGGACTTCAGCCGTGTCTGCTGTATCTTATTTCTGAAATCAGAAGGATAAATGTGGTGGGCTCATGTTGTGCATATCCACCTTTCTGCTGTGCATTGATCATAAAATCGGACCAATAGGAACTATACAGCTTTCCAGACAAGTTCACTCTAGAATCGAGGGGTTAACACCCGCGATCGGAGAAATCTCCGATCGCGGGTGTTAGAGGAGGGTGTCTTAGAGTCCGGGCCCCCCTAGTGTCTTAGAGTCCGGGCCCCATAGGGCAGTACCAGTTGTACTGCCCTATCGGCGGCCCTGGGCTCATGTTGTGCATGTCCACCTTTCTGCTGTGCATTGATCATAAAATCAGACCAATAGGAACTATACAGCTTTCCAGACAAGTTCACTCTAGAATCGACCAATAGGAACTATACAGCTTTCCAGACAAGTTCACTCTAGAATCTATATGGCCAGAAAGGATGTGACAGACTGCACTGACTTTGGAATTTAAAAAGCACACATATTATTTTTGTTTTTTAATAATGCTTAAAAATAAATCTTATAAAGCAAAAATAATGTACTTCATACTGTATAATGCTTATTGCAGATTTATATCAAATATAAACGAATATGACCTCTAGGATTTTATTTTGCTTTTGTTCTAACCATAAAAAATCATGGAGCAGTAAAAAAGTGGGGTGTATTATTTATTATATAAAAAAGGAGAAAATTGTATAGCAAATGAGATGCAGAAGTTGTATTCAATGTGATTAAATATATTTTCCATAATTAAAGAGCTTTATAAGTACCATTTTTCTTTTTTAGTTAAAGTACATCATTTACTCATACTATAAAATTTCAGCAGCCGGATTAAAGTGGAAAATGGGATGATTAAAAATCAAACTAAAGTAGAATAGTTTTTAAGGAAAATTAAACTGTCCTATCGATAGCAAGATTTTCTGTTATTACTGCAATCTCATAAATTTGTGAAGATGAAGAAAATGAATATTATAGACATGTCCTAAAATAAAAACGTTGTTGAAAATTCAGAAAAATCAGCTGTAGGTTTTTAACAATTTAAAAAATACAAAAGGGTGTTATTGTCAGAACTCTCAGAATGAGTTCTGGCTGCAGGGTCCTGAGCTTGTGAACAAGACCTAGGTGTGCTCTATCTCAGGCTGTGATTGACAGCTTGCTCTGTAGAGTTTAGTTCCCTTGGCTGAGCTGTGTGTGTGTTCTGAGGAATGCTGGGTATTTTCATTTTGGAGTTTAGAGTGTGTGTGCGAGGTTTGGGTTGGGTAATGAATGGCTGAATCAATCAACTGCTGGGGCAGTGGCCAGGAACTACATATATACCCCTTTTTCCTTTCACACAGTTGCTATATATACTAGTCTCTTGATTCTTGTTGTTCTATATTCTCAATTCTTCCATTGATGTATTTTGACCCTTGCTTTGTTTATTGACTATTGTTTGCCTCTCAGTTCTGTACTTCACCACAGACGTGATTATGACTTGGTTAACTTGACTTCCCTTGTGTCTGTCTATATGTTTGTCACTGTATTTATTTGACTTCTCCTCTGAGCACTTACATAGAATAGGGACTGCTGACTAGTTGACTCCTGCAGGTTAGCACAGAAAAAGTAAATAGGCAAGAACAGGGGTTGTTGGTTACGTCAGGGCCTGTATCTCTTTCTCTGCCTTGACAGTTTTGTTGGATACCATAAATAAAAGCAAAGAGTAAGTATTTATTATTAATTGTGATTTTATGATCAGAATATCTTGGATATTAAATTCAGTAACTGTCCTGCAATAACTACTTCCCCATTGAATCATTCAAGGATATAAATGTGTGAAACTTCTATTTTAAGCCCTAAAATTAAGACAAACATGGCAAGGTTTGGTCTTCATGAGACCCAATACATATTGTATATATCTCAATGCTTTATTTTAGACTTCATATACTTTTAAGACTTAATTCTAGACTTCATTGGAGTCAATGTATAATTTCTTGAAGCCAGTTATATGCTTTGCAAAGCATTAAAAAGTTGCAGTTTGGGGGCGTGGCCTAACTTCCGGCATGAGCGGACGCACTTGAGCAGAGCTCCGCTCCAGAGCCTACCTCGCTGCTAGAATCCTGCTGTAAAAGGACCGCCAATATACCCTGGACACGGGTCAAACGATCCTCTTGCTATGGACGAAGCGCCAAGAGCAAATCCTGCACCTCTGCGGCAGCAGAGCAACTGAAGGAATTCTCTAGGTCGAAAGCCCAAGATGGCGCCGCAGCAACCACACGTGTTGCACCTGCGGCCTCAGAATCTGATGACTCCTCAGCAGCGGAGGGTGAGCCAGAGCTAACACTCAAAGAGGTTTCCACACAGCTCCTAACAGCGATCCAGCACTCCACAGTCTCACTTATCAACAAGATAGAATAGATACGAGTGGATGTCGGACTTCTAAGGCAGGATATACAAAAATTGAGAGAGCGTGTCAAAGACACAGAGGAGAGAATCTCTCACCTAGAAGATGATAATGCTCCAGTGTCAGCTCAGATTGCGGCTCTTGAGAAGGCAGCAGAAATGTGGGACCAGAAATCCGACGATCTGGAAAATCCTTGGAGTCCTTGAACTTCCAGAGAGGGCTGAAGGTGCTGACTCTATTATCTTTATGGAAAAATGGTTTAAAGAAATGCTACCAGACCTCTCCGTTTCTAGCATATACTCTGTTGAGAGGGCCCATCGTGTTCCTGCCAAGCCACCAACATCCGGTGGCGCCCCCGCGTCCCATGCTGGCACGTATATTATGCAGCAAAGATCGAGACGCCATTTTCAGCGCGGAAAGACGTATGGGATCCATTACTTACCAGAACAGCCCAGTAACCTTGTTTCCGGACTTCTCCGCGGCTCTCCAGAAGTCAAGGGCTTCCTTTATAAGTGTCAAGAAGAGGCTGCGGGAGTTACAGATTCCATATTCCATGGCTTTCCCGGCCAGGTTAAGAGTTGTCTATGAAGATCGTGTCCACTTTTTTTCTTCAGCGGCTGATGTAGATGACTGGCTAAACACGAGGAGGAGGCCACATAGGCCCAGAGGCCCGGAGCAGCACTAACCGTCCCTGGACTGTGTTTGTGCATTCCTATGTGCACCATTGGTTGTTAAGTATACTCGAACTTTGGTTCATATATAAAAGGCTTTCTGTTGCATTATGTTACCCCCATATGGGGAAATTATTTACAATATTAATACAGCACAACAGTTGTAAAGTATGTAACGAAATTCATGCCATCCTTCTATAAGGAGCGATATTTGTCATTTGGCGGTCTAACGTAGAATTTTTGCCGCAATGTGAGGAAAGTGCTCTGCTGTGAAGCGATAGTTCCACCTAGAGCGCAGACTTCCCCGTACAACTTATACTGCAGTGACTTTGTGACCTCAGTTACTGCATTGGTTGCTCTTTAGAGAGCTTGTTATATTAATAGTGTTTACTGTTAAACTTAGTTAGTCTCTTTTATAGGGACTTGTTACGACTTATTTGTTTTCCACCGTGTAGTTGAGGTACTGCTATTATGTCTAATGATGACATCTTAACGGCCTTTGCGGAGTTCTATATGAGACTTATACTCCTCTCAAACACATTGCTCTGTGACCGCTACTAATGATTACCTCAAGGGAGTGGATTGTCCTACACTTAGTCAATCTCAACGGGAAATGCTAGACGCTCCATTGACACTCGAGGAGCTCCAAGAGGCGCTAAAATTGATGCCAAGGGGTAAAACTTCAGGGCCCGATGGCCTCCCCTTAGAAATGTGGCTTAAATATCAGGACTCCCTTCTACCCCTTATGCTGCAAATGTTTAACACCTCATTTGATAGAGGGTACCTCCCGGACTCGCTCTACATGGCTAATATTGTGGTTATTCTTAAGCCTGACAAAAATCCAAAGGAATGTGGCTCTTACAGGCCCATTTCTTTGTTGAATTACAACTACAAAATACTAACCAAGATATTGGCATGTAGATTGAACAAAGTCATTACATCTCTGGTTCATGAAGACCAATCAGGCTTTATGCCTGGGAGGTCCACCTCTGAAAATCTGAGAAAATCATCATGCAAATAGGGTAGAGAAGAAAGAGGACTGGGCTTTGGCTTCACTAGACGCGGCCAAAGCCTTCGACCCTGCGGAGTGGCAGTATCTACAGGCTGTGCTGCGAAGATTCAGTTTTGGACCTAACTTTTGTAAGTGGGTGTCGATTCTCTACAAGAATCCACGAGCCTCTATATCTGTAAATGGCTTACTATCTGATTAATTCCATTCGCAAGAGGCACTCGTCAAGGGTGCCCCCTTTCGCCCCTTTTATTTGCCTTAGCAATTGAACCACTGGCGATCAAAATCCGTAAGGATACAATATTTACGGGGGTGCCCCACGAGACGGGACAGGATCGTCTTGCCCTGTACGCGGATGACCTTCTCCTTCTCATGTCACACCCAGACACTTCCCTACCCAGAGCAATTGACTTAATAAATGATTTTAGTCTGTATTCAGGATTATGTATAAACTGGGGAAAATCTTGTCTTATCTACTTATCCCCTGTCAGGGCCAACAATCCCCCTGAAACAGTGTCAGATCTAGTGGTCATGGATAAATTTAAATACCCAGGAGTGACTTTAACCAGACAACCCAAGATGGTTCTTGATCTCAATGTCTTCCCTTTATTGGGATATTTCAGGGATAAATTCAAAACATGGGCCGCCCTCCGTTTATCAGTGGCATGCAGGAGCAATGTAGTCAAAATGGTGGTTCTGCCAAAATGTCTGTATGTGATCCAACACGTTTTCTACCCGATCACCAAACACTTCTTTCGCACCCTGGACTCCATGATAATCACCTTTATCTGGGGATCCTCTAGATCAAAATTGCAGCTCGCTAAATTGCAGAGACCTAAATCACAGGCGGGTATGGCCCTACCTAACATTTTCCTTTCACATAGCCCAGCTGATTTCTGGCACATGTACTGGGAATGCCCAAATGTTACAACATTCTGGTCCTCTATAACAGACAAAACCTCTCTCTACCACGCCATTGATATGCCTATTTGGCATCCTAGATGAAGAGAGCTGGTCTCATCACGAAAGGATCCTCCTTCTGGAATCTCTATTTTTAGCTAGGAAAGCCATCGCCCTACGCTGGATGGGTGACTCTGAGCCCTCTCTCTCACAATGGAAACAATTAGTTAACCAAATTATTCCATATGAACGGGTGCTTTACAAATGCAGGGGATGTCCTGAGAAATTTGATAAGGTATGGAAGACATGGTGTGACTCTCCGCATACTTCTTTCACCCCAGATGAAATGGAGGCAAATTTACACAGACAACCTCTATAAGTGGCTAGTGTTGTGTTTGTTGTATGATGGGAAATTCATTGTGATATGCCTTAGCTGTCTACCCTCCCCTCATTATAACCCCCCCCCCTCCTCTCCTTGCTCCAGAAATACACCCCATGTAACAAAAGATTTCATGTGTTTCCTTAACTGGTGGATAGATCAATCTGTTAATTGGTTAGGTTTTGGTGTTAGGATATATTTCAATGTGTAATATGTTAGTATGTACTCTTAATGAGCACCATGAGAATTCAACTGAATATGACATATGTAGACTATGATAACGAATACTTACTTTTCTTGTAATTGTACACTGTATCCCGCTTGCAGGCGGTGCTCGATGCTTATTGTATAATTATTTTTTTCAATAAAACAGTTAAAAAAAAAAAAAGTTGCAGTTTATGGCACACAACATTGAAATTGTTGATCTAAAACAGAGATGACCAGTAAATGGGATATTTGCATGTCCTCTGTGTTCTGTATCCCCTCCTTCTTTTCATTCCTTCTGACAGATGAAATGAAGGGGAAGACCAAACATAGTGGCAAGGTCATAGAGTGGTGGAGGGTGAAAACAGCATTGTGGAAATCACAGGGTGTTCTAGGGGGACAGCAGTCAGTTGGCAGAAGCATGAGTAGGCCGCAGAGTGGCACAATGCAAATTATGGAGGTGGAGGAAACATGGTAGGCTACAGAGTGGCACAATGACAGAGTGTGGAGGTGACAGCAACCTGGTAGACCACAGAGTGTGGAGGTGGCGGTAAAAGCATCAGGTCAGAGAGTGGCAGCAAAATGGTAAGCCACAGAGTGGCACAATCATATAGTGTGGAGGTGGTAGTAGCCCACAGAGTGGCACAATGACAAAGTGTGGAGGGGGCAGCAGTAGAATGAGGTCAGAGAGTGTCATGATGATAAATTCTTTAGGTGACAGCAACATGGTAGGCCAAAAGTGGCACAATGACAGAGTGTGGAGGTGGCGGTAGCAGCAGCAGCAGGAGCCAAAAGAGTGGCACAATGACAAAGTGTGGAGATGGCAGCAGCAGCATGAGGTCAGAGAGCGTCACATTGACAAATTCTTTAGGTGGCGGCAACATGGTAGCCCAAAGAGTGGAACAATGACAGATTGTGGAGGTGGCGGACAATTCCAATCCCTGGTAAAGATGGTGGGATGGTGGGAGGCAGATGGAGCAACAAGCAGCAGATGTGTGGCATCAGGCAGGTGACAGCATCAGAATAATGGCTGAGGCATTAGAATTAGGTATTTAGAATCCAGACTCATTTCTCAATGTTTGGGGGAGGTTTTTGGCTGATCTAATCTGATGCATAAGGCATTGGTGTGTTGAAATCCTGGCCAATCCAAGCGTGATTCATCTTGAAAAAGGTCAGTCTCTCCATTTTACGGGTGGACAAACGGGTTCTCCTTGGGTTAACGATGGCCCCCGCCGCACTGAACACCTACTCTAATGCCACACTACTGGCCAGGCAGGACAGCTTCTCTACTGCAAACTCTGCAAGTTGCGGCCAAGCATCAAGTTTGGCTGCCCAGTAGTCCAAGGAATCTCTACCACCTGCTGGTGCAGAGTCTGCTCCATGTCCTGCTGCTGCTGCTGGTGGAGGCTACCCTCCTCACTAGGCATGTGAAGGAAGTTGCTCATTAAGGACTTCAGTTGTGACAGTAGTACGTGAGCAATCACTGTTAGGAATCCCCTGGTCAGACCTGACAGAGGATGGACAATGGCGCACAATGGCAGTGACCAACTGTCTTTTCAGTATTTTTCTATAGTACGCCAGTTGTTTCTCCCTCTCGGCAGCTGGAAAAAAGGCACCCATTTTTGAACAGTAGCGAGGGTCCAAGAGGATGGAGAGCCAAAACTCATCCCTATGGCAGATATTGACTATTGTTAACTAATGTTGGCTGTCAGTAGTTAGGCAAAGCAGCATGCTGCGGGCCCTCTGCTCAAGTGACTCTGAGGGACTCCCGGCCTCCATCTCCACTGTATACTGCCGCGGTGCTTCTGGGTCATCTGCCTCGTTTATACCTCCTCTGGATGCTCCTGCTCCTCCTCTCTTGTCACCTGAGTGGAAAAACCACCAGACTCTGTTTGTGCTCCAATGTCCTCCTCCACTTCAGCCCCCAATGGACTCATGTGGCCATGAGATGTAGTCGCCACTTCTCCAGTGCCCTGACCAGACAGATTTTGCAGCATGAGTTCCAGGACATGAAGCAGTGGAATGACGTTATTTATCCCGCAGTCCTGGCGACTAACAAATAACGTGGCCTCTTCAAGGGGCCTGAACAAACGACAGGTGTCACGCATGAGCTGCCAGTGGCTGACGTCAAAGTTACACAGGGGAGTACTCCGGTCCGCTTGCATCATCAAAAAATCAGTAATGGGTTTTCTCTGCTCACACAGGCGGTCTAACATATGGCTGGAATTCCAACGGGTGGAAACATCTCATATCAGACAATGTTGGGGGAGGCCGTTCTGCTACTGCAACTTGAGGAGGGTTGTGCTTGGCTTTGTAAGAATGGCTGTAGTGCATGCACAGTTTCCTGGCCATTTTTAGAATGTCTAGCAGATGGGTGGAAGACTTGAGGAACCTGTTGACAACCAGATTGAACACGTGCGCCATGCAGGGTGCATGGGCCTTCCCTCTCGGTGCACCATGATTCCGTTTTTCAGTTGTCGCAGAGAAAGCCACAGATTGATTTATCCTTGCATGACGTGGAGCAGTTCCTTCCCTGTATGACTTCGTTCGCCCAGGTAAACCAGTTGTAGAACTGTGTGACACCACTGTGCCCTGCACATGTGGTATGGTGGAGCAGCACTTGTGGAGGCTGAGGTGGTGGTGGAGAAGGAGGAGGAGGTGGACATAGGCGCTGGAGCATCAGTTTGACAACCTGACCATAGTTACAGCTCCACATGTTCGTGCTGCACCTTGGAAGAAACCGATAATCTCAAGGGCTGGCCCACCTTCTGTTCTACATATTTGTAAAGGGCTGGCACTACATTTTTGGAAAAAATATTTTGGCTTGGAACTCTCCACCTCGGTTCGGCACAAGCCATTAATTCTCCGGAGGGACTGCAGTACCAAGAACTTGGACAGGAACACGGTCAGCTTCTGCACCTTAGGATGGCTGGATGCATACTGTCTCTTTTTAATCGCCTCATGCAATGACTGCTGCCACCATGCGTAACGAGGAGCAGGAGAATCTGGACTGGGAGATGATGTCAAAGACAAACAGCTTCCTTCAGCAGAGGTGCTGGAGCATTGACTGGCTGAAATGGCATGTGTGCCACTAGGTGCTGCTGCTGTTGCTGCGGCGGCAGGATGGACCTCCACTTCTGTACCACGCTTCTCCCAGGCCATTGGATGGTGAAGCTGCATGTGCTGACGCAGGGCCAGTAGTGACTTGCTGTGTGCTTTGCTACCGGATGCGCAAGCTGATACCCTCTTCTCCTGACGATGATGATGAATCCCTGGCTTCACCCGGCTCCCAAGTGCGATCGGCTACATCATCATTGATTTGTATGCACAGTATGCACAGCCCGACTACTTGCAAGTGCAACATAACCTCCCATGCCACTCTCCACATCTCTACTTTCTCATTCTCATTCTGCTCTGCACCTCTACAACAATAATAAAGAAATCATTTTTACATAATTCCGGTGAGTGCCGCATTTCCCTCTTTTGTTTTGCCTTATCTGTCTGCATATATTGGACGTGCACCCTGGACTGCTTGGTTTTCCCTAATGCCCAGTCTCCTGCCTTTGGTCTGCAGAACGTGTTCATTTATGTACTTTGGTGAAAGCAGTGCCGGCCTCTGACCTTTCTTTCCTCCTCTCCCTCCCGAATCTCTACTATCCCGCCTACTACACAAAGCAGCAGATGCCTGCCCCACCTCTTCACTGCCAAGCAGCTGATGACTGTCCTCAAGGATTCGTCCTCCCTGTATAGTGGCGCTGAGCCCAGACTACCTAGTAGATCTCTGGATGAGGGAAATGAACAGAACAGAGCCTGGTTGAGGATAGGTGAGCACCGCTGACCTGCTGCTGGGCCATGGCAACTAAGTGTTGTATCTGACAAACCCATGGACTATTGGCTGGGGTTGTCAGATGTAAGCTGGGAAGAAGTGAATGACCGAGTCAACCAATCAACAATCTTTGAATTTATTGACACATCAACACACTGCCGCTAGATGACAATGGCAGTTCTGGCCCCACAGAGTCATCCCTGCCGCTACGTCCCCTTACTGTGCTGCAACCTGTGCCTGCTCCACCTGCCACCTCTCTATGTGACATATTGATTGTTTAATCAACTATGTTGATTTGACACAGATCTACTTTATCTACCGAAACAACTTGAAATTGGGGTATACAGAAGCACAAGAACTGACACCCTCCCTGGATACGAGCAGAAATCACTATAGAAACTATGTGATTTTAACAGAATTCTTTGCTATTCACTTAGCAAGAACAAAAAATACAGTTTTTTGGGTATAAGATCCCCGGCAAACTGACAACCTGCGATTAAAGCAGAGATCACTACAGAAAGTAATGAGGATTTAAAAAGATTTACTTCCTATTCACTCAGCAACAAAAGAACTGCTATTTGGGTTAACAGATCCCCCAAAACAGAAAACTGGTATTAGAGCCAAAATCACTACCAGAAAGTAATGTTGCTTTACACAAATGCTTCCTATTCCCTTCAGCAATAAAGAAGAACTGATATTTGGGGTAAACATACCCCACGGGACACCCGGATTGGCGCAAAATCACTCCAGCAACTACATGATTGGACACGTAGACTTCCATATCACTTCAGCAACAAAAGAAGAACTGCTACGTGGGGTATACAGATCTCCCCCAAAATGGACACCCTGGGATAGGAGCACAATCACTACAGAAACTATGTGGATTTTCCACAGATCTCTTCCTATTCACTTCAGCACCAAAAAAAAACTGCTATTTGGGTCACAGATCCCCCAAAACGACACCCTGGGATAGGAGCACAACACTACAGAAACTATGTGGATTTTCCACAGATCTCTTCCTATCACTTCAGCAACCAAAAAAAACTGCTATTTGGGTATACAGATCCCACAAAACAGACACTGGTATTAGAGCAAATCACTCACGAAAGTTGTGGATTTTACACAGAATTCTTCCTATTCACTCAGCATAAAGAAGAAACTGCTATTTGGGGTAAACATATCCCCAAAATGGACACCCTGGGATTGGCGCAAAATCACTCCAGCAACTACATGGTTGACACGTATTCTTCCTATTCACTTCAGCAACAAAGAAACTGCTACGTGGGGTATACAGATCCCCCAACATGGACACCCTGCAATACAAGCACAAATCACTACGAAAAGTATGTGGATTTTACACAGATTTCTTACTAATTTGCTTCAGCCAACAAAAAAGAACTCTATTTCAAGTATACAGATCCCCCAAAACGAAACGGTATTGAGAGCAGAAATCACTACAGAAAGTATGTGGATTTGACCCGATTCTTCTATTGCAACTTCAGCAACAATAAAGAACGGCTATTTTGGGGGTATAACAGACCCCTAAAACAGACATCTGGTATTAGAGCAAAATCACTACAAAATTATGTAATTTTCACAGAATTCTTCCTATTCACTTCAGCAATAAGAAGAACTCTATTTGGGGTAAACATACCCCCCAAAAATGGACAACCCTGGGATTGGCGCAAAATCACTCCAGCAACTACATGCATTTGACACGTTTGCTTCCTATTCACTTCAGCAACAAAAAGCAGAACTGCACGTGGGTTATAAGATCCCCAAAATGGACACACTGCAATAAGAGCAGAATTACAGAAAGTATGTGGATTTTACTAGATTCTTACTATTTTGCTTCGCAACAAAAAAGAACTGCTATTTCGTTATACAGATCCCCCAAAACGACACCGGTATAAGAGCAGAAATCACTACAGAAAGTATGTGATTGACACGTATTTCTCTATTCACTTCAGCAACAATAAGAACTGCTTTGGGGTATCAGATCCCCCAAACAGACACCGGTATTAGAGAGAGAAATCACTACAGAATTATGGGATTTTACACAGAATTCTTCCTATTCACTTCAGCACAAAAAGAACTGCTATTTGGGTATACATATCCCCAAAATGGGACACCCGGGATTGGCGCAAAATCACTCCAGCAACACCTGGATTGACCCTTATTCCTTCCTATTCACTTCAGCAACAAAGAAGAACTGCTACGTGGGGTATACAGATCCCCCAAACGGACACACCTGGGATAGGAGCATAAATCACTCACTGCAGAAACTATTGGATTTTAAACGATCTCTTCCTATTCCCTTCAGCAACCAAAAAAACTGCTATTGAGGTATACAGATCCCCCAAAACAACAACCTGGATTGGAGTAGAAATCACTCCAGAAACTTTGTGGATTTGACACAGATTTTCTCCTATTCACTTCACAACAAAAAGGAACTGCTATTGGGGTATATAGATTCCCCAAAATAGACACTCTGTGATAGGAGCGAAATCACTACAGAAGCGATTGGATTTACACAGATTTCTTCCTATTCACTTCAGAACTAAAAAGAACTGCAATTTGGGGTAACAATTCCCCCAACCGACCCCCTGGGATTGTGCAGAAATCCTTCCAGGAACTATGTGGTTTTACACTGTATTTCTTCCTATGCACTTCCAGCACAAAAAAGAACTGTGCTTTGGTGTATACAGATCCCCAAATGGACACCCTGCAATAAAAGCAAAATATTACAAAAAGATTTGGATTTTACACAGCCTTCCTTGGCAGGTAGTTCAGTAACTACTGAATATGCAGGGCCTCATTGAACTGGACTACGTGATGACTCACATCAGGTGATTGCCTGCGGTTTGAAGCTGCTTTTAACATTACGCCAGAGAGAGACCATTTAGGTATAGGCAATGCTTTTTAACCATAGTTTTTAATGAAGTATTAATTTTGGGTGGATTCATGTTGCATGGCAGGGTCTCTTTAAATACATCATATAATGAAAGTATTATTTAGTCCAGCTCATTTTAGACAATGCATTGAACTATTGTGTTTACCCTGAACAATACACCAACTGTTGATGCCAGCATTGGAAGCAGACCTTAACATATGTTGCAGCATAAAATTACAAGGTTTATTTGCAGTGCAAGTGCCCCTTGGTAATACACTGTTTTAGTGTGCGGCTCTAATTATCTTAAAAATAAATAAGGTCTTTTTTATTTACTTGAGGTTTCATAGGTCAAACTCCAAGACATACAAAAGGCCAGAGCCTTCATCCAAACAAGGTTTGGTTTTATTTGTTTGCTGTTTGTATTTCTTAGATTTTTTTTTTTTTATGTGAAGCTAATTTATACTGAATTAACTTTGTTTCAATTTTTTCTTCCAAAGCAATGTATACTGTAGAATAAGAGATAGCAGGAGGTGCATCCTTTTTTGACTGTTTTCCTGATGCCACAACCGTTGCATCGATTCTAAAGTCACTATTTTTTCTCTGATCACAAATAGAAGTACTATACTGGAACACACCTTTAGAAAATATACACAATGATAAAAAAACAAAGGAGCCTTATGCATTTACATTTTGAGAAAACTTTAAATTTAAAAACGTTTTAATATAATATATGAGGGAAACAAAAAACTTAGTAATGTTTCTTTCCACATATAGTGGTTTCTTCAATGCTCATTCCTAATCTTCTGAAGTAAGACAGAATTACAAAAGTTATAATTTACCTCAATGCAGACATGTACTGGTTGAAACAATTTACTACATAAGTACCTAGTTTGCCTATAGACAAATGCTTTCAAAACAAATAAAGACACGTTTACAGCAATTTTCATCATTGCTGACTTATTATAGATTTATCTAAATCATCTTGATATCCATTGTAATACTTGCACATTGTAGGCCACAATCACCTGTAAACTTTATAAAATCTTTTTTCATAATCTCCTTTTCTTGTCTTCCTCATTTTACAATTAGTATTCGATGACCAAATGCCACCATCAACACATCAAAAGTTAAGCCCTGGGATGTTAAACCATCTATATTTTCTTTTTGGTATTTGAGAAGTGATAAAATTATAGAGGGAAATGTGTCCTTCATGGACTCTAGCAGCTGATTGCTTTGTGCAGTCTAGATTACATAAACTTAGTCGTCACTGTCACTAATATGCTCTTGGCATTTTCTACTATTTCTATACTGCTTTTCTTCTTTCTTCTGTATTGGAAAAAAATCTCTGAATGAAACAATCTAATGTGATGTGATGAATTATATGCAAGATGAATGAATTCCAGTTTGCTTGGCTCAACCTTGCAAGTTATGGATTAATCAAAAGGATGTTCTGTTCAAGCACACTTTTAACTCATTACATTAAATGTGAGAAGAATGGACAAACAGCATTCCTAAGGTGAGAAATATTAAATCAAATAGCTAGTCAGACACAAGTACTTTTGCTATTGTTACAATATTCAGGATAGCTGAATTTTATGGAAGGTACGTAACCAGAAATAGTCGGAACATAGGTTCCACAAAGTTTGGAATGCATAAACAAGCTAATCTAGCGTCTGTTGAACAATGCATATTTATCCAACTTCTACACAACATTAATAAACGTCTCTCCTCAAATATCATGGCAATATAATTATGATTTAAACAAAATATAAAGTTCAATTTTTTTTTCCTACATTTCTTTTTTAGGTATTGTCAGATACTTATCATTACATTGTGCTCTTAACTCAAAACTCACTTGCAAGGCACCCTGTCATCATGTCTGTGTCACTTGTCCTTTCACTACTACCTGTTGGACAGCTCACAAGGAACATCCCAGCCTTTATCTGTTATTCATATTACATTTCATTGTAAAATCACATATTTTTATCATGTAAATGAGGCTGGTCACATGGTCAGAGCAGTGATGTCACCCCTGTTACTCTCCTCCCCTACTCCTCCCCCTGCCATTTTGTCTGTGTGTAATGTATAGAACATTGCTGTAGTGTGTGGCTGCATCTGCTGACATGCTGCATCCTCCTAATATACCGGTGAGAGACACAAGACATCACTACACATGAATCGACATGTTCTGCTGTTACATGCTCCCTGGAGCTGCTGTATCTGCTCCTATACACAACACACATGCACACATAGGCTGCAAGGGGGGTTGTGGCCACCAGCACCAGGAAGCACATTTTATCCAGCCTCACACCATTATACAGTCATGCACTGGGGGGTGGTGTCTGTGCCTCCCACTCATGAATAATGTACAGCTGTAAGGTCTACAGGCATAGAGGACAATGAAGGGATAGAGGCAATGCTCTCTAATGGGCAGTTTATGAAAATATATTTAGTTGTAGGGGGTTATTTTGCATGACGGGTTCTCTTTAAGGGGTTTTACACATGAATGGGAAAATCATTCCTCCAGGTATCTTATCCATATTTTTAGTGTAAGAGAAAATGGTAAAGGCCTCTCCTGGGCTCTGATTGATGGTAAAGTATATGACTAACTTTGGGGGACATGTATCTTTACTTTAATGCCTTTTTGAGCATTATTTCCTTCCCCATTGTTTTTGCATTCTATATCAGTGTAAGAAGTTTACCAATATGTGTGCCTGCTTGCAGTGTTACCTAATGGAGCGTTGTGCAAGACATAGAGCTTTTCTTGATGTGCACCGTCTTTAGACCACCCATTTTTTGGCAAATTAGTGAACGTATTTTAGCTCAATTCTTACCTTACCCAGGTATACCAGATTCGCCTTAGATTCTGGTCTAGTGCAATTTTTGTATTTGGAGTCTGTAATTGTCACAAAAAAGAAAAACTCAGCTTAAACAAAGACTAGAATAACATGCCATCATAAGCCTCAGAGCCAGATATGTACTGTCCAAAGAAAGAGCGAAAAACAGCACACATGAAAATATTTTTCAATCTCAGTGAGACATATTTGTCCTAGCTGAAACTTTTTGTTGTCTCATTTGATACTTTTTGTCTCAGTAGAGACTGGTTTGTACCAGTTGAGAGAAAAAAGTCTCAAAAATTATAGAAGGAACAACATGTAGTAAATTCTGCTTGCTTTGCCAACCATTTTAAAGAACACCGGTCATTGGTGTTGCAGTTTTACTAGTGGGGTTAGGGTTTCAGGTTTGCACCTTTAATGGCTCAACTCAAAAATTATGTATAAATAACTGTATTTTCTTGATGTTTGTAAACCCATTTTTTGTTACCATATTGATGAATTTTGAAGAAATATCTAGAGTCAGACTAGTGGAGTTAGGTTTCAGGTTTTGTACCTTTACGGCTCAACTCATACAAATTAATTGTAATCATAAACTGTCATTCTTGATAGTTTGTACATCCCATTTTTTTGTTACCATAAGTTGTGTTTGAAGAAATACCTTAGAGCAGACAAGAGCTCCAATATTTTACAATACTGTATACTATTGATGCTTTTAACATATTTGTGTGGGGGATCCAAGTTTGGTTGGTTTTAGTTATTTCAGTTAGGCCAATGTGCTGTGCATTTCTTTTTGACTCTTTTTTTTCAACCATGGCTTTCCACAGACTGTGCTTGTGATGTGCTTTTATATGACTCCATAATGCCTTACCTGATGTACTAATGATTTTTACCCTGAATATGATAATGTACAATACCAATACACATCATTCTGACTGGCAGCGTAGGTTGTGAAAACTGTTTGCATGTGATGAAAACCATAGCAACCATGATAATGTATTGTCCTTAATTAACCTCTGGCTTGTTCCTGTGAACTAAACATTTCAATGCATACAATATATAATCACTGCCTGTGCAGTGTATGTGGCATATAATCATGATGCAATTGGTTGGTTTATAGGGGATCATGCTATAAAAGCACATTTCAAAAAGTGATATGTTTAAAATGTGTGCAATTTTTACGTTTCAACTAAGATTTTTGCAACCTATTTGAAAATGTACATTGCATGGGATAACAAAAAAGCGATTGTAAAATGGGTGCATTTGACCATATGTAGTACAGGAAGGAGAAGTTGTGGAGAAATCTAAATCTTTGTTAATTGAGTCTTTCAGTAATAATGTGGGCACGTAACACCATGTTCAGGCTATGTAAGCACGGTGTCCTACAGCGTCCATCCACCAGCCATGAACAGGCCCAATAGAAACCAATGTGGCCCTGAGTTACCACTGTTTTTGCAGCTAGCTCACAACAAAAGCACGCAGGCATGTGCATGAGGCCTAATGTGAATATACTTTGGCAGCATCTTCAACAATTCAGAATGTTCATTTATGAAGAAACATTCAAATCTTAAGTCATGTCCGTAAATCATAGTTTTAATTTCTGCAATTGCACATCAAATAACTATTGTTTGGGGCAATTTTTGGATACACTACAGTCCAATAGTACTTGAGGGGCCCTTTATAGATGGTTCCTGGGGTTATTAGGAGTGAAAGTGAGTTTGAGAATACATTGAATGTACTCTTAATTTTTATTAAAAGACTTCACATCATAATTAATGTAATATGGTTTTTGCATGCTGCACCAACATTGACAATTTAGTCCTGGTCCCATTGGGCTCACAATCTACCTGTTGTTTTGGGGAGTGTGGGGAGGAACCTAGTCCCAGAGAAACCCACAGTGGAAGTGGAGAAACATGGAGAGAACTACAAAACTCTTTGCAGATGTTTACCTGGGTGTGACTGACCCATGAATCCAGCGCTGCAGAAGTGACTACCCACTCAGCCACCATGCTGCCCCCATATTATTTTTATGAGAGCCAGCCCATTAAAGCATGACCCTCTTACTTTCAGCTACACGTATGTGCACCGTGTTTTGCTGGGCCAGAAAAGCTGATGAACATGGCAGCTCCCTACCACTCATTTAGTGATAGCTTATTCTCTCGTTTTCTTCAATGTGTTTGTCCAGGTTGTCGTATTTAAAATGGTTATCAACATTTGTGAGATGAAAATCATCGGACACGGCATATGCCCTGTATACATTGATCTATTGCTGCTAGCTTGCAAACAACTCCATTTTCTTGAGTTTGCATGTGATAAACTACATAAGCCACTATCTAAATTTACTTTGAATCAAATTGCATAAGCCTGCTACCATTTCACAGTTAAACTGTGTTTAGTGTGTCTTTCTATGTGCTGGATGTAGCATCACATGTCATTTTACCATCGCCATAGCCAGACACCACTCTACAACCCATACTTACACATTACCCCATGCTCTCACTACAGAAACAGAAACCCTCAATACGGCACCATGGCAGTACCGCACAATGAATAGTGTGAATGTATTAGAATGTGCATTTCACAACATACTAGTTGTTTTCATAAATTACATTGAAATGAATTAAAAGGAACATAGTTCATTTTCAAAGAAATGTAACTGAACTGATAAAGCATTTTTCATTGATTGTGTTCACAACTGATTTTATGTATAGAAAACAAATACAATAAAACCAACGAGACTAAGTGAAAGGGATCATAGGGCATCATTTAGTCTTCTTCAATAACAGGTATTTTTTCCATTAATTATTTAAGAATGTGGATTGTTATTCATATCTTTTTTGCATAATCTGACAAAAGACATAAGAACAGACCGAAATTACACAATATGCATTCTTGACAAGATACTACTCTGCTGTATTATCTAGGGCAGGCTGCAATAACAGCATGATCTAGAAGAGAGATTCACTCCAATTTGATATGTCTTATATAGAACAAACTCATGTGTTTTTTTCACTCGTCGCAGATGGGAAGGAGAGGTATGTAAAAATGTCTTGATATAGCCTTATCTATTTGACAATAGCATATGTATAAACAATACCTGCAAGCTGAACGTTTATTTAGGGTATGGAATAGAAAGGGTACACAGCATTGGGAAATTATGAAGCCAGCACAGTGTGCCACATTATGATTCCTTTTGTGACGTCATTACCAGCATTAAATAAATAGCCAAATAAATAGCTGGCAAAGTTTTTTGCTATTCTCCCTAAACTCATTCTATGTTTTTTAAAGGCAGCAAAATGTGGGTGAGGCTTTTTTTTGCCTGTAGACATGGATAAACGGTGCTGCATAGAAGATGTATACCAAAATCATTACAAAAAGCACTTAAGCAATTTTCATTTATTTTCATGCATTTAAACAGAGCAAAAATAAATCCTCAATGAAATAATATTAACCAGTGTGCATAGAACACTAACATTATGTATTTCCCCATATTAAGATTTAGAGATTAGGAGAAATGACATACTAGACTTAATAAGGAGGTATACTATAGTAGTGGGTGACATTACAGTGTTTAATTTTCTGTATTGAAACACATGCATCCATTCTAATCTGCTCTAGTTTCAAACTGTACATGAACTCTATGTGAGTAACTCTGATAACCTGTACATGTAATCTTTCTACAATGAAAGTCCTTATAATACATTTCCTCCTATACATCTTGCATATTCCGTTTTCTGCACTTGGTAGGAGAGCGTCATTTGCCTGAAACTGCTTTTAATAGCATTTTTGAGATCATTAACGCAACACATTGGTTGTATCAATCAACGACAGAGGGGATTATGGTAGTGGACAGTGCACAGCTGAAGCCCTAATGAGACGAGTAGACAACTCCATTGTAAATTGTGAACAAGGTTAAAAGAAGCTACATCTGTCTGTCGGTTTCACATTTTTAACTTCACAACATATGGGAATAATCCTCACTATGATTATACAAAGATCTAATAGTCTTCATCATGTCTGTGACTGACAGTATTCATAAATGGTCATAATCCCTTTTTAATTGACTGTGATCTGATTTTGAGCAACATAATTTTCATGCCGATTATAAACAGTGTATTGTTTACAGCATAATTTTACTACAAAATGGTATATGCTGTGAGTTAGTTTTCTATACTTTGGCAAGGTCAAAAACTAATTAATAGATAAGATACTAGAGAGAAATGGTCAGAAATATAGAAAGATTGTTGGATCATGGCATACAAATAGGCTGCATATACCCCTTTATGTTGGTATGCAGACAACAAAAACAATAAGAGAAAAGGAATCACAGAGGAATATAAACAGGAGACTGTTGAAACGGTCCACAGAGCACAGTACTATAGAGAGGGGAGAAATCAGTTGAAGTCTGGAATGATGGAGAGATACTGATTGCATACTGTTAATGGAAACCTCAGGATGACACTGCGGAAGAATAAATAAGGGGAAACGACAGGATTTCTGCAGTATAGTATACTGTAGCTGATATAGATCTGTACTTGATGCTAATGCTAAGTCTAGTACTGCAATATCTCTTTTGCTGAATAAAAATCTAAGCATCCTGGCGTATGAAAAACATGGCATCCACACAAAGTTTCTTTAAATTAATTTCTATCTCATGGATGTTTTTTAACTGCTATTATGCATAGACACATTCTTAGTCATACCGAACCTTAAAGAGTTATTCAGCTATATGATTGGCCCATATATTCAGTATATTTATCTTAGACAGGGTCCCATATAAATCATCCTTAAAGAAAGGCCAGTACGTTTTATTCAAAGACAAAGCAACATCAGAACCATACTGCAAATCAAAGGACGCAAAAATGTTTTTTTTTCTGCTGTGTGTAGTGGGCAGCAATAAAAAATAACCCCTTTTTTTCAGCAGTTAGATGAGGGGGAAGAAGGACTAGATAGGTTTGGGAATCAATCTGCCCCATGGCTGCTCTGTTTGCAAACAGGAAAATAAGGTAAGTTTATGAAGCATAGTGGTAGATAAGTCATAGTCTGCAGGAAAAAGTGGAGTCAAGCTGTAAACAAATATGTGGCTCTAGTGACATGCTGTTTATCAATTTTTGCACTTCTACACTTTTTCGTGCATTGCTGGGACCAGAAAAAAGCCATGGTAATCTATGGTGAAGAACAGTTCCACATTTGGGCTCTTCACTAATGAACTGCTGTGGTTCCACTGTAAACAAGGCTTCTAAAGAAAGAGGCCACGGACAACACAAAACAGAGGATGGAAGAGAAGAGCACATCCCAGCAACACCGAGCCAAGGGTGGAGTTGGTAAGAAAGAGACAGACGACAAAGGTTCAACAAGTAGGAGCGTGAAATATGGTAAACAAATTTCAAATGATGAAGATATAAACCGTTAGTGGGCATGTCATGGGGAGGGGAAACGCAAGGACCAATTAACACAACACTCAGTACAACAGTCCTAATAATGTTAAATCAAAAGGTCGGCTGATTATGTAGTGAACACTAGCGTAGGTAGACCTGTGGACCGAGTGAAGATTATATAGGGTGTCTACAAAATCATACGACACGTCTGCATGCTATAGAAACATGGGTTAACATACCCTAGGGTCTTTTATAGCCAAAATGACAATACAGGGGCAAGCATGTCAGATGACTTTGTTGTTTTTTGGTGGGGAAGTCGAGCTCCATGGCGGTGCTCCAAAAACGTGGTCCGTGCCTGGTGTCTCTAAAGTTAGGTTGTGTCCACTGCACACGTTGGTAATATTCTGGGTTTGGTGTTAGACCAGGTTTTAGTTGGTCCATGTGGTGCCTATTATTGGAGAGCGGACAATAAGCCCGGCCCCCTTGGGTGGAATTTCTAGAGGCGACTAAATGAATAAGCCAGGCCCCCTTTTGGCTTGTAAGGCCAAATGCAATTGGAACACATTGTTCTGGTGCCGAAGGAGATAATTAAATATGGCCCATTGTGTTTGTGGGTGTTTTCTCCTTCCTGAAGAGTCTGAGCCTCAATTTTCCTTGATGCTTTTCATTAATTAACCTTTGACTCAGTATTTAGGTTTCCTGTATAACTATTTTTTATTTTTCTTCATTTGACAACACTGCCAGACCCTTCTGCATTTTTTTCCATATACTCTTCTACCCACATATCCCCAAGACACACAATTTCACCTCCCCATGCCCGCTGCTTCCTACTCTTTACATATAGCCTGATCTCTGGCAGGGGTTCTGTTAGGACAAGGCATATTAGAACAAAAGAGAAGTATAGTAAATGTAGTATCCTGATGTATAGAAGTGAGTTGAATTATGGCCCAGTTTAAGGTATGTATTACAGTTTCTGGTGCAGCTTCATTGTTTATTATGATATTTCTGGTCAGCAGCTAAAGTATTTCATCTTGGGTTTTGTAATTTCAGGTTCTGCAGCTAACATATGTACATATATCAGGTTCTGCAGCAGCTAGGTGTGTATTCTAATCATCTGTTGCAGCTGAGAGAGTTGCAACTTTTTTTACTATTATTATATTTCATATTTTGAGATAATATTTTGTATATATATAATGCTAGCAGATAAGTTGTGCCAGATAAGACTTTGGACTTGCAGTTGTGGCGATTATGTATGGGTGCCAGAGGCGGCACTCAAGCTCTTTCTGTGGGCACCTGAGACCATCGCCCCACACAACCATACGGACTCATAGAAATCTTCCTGCAGTCCAAAAAACTAAAATATGCTCTTTTCAGTGATATTTGATACTTTATTCGCTAACTTGGTACTGTAGAAGATGGTAGAATGTGTATACAGGCCGAATTAATCTTTGGAGACCTCCTGCGGCCCCACGATCTCTGTGTACATCTGTACCGGCGGGAACACGGGAAAGAAGCTAAAATTATGCAAATTTTGGTGCCACCTCACGAATAATAAGGGGGGTTTTGTTGCTTTTTGGCAATCTCGGTCGCTAAAAGTTCGCCCTCACTGGACTATATAGATCAGGACTTGACTTTTAGTTTGAAACACCTTGATAAGATTACCTGTGTTTTACCCCGATGTACTATATGCTCTATTTACAAATTGATTTTGGAAGTACTAATAACCCTGCGCCAGATTATTTGTACTTCTGTAAGAATTGTATATACAGTGTATAGACATTAGTGTAGAATTGTATGTACAGTGTATACATTATCACACCTCTTCAAAAAAGGCTGATGTTCATTACATACTGATATAGTGCCGAGGCAAATCCTCCTAAGAGAACTTGTGTTCTGGACAACAGCAGAGGAGCAGAATGGATATTTTTTAGGAGGGAATTTTGTGAGCCTTTGTACCTGGCATTAACAGTGGTTGATGTAAAGTCATATCAACGTGCTCTTAATACTGTATAATATACACCAGCTATTGCAATCATAGCTCCAGTAAGTAAACCATTATATTTAATTACTAAGTGTTTCTTATTATATGGGAAAATATAAAGCACAAAAAGGACAACTGCAATCTACTTAAACTAATTTCCCATAAAAATGAATATCAATAGTTAAAGAAACTGTGACACAATAAAAGAAAGCGACTTAAGATAATGTAATAAAAATTCCAACATATCCATTTTACTATATTTAAAAAAGAAAATACTAGAACATAAATCCATAATACTTCATCACTCTGGACAATCACAGTCTGCAAATTGTGACCCCTATCATATCTGAGAGCCTTTAAGGTAGCAATCAGCACATCCTAGATGATCAGATACCAAATATTACCCAGACAATAGTTCAGATTCATTTAAAGAATACTATAACTGACTGTTATAAGATTTTAACAAGGCATGGGTAAATAAAACACAAGAGAAGGCATATGACAATCCTTCTTATCCACCCATGACAAAAGAATTAACATGTTACAGTAAGTATTAATATCTACTGGAGTCCTCGAAAGCTTAGAGCCATCTGTTACTAATAATGAAGAAATTTCAGTATGGTATTCTTGACATCATACATAGAAAGCAGAAAGTACGCTGAACATTGTCCTTAATGGAAATCAGACTTATCCTACAATTTGATACAACGCATACGTAAGTTCACATACACATAACTGTCCAATGCTGGAATTTCTTTGTAACGAATTTGTAAGAAATTAATAAACAAACATTGACCAGGTAGTATTATCTTTTAATAGGTGGTCCCTACCAGTGGGTAAATGAACTGATGGGCCCATGCAAAATCTGTGCCAGGACCCCAAATATAAGTTTAGGTTAAGTACTGGTTTACGCCTAGGGGCCCCTAAGCCTCTTGGGCAGGTTGTGACCGCACCCTTTGCACCCCCGCAGTTATCCCCTGCATAAAATGCTGACACTGTCCAATACGTGGTCACTGCATTGACTGTGTAAAAAAGACACATTCTTTTTGTTCATGGAATTCACATATACTTACCAATTAAGCTATAAATATTCACAATAAATAACAGAGGAAACTTTTCAACACAGGTTAATGTGGAAAGGTTTTCTGATTAATTGATGGGGATGCCAAGTATTACAATTGGAAATTCAACAATGAATTTCCATTTTTTCTTCGTTATGTTTTAAGACACTATGGACAATGTCTTTTTTTAACCTTTTCCCACATTTGATCTGTACTACATCACGGGCAGCAGGGACTTGCCACAAAAATCCTGACGTAGTACTACGTCCTTGCTTCTGGCACCAGTTGCCGAACTGTGCTGGTGCAGAAACTGCGGTTGTTTTGGCTGCATATTATAGCCGATACTCGCCTGCTAACACCAACACCCGCAATCTGAGATTCCTGCCGATCGCAAGTGTTAACGCCCCTTACAACTCTGTGGTACTGCAGCAATGTATGGCCCATGGGTGTACCTATTTGGACCACCCTGTGGCGCTTACTGAGGGGGTAACGATCTAGTATTGCAACCACGGGTCTGCCAGTCCCTGGGCGGCAGGATCTTCTCCAGAGCCTGGGCGCAGCATGCTCAGTGTGTTACATAACACGTCTAATACTCTGTATTAACACTGTGTTACGAAGAAAAGGGCTTGAACAAGCGTTTGGTATTTTATTAACTGAGAAGGTGTACACTGTTTGAAAAACACTTCATTTAGCTCACAAAATTGAAAATTCAAAAATTCCACATGATTTGGTTTTAACACCTGTTAAAACAATTAAAGGGTTCACAACTTCTTACATGTTGTTTTACATACGTTAAGGGGTGTAGTTTGTATAATGGGGTAATTTATGGGGTTACTATTATTTGGCCTCTCAAAGTGGCTTGAAACCCGTCCGGTCCTCCATACATGATTTTGCATTTTTAATGAAAAATGTGAAAATCGCACCTAAAGTTCAAGCCTCCATAACTTCCTACAAAAATAGGATGCCTAAAAAAACCATGTCAGCATAAAGCGCCATTTTGTTAATTTTGTTAACAAGTAATTTTTGCTGTTTAACTGTGTTGACAAGTAGGAAAATTTGAAATTTCGAAATTGAGAATTTGTCAAATTTTACCACTATCAGTTTTTTCATAAATAACACAACAGAAGCCAATTTCAAAATCATTGGATATGGTTGTGAAGCGTTCTCCAAAGTTTAACCACTTATAGTTTAATCGCGGTTTGAAAAATGGCATTGTCAGGAAGGTGAAAGAGGCAGCTCAGCGATAAGGAGGGGTTAAACACTATCTGGTGTTCTTTATTTTTTATTTCTTATATTTGGGCCCTTTTTTTGTTGGTGCAGTTGCATATTGGCAACCAATTGTGTGACTTTCCCACTCGCCTAGTATTTCGCAGCAAGAGTGTTTTTCAGTGTTGGTGTCTGCATATAATCTTTAGAATTCAAGATGTAGGTGTAAAAATCACAATTTTGGCGCAATCACTCTAAACAAGTAGCAATTTTGCACAAATAACTCCTTCCTCACATGCGTAGTAAACCTATTAAATGGTTTTGCTGAATAATATGAAATAAATGAACATCTAACAGTCAACCTCTAATATATCACACACAAATTCGGTAAAAAACAAGAGAGACTACCAATGTCCAGACTAAAGATAATTTAATTAAAGGTTATTTTTATAGATTTTTTTGAAACAAAGTATTACTGAGCTTCTATTCCTACTGATACCTATGGTCCCAAAATGTTTCAATGCTGAAGCAGAGATGCCCTACGAGGTGCATTTTTCTTTCTTGCATGCCCTTTATACCTACCAGCCATAGCGGTATTCCAAAGGGACAAATCGTAAAAATCCTGTATATGTATAAATAAATAATTTCACGTTCCTTTACACTATGGTGGCAGACACAAGATGCGGTTTGTGTTATTCAGCCCCAAGCTCATGGCGTCTGCATTTATTCATGTTATTAGTTCAGTGTGTGCCACTTGACTCACTAGTCCCTGGTCACAGCGCAGCACTAAAGCTACACTGTCAAGAGAGTACTGCTCGGTACAAGCATTCAACGACCCAGGAACTAGTCCAGAGTAAGACCGATGTCTCTTGGGGAGAAGGCACTTATAATGTGGCCACTGGAGAAGGCGACAGTTACTTGACGACTGGGGAGTATTGACTGTGACTTGGCTACTGGAAAGAAAGCACTGTGATTGGCAGCGAAGGAAACAACACAGTATGGTGGCTCTTGCAAGCAGGCAACATGCCTTGGTCACAAGGTGTATCTGCACTGGTCATATAGGTCCTTGAGATCTGTGGATTAGCGACTGGGGGGCTATTGGGAGGCACTGTTGATTTGGTACTTGGGAGCACTGTGTACTTGGCCTATTAATTAGGCAGGCACTTGATTAGCTACGGGGGAGGCATGCACTGTTGAGTGGCTACTGTGGGGAAACCCTATGAACATGGCTACTAACTGGTTACCAGGCATGTGCCTGGATCGTTCTTATACCCTTCAAGTGTCGTTTGCCATGGTAATTTGTATAAAGTAATCTACTTAATAGCTCACTTAATAACTGTTAAGGTAAGTTTATTACGTACGAAAATGATGGACATGATGGAATATGAAGTTCCAGTAATGGCGGATTAAAAAATAATTGAATTTGGAAAAGTTCCAGCAAATGAATTGAAAAGTTGAAATTGCATTTTCAGGAATGTAGAATTGACAAGTTTGAAGTTGAATGTAACGGAATCGAACTTATTCCACACTGGTCAAAACCATATGAGAGGTATCCATACTTTGTTCAGCTTAATAATTTATGATGTCCCATTGGTTGTATAGAGGTGGATCCTCGTGTTTTTGATGAAACATTGTAGTGTTGAACATACACTCTTACAGCACACTATCTGCAGGGGCAGGATAGCCCTCAAAATCATAGAGCCACACGCCTCTGGCCACATTTCCAATTTTCCCACAGAATTGAACAGAGACAACCATCTTTCAGTACATGTTTCCATTGCACGATAATCCTATCAGATTTGCTCACATTTAGCCTAAGTATTGCTTAGTAAGTGGTGCCCACACTCCGATTGTGGTGGAGATTGGAGAGAACTTAACAATGGCATCCACATGTGGCTATGCTCATTTTGCTAGTGTTCCTCCATGTTGAGACATCCTGCCTGTCAAGAATAAAGCTGTGGGCAGGACCCACCAGATACACCAAAAGGCTGGAGCCTCTGATGTATCAGAGCTGCAAAAGAGCAAGGTTGGTGGCACAAGCACATGTATTAATAAATATCCCCCATTTTTTCTTTTTATTGTATTGTTGAGGAAATCCACTGTTCCCATTTGACAGTGGTGGCTTCGTGGTGGTTAGATAGGACTATGGCTCCACTTCTGAATTACAGATAATGCTATATGCAATTATAGTTTGGCGTGTAAAATGTTGTGTGTAATTATTAATAGGTACAATGACCACTATATAAGGCCAAACTGTTTTTTTTCCTATTAAGGAATCAATGCAATATGCTCCATTGATTTTCTACAGCATGCATAATGTTGCTCCGGGGATTACTGAAAGCTCCCATACCCCATCAATTGTTCTAAACCATATTTGTAATGACAACACTACTTTTCTTCTGCCCATATTCAGAGTCACTGTTCTGTGACAACACTACTGTTCTCTGTCACATATTCATGTGCACTATTCCTGTGCAACACTAACTTTTCTCTGCACAATTCATGTGTGCTATCTGTGCCACACGACTTCTTTCATGCGGTAAGTGGTTCCATTTCTGGTGCCACACACTACTGTCCTTATACACGTATCTGTGTGCTCTATTCTCTGACAACGCTACTTTCCCTGATTCGGCATATACTGGGGGCTATTCTCTGACAATACTACTTATTATTTACATGGTTTTTGTGCAATGCTAATGACAACAATTTTTCCTTATGGCATGTATTAATGTGAGCTATTCTGTTAGACACTCTTTTCTGATGCACAGGTTCGTGTGCACTCTTTGACAGCACTACTTTTCTGATGCCATTTTCATGGTGTCTATTCTTTTTACAGACAGACTCATACCTTTTTCGGCACGACTTGTTCAATGCTTGTAAGCCATCCTTATGGGTGACAACACTACTTTTCTCATTTCTCATGCAATGTAGTAGTGTCAGCTATTCTATTGACACCTATTTTTCTGGCTATCTGTATTCATGGGCACTTTTCTGTGAACACCTACTCTCTGATGCATGTATCATTTTGCACTATTCACGTCACCGAAACAACTGTGCATTATGGAACTGTCATCACATTGCATATATACAGCCAGTGACAGGTCCATGGAGCCATAAAACTGAATGACACCCGTTTGTTAGCTAAAAATTGTTGCTTCCAATCCACATAAATCACCTTTTATGTTATATACTGGTAGCATAGGGGACGTGTCCCTGTTCGGAAACCAGCCCCCCTCCCATCTAAGCTCTCACCATGGCCTTATGCTCCTTCTGGGCAAGTTCATGTCATGTTACCAGATTGACATCATCTCAGTCCTTTGACTATTATTATATCAAACTGTATTAATCCATGCCTGTATCTTGCCACATTAATCTAGCTGCCTCCATGGATTGCTACTCCTCTCTATCCTCCATGGAGGCAGCTGTGATTTCATGTAAACATACATGGGGTACAGTTTGCTTAGAAGTCTGAGAGACATGCGATGATGTCCTGGTCCCATTCATGATGTAGCACAAGTCACAGTGTAAACTTGACAACAATATTTCCTTTCTGTACCTACCGGTTATATGTCTTAGTTGAAATATTAGCAACAGTTCCTATACAAGGAGTCAGAGCCAGGGATTTGAAGCAACAAAGCGGCTGTCATTCCGAATATGGTGTGTTTTTCACTGATTTCTCTGACTCTCTCCTCTCTCATGCTGCCAGAGATAAGACATAAGATCATTGCATATAAGAAAATAGCTGTAATTAACCCCCTTAACGTCTGACGCACTTTTCCCTTCCCTGACACCGACTATTTTTTTAAATCTGACATGGTCTATTTAAGTGGTTTAAATTGGAACCTTTAACATATCCAGTTGATTTTGGTAGATTGTTTTTTTTCGTGACACATTGTACTTCATGCTGTTGATAAATTTAATAAATATATTTAGTATTTATTTATGAATAAAAATGGACTTTGGCAAAAATTTTGAAAAAAACAATGTTTTCCAAATTCAAAATTTTCTCCTACGTTTGGAAGTTGGTCAATCATAAACTAACTTGATATTACATTTTCCATATGTCTGCTGTAAACTTGGCATCATTTTTCAAACATCTTTTTTCTTTTTTTGATGTCGGAGGGCTTATAACTTTTAGGTGGTCAATTTTTCAGATTGTCACACGAAAATCATCACAACCTACTTTTGGAGGGTCAATTTAGTTTAGAAGTGACTTTATAAGGCCCACATGACAGAAAACCCCCCGACAAATGACAAACCAGTTTAGAAACTACACACCCCCGAAAATATTCAAACAACATTTGGAATTTTGTTAACCCTTTGAGCGTTCAGGGCGTGAAAGATAAATGAAAGTGAAATTAGAGAATGTCCTTTTAATTTTATCTTACATTAGATTCAATTCAATTGAACACTAAAATTGCACCTTCCAATGGGTTAAAACAGGAAAATGCATTTTACAATCACTGTTTAGGGCAATTCCCTCTGAGTATGGCCAACACATTTTGTCCACTGTACCCTGCTGTCCGGGCACAGTGGGGGCACTTGGCATGGAAAGAGCGTTGTTGCGTTTTTCAGGGCCACTATGGCTGAAAAGTTTACAATTGTCAGGTTGCATTTGGAGAAGCCATAGTGGTACCAAACATAGGAAAGCCCCAACAAGTGTCACCATTTTGGAAGTGCACACCCCTTTGGAGAAGCAGTCAGGTGGTGATATGGTATTTTTCCCTACAGTGTTTGCTCAATGAAGGTCCCTAAAAGGAAAAGGTGAACATTTTCCCAAAAAAGGTTCACTAATTTTTGTATCCCATAAGGCATTAAAGATGAAACAACCCAAAATGTGTACTGAGCATTTCTCCCATTATAAATTGCCCCAACAGCAAATAAAAACATGTTGTATGGGTACGCAGTGAAGCGCAGAAGGGAACAGGGTCGTTTGCGTTTAGAAGGCCAAATTTGACAGACAATACTTTACCTGTGGTCCAGGATGCATTTAGAGAGGCCGTATTGGTAGCCGAAACAGAGCGGAACCCAACAAGTATCACCATTTTGGCAAAGCACACCCTTCTAGAATTTAGCAAGGTGTAATATGTGTTGGGTCATAAAGTTTTTGATTTAATTAGGGCTAACTATATAAAAGTGAACATTTCTATAAAGGTCATTGGACCCCTAAGTTTTTATAGCCCCAAGGGATAAAAAAAATTTTTGTAATAACCCCTAAAATGTGTAAACCGTTTCTCTCGAGTGTAGAAGTACCCCCACATGTGTATATAAAATTTGTATGGGCGCACAGTAAAAGGGAAGGGGGATGTTGTGCCTTTTAGAAGTCCAATGACAGAATGTTGGACATGTGCATTGGAGAACCCTAGTTGTAAAAATCAGATAAAAATCCGAAAAGTGACCCTAATCTTTGAATGCACACCCCTTAAGGATTGTGCAATGTTGTATATAGGTATTTGCCCCTACAGGTGGACTGATCCAATTAGGCCGAATCATTAAAAAATTAAAAAGAGTGAAAAGTTTCCTATAAATGTCACTTACAAACCTTACAACCCCTAATTTATGTAAGCGCACCCAGGGATAAATATATTAAATAACCCCAAAAAAGGTGTAAAACTATTTCTCTCCTCCGAGTGTAGACGTACCCCCCACATGTGCTATAAAATGTTTAATGGGCGCACAGTAGAGGAAAAGAGGGATGGTTGTCTTTTAGAGGAAGGCAATTTTACAGAATCCTTCAACATTGTCAGGATAAACAACATTTGGAGAGCCGTAAGTGGTACCAAAACCAGGAAAACCCAAAAAGTGACCCAATTGTTGAATGTCCAACCCCTGGGGGGAATATAGCAAGTTAATTGTGGTGTGGTAATACAACGTGGTGAAATGCACTTTTTGAACATTATGTGGTTTTCCAAAATGATGTGTCAAGATGGAAAATGCAATTATTTCTGGAACGTTTCAGTGTCCGTTATGTGGCGCCCCGTCTGAAATAATGAGGGGTATAGGAGCAACGGGACATAACCGTTTGTTATCATTATTCATCTTTAAAGAAAACAATTACCGAAATTAATTCACCAATAGGTTGGCGTGAATTGGTGACTTCTATGTATAAGGAGGTATGGTATATTCAAGGGAAGCAACAAAAGAAGAACTGCTACGTGGGGTATACAGATCCCCCAAAATGGACACCCTGCAATACAAGCAGAAATCACTACAGAAAGTATGTGGATTTTACACAGATTTCTTACTATTTGCTTCAGCAACAAAAAAGAACTGCTATTTCAAGTATACAGATCCCCCAAAACAGACAACCGGTATTAGAGCAGAAATCACTACAGAAAGTATGTGGATTTGACACGTATTTCTTCCTATTCACTTCAGCAACAATAAAGAACTGCTATTTGGGGTATACAGATCCCCTAAAACAGACATCTGGTATTAGAGCAAAATCACTACAGAAAGTATGTGAATTTTACACAGAATTCTTCCTATTCACTTCAGCAATAAAGAAGAACTGCTATTTGGGGTAAACATATCCCCCAAAATGGACACCCTGGGATTGGCGCAAAATCACTCCAGCAACTACATGCATTTGACACGTATTGCTTCCTATTCACTTCAGCAACAAAAGAAGAACTGCTACGTGGGGTATACAGATCCCCCAAAATGGACACCCTGCAATATGAGCAGAAATTACTACAGAAAGTATGTGGATTTTACATAGATTTCTTACTATTTGCTTCAGCAACAAAAAAGAACTGCTATTTCGGGTATACAGATCCCCCAAAACAGACAACCGGTATAAGAGCAGAAATCACTACAGAAAGTATGTGGATTTGACACGTATTTCTTCCTATTCACTTCAGCAACAATAAAGAACTGCTATTTGGGGTATACAGATCCCCCAAAACAGACAACCGGTATTAGAGAAGAAATCACTACAGAATGTATGTGGATTTTACACAGAATTCTTCCTATTCACTTCAGCAACAAAAAGAACTGCTATTTGGGGTATACATATCCCCCAAAATGGACACCCTGGGATTGGCGCAAAATCACTCCAGCAACTACGTGGATTTGACACTTATTCCTTCCTATTCACTTCAGCAACAAAAAGAACTGCTATTTGGGGTATACATATCCCCCAAAATGGACACCCCGGAATAGGAGCACAAATCACTGCAGAAACTATGTGGATTTTAAACAGATCTCTTCCTATTCACTTCAGCAACCAAAAAAAACTCCTATTTGAGGTATGCAGATCCCCCAAAACAGACAACCTGGGATTGGAGTAGAAATCACTCCAGAAATTTTGTGGATTTGACACAGATTTCTTCCTATTCACTTCAGCAACAAAAAGGAACTGCTATTTGGGGTATATAGATTCCCCAAAATAGACACTCTGTGATAGGAGCAGAAATCACTACAGAAGCGATGTGGATTTTACACAGATTTCTTCCTATTCACTTCAGAAACTAAAAAGAACTGCAATTTGGGGTATACAGATCCCCCAAAACAGACACCCTGGGATTGTAGCAGAAATCCTTCCAGGAACTATGTGGATTTTACACTGATTTCTTCCTATGCACTTCAGCAACAAAAAAGAACTGCTTTTTGGGTTATACAGATCCCCAAAATGGACACCCTGCAATAAAAGCAGAAAATATTACAGAAAGTATGTGGATTTTACACAGCCTGCCTGTGGCAGGTAGTTCAGTAACTACTGAATATGCAGGGCCTCATTGAACTGACTTAACGTGATGACTCACATCAGGTGATTTGCATGCGAGTTTAGAAGCTGCTTTTTAACATTACAGCCAGGAAGAGGAACCATTTAGGGATAAGGGCAATGCTTTTTAACCATAGTTTTTAATGAAGTATTAATTTTGGGTGGATTCATTTGCATGGCAGGGTCTCTTTAAATACATCATATAATAAAGTATTATTTAGTCCAGCTCATTTTAGACAATGCATGAACTATTGTTTTACCCTGAACAATACACCAACTGTTGATGCCAGCATTGGAAGCAGACCTATAACATATGTTGGCAGCATAAAATTACAAGGTTTTATTGCAGTGCAAAGTGCCCCTTGGTAATCACTGTTTTAGTGTGCGGCTCTAATTATCTTAATAAATAAGGTCTTGTTTATTTACTTGAGGTTTCAGTGAGTCAACATCCAAGACATACAAAAGGCCAGAGCATTCATCCAAACAAGAGGTTTGGTTTATTTGTTTGCTTGTTTGTATTTCTTAGATTTTCTTTTTATGTGAACCTAATTTATACTGAATTAACTTTGTTTTCAATTTTTTCTTCCAAAGCAATGTATACTGTAGAATAAGAGATGAGCAGAGGTGCATCCTTTTTTGACTCTTTCCTGATGCGCACAACCGTTGCATCGATTCTAAAGTCACTATTTTTCTCTTGATCAACAAAATAGAAGTACTATACTGGAACACACCTTTAGAAAATAATACACAATGATAAAAAAACAAAAGGAGCCTTATGAACATTACATTTTGAGAAAACTTTAAAATTTAAAAAAGTTTAATAATATAATATATGAGGGAAACAAAAAACTTAGTAATGTTTCTTTCCCACATATATGGTTTCTTCAATGCTCATTCCTAATCTTTCTGAAAGTAAGACGGAATATTACAAAAGTGCGAGTTATATATTAACTCAATGCAGACATGTACTGGTTGGAAACAAATATACTACATAAGATACCTAGTTTGCTCTATAGACAATATGCTTTCAAAACAAAATAAAGACACGTTTACAGCAATTTTACATCATTGCTGACTTTATTATAGATTTATCTAAATCATCTTGATATCCATTGTAATACTTGCACATTGTAGGCCACAATCACCTGTAAAACTTTATAAAAATCTTTTTTCATAAATCTCCTTTTCTTGTCTTCCCTCATTTTACATATTAGTATTCAATGACCAAATGCCACCTCAACATCAAAAGTTAAGCCCTTGGGATGTTAAACCATCTTATATTTTCTTTTGGTATTTGAGAAGTGATAAATTATAGAGGGAAATGTGTCCTTCATGGACCTATTCAGCTGATTGCTTTGTGCAGTCTACATTACAATAAACCTTAGTCGTCACTGTCAGCTAATATACTCTTGGCATTTTCCTACTATTTCTATACTCTTTTCTTCTTTCTTCTGTAATTGGAAAAAAATCTCTTGAAATGAATACAATCATAATGTGATGTGATGAATTATGCAAGGATGAATGAATTCCCAGGTTTGCTTGGCTCAACCTTGCAAGTTATGGATTAATCTAAAAGGATTGTTCCTGTTCAAGCATCAGCTTTATAACTACATTACATTAAATGTGAGAAGAATGACAAACAGCATTCCTAAGGTGAGAAAATATGTAAATCAAATAATCTGTAGCAGACACAAGTACCTTTTGCTATTGTTACATCATTCAGGATAGCTAATTTATGGAAGGTACGTAACCATGAAATATGTCTGTGAACATATGTATCCACAAAGTTTTGATGCATAAAACAAGCTAATCTAAAGCCTCTGTTGAACAATGCATATTTCCAACTTCTACACAACATTAGATAAACTTCTCTCAAAATATCATGCAATATCATTATGATTTAAACAAAAATATAAAGTTCAAATGTTTTTTTTCCTAAGCATTTCTTTTTAGGTATTTTCAGATACTTATTCATTACAATTTGTGCTCTTTACTTCAAAAACTCACTTAAAGGGCACCTGTCATCAGGTCTGTGTCACTTGTCCTGTCACTACTACCTGTTGGAGCAGCTCACAAGGATCACATCCCAGCCTTTATCTAGTTATTTCATACATTATTCATTGTAAAATCACATATTTTTTATCATGTAAATGAGGCTGGTCACATGGTCAGAGGCAGTGATGTCACCCCTGTTACTCCTCCCCTCTCCTCCCCCTGCTCATGTCTGTGTGTAATGTATAGTAAAGCATTGCTAGTGTGTGTGCTGCATCTGCTGACATGCTGCATCCTCCTAATATACAGGTGAGAGACACAGACATCAGCTACACATGAATCTGACATGTTCTGCTGTAACATGGCTCCCTGGAGCTGCTGTATCTCTCCTATACACACACACATGCACACATAGGCTGCAGGGGGTGTGGCCACCAGCACCAGGAAGCACATTATTATACAGCCTCACACCATTATACAGTCATGCACTGGGGGTGTGGCTGTGCCTCCCACTCATGAATAAGGTTGACAGCTGTAGGTCTACAGGCATGTAGAGGGACAATGAAGGGATAGAGGCAATGCTCTCTAATGGCAGTTTATGAAAATATATTTAGTTTAGGGGGGTTATTTTGCATGACGGGTTCTCTTTAAGGGGTTTTACACATGAATTGGAAAATCATTCCTCCAGGTATCTTATACATATTTATTAGTGTAGAGAAATGGTAAAGGCCTCTCCTGGGGGCCTCTGATTGATGTAAAGTATATGACTAACTTTGGGGGACATGTATCTTTACTTTTAATGCCTTTTGAGCATTATTTCCCCATTGTTTTTGCATCTATATTCAAGTGTAAAGAAGTTTACCAATATGTGTGCCTGTTGCAGTGTTCCTAATGGAGCTTTGCAAGACATATGCTTTTCTTGATGTGCACCTTCTTTACCACCCATTATTTTGGCAAATTAGTGACTATTTAGGCTCAATTCTATACCTTACCCAGGTATACCCAGATTCTGCCTTAGATTCTGTCTTAGTGCAATTTTTGTATTTGGAGTCTGTAATTGTCACAAAAAAGAAAAACTCAGCTATAAAGAAAGAGACAATATAAACACATGTATCATAGGCCACCAGAGCCAAATATATGTACTGTCCAAAGAAAGAGCGAAAAACAAGCACACATGAAAATATTTTTTCATCTCAGTTGAGACATATTTGTCCTAGCTGAAACTTTTTGTTGTCTCAGTTGATACTTTTTGTCTCAGTAGAGACTGTTTTGTACCAGTTGAGAGAAAAAAGTCTCAAAAAGTAATAGAAGGAACAGACATTTATGTAAATTCTGCTTGCTTTGCCAGACACATTTAAAGAATAACACCGGTCATTGGTGTTGCAGGTATTACTAGTGGGGGTTAGGTTTCAGGTTTTGCACCTTTATGGCTCAACTCATACAAATTTATTGTATAAATAACTGATAATTTCTTGATAGTTTGTAAATCCCATTTTTTGTTACCATAAGTTGATGAATTTTGAAGAAATAACTTAGAGCAGACTAGTGGAGTTAGGTTTCAGGTTTTGTACCTTTACGGCTCAACTCATACAAATTAATTGTATAAATAACTGATCATTTCTTGATAGTTTGTAAATCCCATTTTTTGTTACCATAAGTTGATGAATTTTGAAGAAATAACTTAGAGCAGACTAGAGCTCCAATATTTTTACAATACTGTATACTATTGATGCTTTTTAACATATTTTTGGGGGATCCAAGTTTATAGGTTGGTTTAGTTATTTCAGTTAGGCACAGATTGTGGTGTGCATTTCTTTTTTGCTCTTTTTTTTACATACAATTGCATTTTCCACAGACTGTGCTTATGATGTGCTTTTATATTGACTACATAATGCTACTGAATGTACTAAATGATTACCTTGAATATGAATAATGTCACAAATACAATCATCATTCTGACTGCAGCGTAGGTTGTGAAAACATGTTTGCATTGATGAAAACCAATAGCAACCATGATAAATGTATTGTCCTATAATTTACCTCTGGCTTTTCCTGTAAACTAAACATTTCAATGGCATACAATATATAATAACTGCCTAGTGCAGTGTATGTGCATATTAAGTCATGATGCAATTGTTGGTTTATAGGGGATCATGCTATAAAAGCACATTTCAAAAAGTGATATGTTTTAAAAATGTGGTGCAATTTTTTACGTTTCAACTAAGATTTTTGCAAAGCCATATTTGAAAATTAACATTGCATGGGAATAAACGAGAAAAGCGATTGTAAAATGAGTGACATTTTGACCTATATTAGCACAGGAAGGGAGAAGTTAGTGGAGAAATCTTAATTTGTTAATTGAGTCTTTTCAGACTATGAATGTGCACGTAATCACCATGTTCACAGCTATGTAATGCACGGTGTCTAGCATGAACGTCCATGCACCACGCCATGAACATGCCCAATAGAAACCAATGTGGCCCTGAGTTAGCCACTGTTTGTGCAGCTAGCTCACAACAAAAGCATGCAGTCATGTGCATGAGGCCTAATGGTGAAATATAACTTTGCAGCATCTTCAATCAATTCAAGAATGTTCATTTATGAAGAAACATTCAAACATCTTAAGTCATAGTCCTGTAAATCATAGTTTTAATTTCTGCAAATTTTCACATCAAATACTATTGTTTGGTAAATTTTTGGGATACACTACAGTCAATAGTACTTTAGGGGGCCCATTTATAGATGGTTCCATTGTGTTATTTAAGGAGTGAAGTGAGTTTGAGAATACAATTAACTCTTAATTTGATTAAAAGACTTCACATCATAAATTAGATGTAATTATGGTTTTTCATGCTGCACAAAGCATGACAAATTGGTCCCTGTTCCCATTGGGCTCACAATCTACCTGTATGTTTTGGAGTGTGGGAGGAAACCGGAGTACCCAGAGGAAACCCACATGGAAGTGGAGAGAACATGGAGAGAACATACAAACTCTTTGCAGATGTTTACCTGGGTGGGACTTGAACCCAGGAATCCAGCGCTGCAGAAGTACTACCCACTCAGCCACCATGCTGCCCATATTAATTTTAATGAGAGCCAAGCCCATAAAGCAATGAGCCATCTTCTTTCAGCTACACTGTATGTGCACAGTGTTTTGCTGGGCCAGAAAAGCTGATGAACATGGCAGCTCCCTACCACTCATTTAGTGATAGCTTATTCTCCTTTGTTTTCTTACAATGTGTTTGTCACCAGGTTGTCGTATTTAAAATGGTTATCAACATTTGGAGAGAGAAAGATCTGGACCAGGCATATGCCCATTATACATTGATCTATTGCTGCTAGGCTTGCAAAACAAACTCCATGTTCTTAGTTGCATTGTGATCAAACTACATAAGCCCACTATCTAAATTTACATTTTGATCAAATTGCATAAGCCTGCTAACCATTTCACAGTTAACTGTTTTTAGTGTGTCTTTCTATGCTAATGGATGTAGCATCACATGGCATTTACCATCGCCATAGCCAGAAACCACTCAGTACCCATACTGACACATTAACACCCATGGCTCTACACTACAGAAACAGAAGACCCATGCAATACGGCACCATGCAGTACCGCACAATGAATATGTGAATGTATTAGAATGTGCATTTTCACAACATACTAGTCGTTTTCATAAATTACATTGAATGAATGTAAAATGAACATAGTTTCATTTTCAAAGAAATGTAACTGAACTGATAAAGCATTTTTCATTGATTAGTGTTTCACAACTGATTTTATGTTATAGAAACAAATACAATAAACCACTGGGACTAATGAAAGGGCATAGGCTATCATTTAATCTTTATTCAATAACAGGTATTTGTTCCATTATTTAATTTAAGAATGTGGATTGTGATTCATATCTTTTTGCTATAATACTGACAAAAGACATATAGAACAGACACGAAAATGACACAATATAAGTAATTCTTTGACAGATACTGCTGTATTATCTAGGGTCAGGCTGTCAATAACAGCATGATCTAGAAGAGAGATTCAATCAAAAGTTGATATGTCTTATATAGAACAAACTCATGTGTTGCTTTTCACTTTCGTTCCAGAGTGATGAGAGTATAGTAAAAATGTCTTGATATAAGCCTTATCTATTTGACAATAGCATATGTATTAAACAATACCTGCAAGCTGAACGTGTATTTAGGGTATGGAATAGAACAGGGGTACACAGCATTGGGAAATTATTGAAAGCCAGTCACAAGATGTGCCACATTATGATTCCATTTTTGACAGTCCATGTACCAAGCAGTCAAATATAATAGCCAAAGTAAATACCTGGCAAAGTTTTTTGCTATTCCCACTAAGCTCATTCTATGTTTTTAAAAGGCAGCAAAATGGTGGGTGAGGCTTTTTTTGCCTGTAGACATGGATAAACATTGTGCTGCATAGATGATGTATACACAAAATCATTACAAAAATAGCACTTTAAGCAATTTTCAATTTTATTTTCATGCATTTAAACAACAAGAGCAAAATAATCCCAATGAATAATATACAACCAGTGTGCATAAGACACTTAACATTATGTATTTACCCCATATTAAGATTTAGAGATTAGGAGAATGAATACTAGACTTAATAAGGAGGTATTTACTATAGATATGGGTGACATTACAGTGTTTATTTTCTGTATTGAAACACATGCATCCCATTCTAATCTGCTCTAGTTTCAAACTGTACATGAAACTCTATGTGAGTAACATCTGATAACCTGTACATTGTAATCTTTCTACAATGAAAGCCCTTATTAATACATTTTCTAGCTATACATATTGCATATTCCGTTTTCTGCACTTGGTTAGGAGAGCTGTCATTATGCCTGAGCTGCTTTTAATAGCATTTTTGGAGATGCATTACAGCAACCACATGGGTTGTATCAATCAACAGACAGAGGGGAAGTTATGGTAGTGGACAGTGCTACAGCTGAAGCCCCTAATGAGACAGGAAGTAGACAACTACATTGTAAAATTGGTGAACAAGGTTAAAAGAAGCTACATCTGTCTTGTCGGGTTTCACATTTTTAACTTCACAACATATGGGGAATAATCCTCACTATGATTATACAAAGATCTAATATTCTATCATGTCTGTGACTGACAGTATTTCAGTAAATGGTCATAATCCCTTTACATAATTGACTGTGATCTGATTTTGAGCAGACATGAATTTTCATGCCGATGAATAAACATGTTAGTTGTTGTACAGCATAATTTTAGCTACAAAATGGTATATGCTTGTATTTAATGTTTTCTATACTTTGTCAAGGTCAAAAGAAATATTAATAGATAGATAGATACTAGAGATAAGAAGGTCAGAAATATAGAAAGATTGTTGGATGCATAGGCATACAAATAGTGCTGCATATACCCCTTTATTGTTGGTATGCAGACAACAAAAACAATAAGATGAAAAAGGAAATCACAGAGGAATATATAACAGGAGACTGTTGAACTGTCCACAGAGCACAGACTATAGAGAGGGAGGAAATCAGTTGAAGTCTGGAATGATGGAGAGATGAACTGATTGCATACTGTAATGGAAACTGCAGGATGACACTTGCTGAAGAATAAGATAAGTGGAAACAGCAGGATTTCTGCCAGTATAGTATACTGTAGCTTGATAGCTAATGCTAATGTCTAGTACTGCAATATCTTTTTTGCTGAATAAAAACTAGAGCATCCTGGCGTATGAAAAACATGCATCCACACAAAGTTTCTTTTAAATTAATTTCTATCTCATGCATGTTTTGTTAACTGGCTATTATGCATAGACACATTCTTAAGTCATAACCTTAAAGTAGTTATTTCAGCTATATGAATTGGCCCATATATTTCAGTATGTTTTTTCTTAGACAGGGGATCCCATATAATCATCCTTATAAGAAAGGCCAGTACAGTTTTATTCAAAGGACAAAAGCAACATCAGAACCATACTGCAAATCAAAGGACTGCAAAAATGTGTTTTTTTTCTGCTGTGTGTAGTGTGCAGCAGTAAAAAATAACCCCTTTTATTTTCAGCAGTAGATGAGGGGGAAGGAGGACTAGATAGGTTTGGGAATCAATCTGCCCCATGGCTGCTCTGTTTGCAAACAGGAAAATAAGGTAAGTTTAATGAAGCATAGTGGTAGATAAGTCATAGTCTGCAGGAGAAAAAGTGGAGCAAGCTGTAAACAAATATGTGGCTCTAGTACATGCTGTTTATCAATTTTGGCACTTCTACACTTTTTCGTGCAATTGCTGGACCAGGAAAAAAAGCCATGGTAATCTATGGTGAAGAACAAGTTCCACATTTGGGACTTCACTAATGAACTAGCTGTGGTCCAAATGTAAACAAGTCTTCTAAAGAAGAAGGCCAGGACAACCCAAACAGCATGGAGAGAGAGACAGAGCAAATTCCAAGCACCAGCCAAATTAGTGGAGTTGGTAAGACCAAAGTCAACAATATACTGAAATATGTAAATATTTCAAAATGATGAATATAAACCTTTGCATTCGAACCAAGGACACAATTAAGAAAGGCACATATTTGAAATCAAAAGGACTTTGGAATGTAGCCATTACTTGTTGGGGATAAGCAGAGAAGCTGTAACATTGAACATTCATTTTTTGCAAATGAACGGGCAGTTTAGGTTTAGCTGAATATGGTGCCAATTAATGGTGTCTATTTAAAGCTCAACACGTTGGTATATTCTGGGTTTGTTTTAGACCAGGTTTTAGTTTGTCCAATTTTGTGCCTATTATTGGAGAGCGGAGACAATAAGCCAGGCCCCTCTTTGGAATTCTAGAGGCGACTAAATGAATAAGCCAGGCCCCTTTTTTGAATTGTAGAGGCCACTAAATGCTAAATTGGAACACATTTCTGGTGCCAAGGATATAATAAATATGCCCATTGTGTTTTGTGGTGTTTTCTCCTTCCTGAAGAGTCTGAGCCTCCATTTCCTTGATGCTTCATTAACCTTTTGGACTTCAGTATTTAGGGTTTCCCTGGTATAAATATTTTATTTTTCTCATTATGACAACACTGCAGACCCTTCCATGCATTTTTCCATATACTCTTCTACCCACATATCCCCAAAGACACACAAGTTAAACCTCCCCATGCCTCTGCTTCCTACTTTACATATAGCCTGATCTCTGTTCAGGGGTTCTGTTAGGAAAAGGCATATGTAGACAAAAGAGAAGTATAGGAATGTAGTATCCTGATCTATAGAAGCTGAGTTGAATTATGGCAACAGTTAAGGTATGTATTACAAGGTTCTGGTGCAGCTTCATTGTTTATTATGATATTCTGCAGCAGCTAAAGTATTTCAATCTTGGGTTTGTATTTTCAGGTTCTGCAGCTAACATATGTACATATATCAGGTTCTGCAGCAGCTTAGGTGTGTATTCTAATCATCTGTTGCAGCTGAGAGAGTTGCATCTGTTTTTACTATTATTATATTTTACAATATTTTAGATAATATTTTTATATTATGATATGCTGCAGATAAGGTGTGCAAGATAAGACTTTGGACTATATCAGTGGTGGCGAATCTATGGTACGGGTGCCAGAGGCGGCACTCCAAGCTCTTTCTGTGGGCACCTGAGCCATCACCCCAGCACACTAGACAGGACTCATAGAATCTTCCTGCAGTTCCAAAAACTTAAAATATGCTGCTTTCAGTGATATTTTGATACTTAATTCGCTACTTGGGACTGTAGGAAGAGGGAGAATGTGTAGACAGGGCCGAATTATCTTTGGAGGACCTCCTGCTGGCCCCACGATTCTCTGTGTACAGCGGGACACTGGAAAGAAGCTAAAATTATGCAAATTTTGGTTGCCACCTCACGATAAATAAGGGGGGTTTTGGGTTGCTTTTTGGGCACTCGGTCGCTAAAAGGTTCGCCCTCACTGGACTATATTATGATCAGGACTTAGACTTTTAGTTGAAACACCTTGATCGTTACCTGTGTTTTACCCGATGTACTATATGCTATATTTACAAATTGATTTTGGAAGACCTAATAACCTGCGCCAGAATTATTTGTACTTCTGTAGAATTGTATATACAGTGTATACATTAGTGTAGAATTGTATGTACAGTGTATACATTAGCACACCTTCATAAAAAGGCTGATTTCATTAAATACTGATATAGTACAGATACAGAATGCCTCCTAAGAGAGACTTGTGTTCTTGACAACAGCAGAGGAGCAGAATGGAGATTTTAGGAGGGAATTTTGTGAGCCTTTGTACCTGGCATTAACAGTGGTTGGATTGTAAAAGTCATATCAACAGGCTCTTAATAATGTATAATATACACCAGCTATTGCAATCAATAGCTCCAGTAAGTAAACCATTATATTTAATTACTAAGTGTTTCTTATTTATATGTGAGAATATAAAGCACAAAAAGGACAACTGCAATATACTTAAACTAATTTCCATAAAAATGATATCAATATTTAAAGAAACTGTGAAACAATGAAAAGAAGCGACTGAAGATAATGTAATAAAATTCCAACATATCCATTTTATCTATATTTAAAAAAGAAAATACTAGAACAGAAATCCATGAATACTTCATCACATCTGGACAATCACAGTCTGCAAATTGTGAACCCTATCATATCTGAGAGCCTTTAAGGTAGCAATCAGCAGCAATCAGAGATGATAAGATACCTAATATTACCCAGACAATAGATGTCATATTCCATTTAAAAGATACTATAACTGACTGTTATAAAGATTTTAAACAAGGCAATGATGTAAATAAAGAACACAAAGAGAATGGCAGTATGACAATCCTGCCATTATCACACAGACAAAAGAATTAACAGGTTTACAGGGTAGTATTAATGATCTACTGGGAGTCTCGAAAAGCTTAAGAGCCAAAATCTGTTACTAAATAATGAAGAAATATTACAGTATGGATATTCTTGACATCTATACATAGAAGCAGAAATTACTCTGAAACATTGTCCTTAATGGAAATCATACTATATCCTACATTTGATACAACGCATACAGTAGTTCACATACACATAAACTGTCCAATGCTAAATTTCTTTGTAACGAATTTGTAAGAAATTAATAAAACAAACATTGACCAGTAGGTATTATCAGTTTAATATGTGTCCCTACCAGTGGTGTAAATGGAAGCTGATGGGCCCAGTGCAAAATCTGTGCCAGGACCCCAAATATAATGTTAAGGTTATAGTACTGGTTTACGCCTTATGGGCCCCTAAGCCTCTTGGGCCAGGTTGTGACCGCACCCTTTGCACCCCCGCAAGTTATGCCCCTGGTCGCTAAAATTCTGACACTGTCCAATAAGTGGTCACTGCATTAGACTGTGTAGAGACACATTCTTTTGTTCAGGGAATAGTCACATATACTTACCAATTAATATATAAATATTCACAATAAATAACAGAGAAACTTTTCAACACAGGTTAATGTGGAAAGGTTTTCCTGAATTAATTGATGGGGGATGCAAGTATTTACTAAAATTGAAATGTCAACAATGAATTTCCATTTTTTCTTTATTTTTTAGACACTATGGACAATGCTTTTTTTAACCTTTTACCCACATTGGATATAGTACTACATCACGGGCAGCAGGGACTTGCCACATCCTGACGTAGTACTACGTCCTGCTTCTGGCACCAGTTGCCGAACGGTGCTGGTGCCAGAAACTGCGGTTGTTGGCTGCATATTATAGCCGATACTCGCTGCTAACACCCGCAATCTGAGATTCCTGCCGATCGCAAGTGTTAACCCCTTACACTCTGTGGTACTGCAGCATGTAAGGGCCATGTGTACCTATTTGGACCACCCTGTGGCGCTTACTGAGGGGATACGATGCTAGGATTGCAACCACGGGGTCTGCCAGTGCCCTGGGGCTGCAGGATCTTCTCCAGGAGCCCGGGCGCAGCATGCTCAGTGTGTTATATAACACAGTCTAATACATCTGTATTACACTGTGTACGAAGAAAAAGGGCTTGAACAAGCGTTTTGGTATTTTATTAACTGAGAATGTGTACACTTTTTGAAAAACACATTCATTTAGCTCCAAAAAATTGAAATTCAAAAATTCCACATGATTTTGTTTTAACACCTGTAAAACAATTAAAGGGTTAACAGACTTCTTAAATGTTGTTTTACATACTTTAAGGGGTGTAGTTTGTATAATGGGGTAATTTATGGGGTTTTACTATTATTTAGGCCTCTCAAAGTGGCTTGAAACCCGAGCAGGTCCCTCCATAGCATGATTTTGCATTTTTAATGAAAATGTGAAAAATCGCACCTAAAGTTCAAAGCCCCATAACGTCCTACAAAAATGAGAGGATGCCTAAAAAAACCATGTCAGCATAAAGCAGCCATTTGGTTAATTTTTGTTAACAAGTATTTTTGCTGTTATAACTGTGTTGAAAAAGTAGAAAATTTTGAATTTCGAAAGTTGAGAATTTTTCAAAATTTATACCAAATATCAGTTTTTTCATAAATAAACACGAGAAGCCAATTTCAAAATCACTTGGATATGTTGAAGCGTTCCAAAGTTATAACCACTTATAGTTATAAATCTCAGGTTTGAAAAATGGGCAGTGTCAGGAAGGTGAAAGGCAGCTTCAGCGATAAGGGGTTAAACACTATCTTGGTGTTCTTTATTTTTATTTCTTATATTTGGCCCTTTTTGTTGGTGCATTTGCATATTTGCACCAAATTTTGTGACTTTCCCACTCGCCTAGTAAATTTAGCAGCAAGAGTTTTTTCAGTGTTGTGTCTGATATATCTTTAGAATTCAGATGTAGGTGTATAAAAATCACAATTTTGGCGCAAATCACTCTAAACAGTAGCAATTTTGGCACAAATAAACTCCATTCCTCAGCAGGCGTAGTAAACCTATTTAAATGGGTTGCTGAATAATATGAAATAAATGAACAGTCTAACAAGTCACCTCTAAGATAAATCAAACAATCCAAATTCGGTAAAAAAAAAAAGAGAGACTAACAAATGTCCAGACTAAAGATAAATTTAAAGGTTAGTTTATATATTTTTTTAACAAAAGTATTACTGAGCTTCTAGTTCCTACGGATACCTATGGTCCAAAATGTTCAATGCTGAAGCAGAGATGCCCTACTAGGTGCATTTTCTTGCATGACACTTTATACCTAACATGCATAAGAGGTATTCCAAAGGGGACAAATGTAGAAAATCCTGTATATGTATAAATAAATATATCACAGTTCATTTACACTATGGGTGGCAGACACAAGATGCGGTTTGTGTTATTCAGCCCCAAGCTCATGGCGTGCTGCATTTAGTCAATGTTAGGAGTGCAGTGTGTTGCACATGTGACTCACTAGTCCCTGTGCACAGCGCAGCACTACATAGCTACACTGTAAAGAGAGTACTGCTCGGTACAGCAGCAACTGGAACCAGGAACTAAGTCAAGAGGTAAGACCGATGTCTCTTGGGGAGCAGGCACTGTAATGTGGCAACTGGGAAGAAGGCACAGTGACTTGACTACTGGGGAGTATGGACTGTGACTTGGCTACTGGACAGAAAGCACTGTGACTTGGCAGCTGAGGAACAAACACAGTAATGTGGCTATTGGCAAGCAGGCACAGTGCCTTGGTCACAGGGGAGCATGCACTGTCATATAGGTCCTTGAGATCTGTGATGTAGCTACTGGGGAGGCTATTGGGGAGCACTGTGATTTGGCTACTTGGGAGCACTGTGACTTGGCTATTAAGGAGCAGGCACTGTGATGTAGCTACTGGGGAGCATGCACTGTGGAGTGGCTACTGTGGAACCCTATGACATGGCTACTGGGGAGCAGGCATGGTGCCTGGAGCTTTCTTATTACCCTTCAAGTGTCGTTTGCATGGTAATATTGTATAAATGTATCTACTTAATAGCTCACTTAACTGTTAAGGATAAGTTTATACAGTACTAAAATGATGGAATGATGGAATATGAAGTTCCATTAATGCGGAATTTAAAAAATAATTGAATTTGAAGTTCCAGCAAAGTGAATTGAAAAATTTGAAATTGAATTTTCAGGAATGTAGAATTGAAAAGTTTGAAGTTGATGTGACGGGAATGCAGAACTTATTCGCACACTGGCAAAACCAGATTGAGAGGGAGCCATACTTTGTTCATCTTAATAAATGTTAGGATGTCCACATTGGTTGTAGAGAGGTGGATCCTCTTGTTTGTGATGACAACATTGATAGTGTTGAACATACACTCTGACAGCACACTATCTGCAGGGCAGGATAGCACTCAAAAGGCATAGAGCACAAGCTCTGGCCACATTTCCAATTTTCCCACCAGAAATTGAACAGAGACAACCCATCTTTCAGTACCATGTTTCATGTGCACAGATAATCCTTCAGCATTTGCATCACATTTTAGCTCTAAGTATTGCTTAGTAAGTGGTGCTCCATCCGATTGTGGTGGAGATTGGAGAGAACTTAACATGGCATTCCACATTGTGGCTATGCTCATTTTGCTAGTGTTCCTGCCATGTTGATGACATCCTGGCCTGGCATAGAAATAAATGCTGTGCAGGACCCCACCAGAGACACCAAAGGGCTGGAGCCTCTGGATGTATCAGGCTGCAAAAGAGCAGAGGTTGGTGCACGAGCATCAGTGTATGATAAATATCCCCCATTGTGTCTTTTATGGTAGTGTGAGGAAATCCACTGGTTCCCATTTGACATTGGTGGCTTAGTGGTGGTTAGAGAGGACTATGCTCCACTTCTGGAGATTACATATGCTACATGCATTATAGTTTGCTTGAAAATGTTAGTGTGTTAAGTATTAATGGAAAATGACCACTATATAAGGGCCAAATCTGTTTTTCTAATGACAGAGAATCATGCAAGATGCACCATTGATTTGCTACAGCATGCATATATTTGATCCGGGTATTACTGAAAGCTACAATACAACTTTTCTAAACCATATTTGTAATGACAACACTACTTTTCTTCTGCACATATTCATGTGCACTGTTCTGTGACAACACTACTTTTCTTCTGCACATATTCATGTGCACTATTCTGTGACAACACTACTTTTCTTCTGCACATATTCATGTGTGCTATTCTGTGCCAACACTACTTCTTTCATGCAGGTAAGTGTGTGCCATATTCTGTGCCAACACTACTTTCCTTATACACGTATCTGTGTGCTCTATTCTCTGACAACGCTACTTTTCTGATTCGCATATACATGTGGGCTATTCTCTGACAATACTACTTTTATTATTTACATGTTTGTGTGTGCTATTCTATGACAATACAATTTTTCTTATGCATGTATTAATGTGAGCTATTCTGTTATAACACTACTTTTCTGATGCACAGGTTCGTGTGCACTCTTTGTGACAGCACTACTTTTCTGATGCACATTTTCATGTGTGCTATTCTTTTTAAAGACAGGACTCATAACCATTTTTAAGAACTACTTTTCTCATGCTTGTAATCCTATGCCTTATTTGGTGACAACACTACTTTTCTCATGCATGTAGTAGTGTCAGCTATTCTTTGACAACACTATTTTTCTGCTATATGTATTCATGGGCACTTTTCTGTGAAAACTCTACTTCTCTGATGCATGTAATCATTTGCACTATTCACTCACCAAAGCAACTGTGCAATTAAATGGAACCTGTCATCACATTTGCATATATACAGCCAGTGACAGGTTCCTATGGAGCCATAAAAACTGAATGACACCCTTTTTTTAGCTAAAAATTGTTTGGCTTACATCCACATAAATCACCTTTTATGTTATATTACCTGGTATCATAGGGGACGTGTCCTGTTCGGCCAGCCCCTCCCATCTAATCCTCCCCATGCCTTATGCCTCCTTACTGGTCACAGTTCATGTCATGTGACCAGAGTGACATCATCTCAGGTCCTTTAGACTATTAATTATAGCAAACTGTATCCCATGCATGTATCTGGCCACATGAAGTCATAGCTGCCTCCATGGATTTCTACTCCTCTCTATCCTCCATGGAGGCAGCTGTGATTTCATGTAATCACATACATGGGGTACAGTTTGCTTAGAAGTCTGAGAGACCTGCGATGATGTCACTGGTCCCATGTCATGAATGTAGCACAAGGCACAGTGTAAAAAGATTGACACAATATTTCCTATCTGTACATACAGGGTTATATGTCTGTAGTTGAATATTAGCAGACAGTTCCTAAGTACAAGGAGGCAGAGCAGGGATTTGAAGAAACAAAGAGCTGTCATTCAGAATAATGGGGTGTGGTTCACTGATATCTCTGACTCTTCTCCTCTCTCAGGCTGCCAGAGATAAGACAGAAGATAATTTGCATATAAGAAAAATAGCTGTAATTAAGTTACAGTGTCCCAGTGGCAGCTAATTTTAGGTGATATTGGGAGAACTTTATCAGCAAGTATTGTTAGTCAAGGGTGGGGCATAATCTAATGACAGGTCTTCTTTAAGGTATTATTGATGATGATGATTTTTCTGAAGCTGAATACTATACAGGGACTGGACCTTAAAAAGATCTTTCTGTAAAATGCAGTAAATGTTAATAATATGATCTTTGCAAGTTTTTCTGTGTAATACTCTATAATCAGTAAGAATATCCTTGCACTGATGCAATTCTAGAATCATCATATTTCCATTATATTGGGAATTGTTTCAGATTTCCACCTGTCCCTAATAATAGCAGTGGCCAGGGAAATTGCTGCTGTTCTACAAGTCCCTGCCTTGCTGACTTCCTGACTATGATGAGTAGCAAGCTCTCCCCGGCTTTTTCTGCTATGTGTAATGCCATCTGAATATGTGACCCAGCTTCCTATTAATTATTCTATGTCACAGGTCCAGCCCAGCCAATCACAGGCATTCCAACATAGAACATGCCTATGGTTGCTAAATCTACAAAACTGGATATTCAGGTACCAATGAGCCTTGTTCTGGAAAATTTTAAATGTAAAATAATACTTTGCCAAAGTTATAAATTGTTGATAATGATACAAAAAGATAGAGATATACTTTGTGGTATCCATAGAAAGTGCATATACATAAGCATGGGCAAATGAAGTACCGATTAGATCAAAATAATGAACATTCAAAACCCAATTCAATTTATTTTGACAGTTTCATAACACATGAGAATGGAGATTTGTCTTAAATCCCAGCTTAGTGAAAATAGAAAATATTCAGTTATTCATAAGTGTCATCTTTAATATGGATTCACTTTCTGAATGTGGGATTTCTATATACAAACCAAATTAGGCTTTTGCAAAACTGGAAGCATGATATTCATGGCTTAAATGGAAAAATAAGTCAGTGCGGACTACAGATGCTCCCTTTGCAGTTTAAATGTAGAAAAAATACTTTTTAACTCTAAAATAGAAGCTTTTAGCATTTTGATGTTGGATATTAGAAAAACATGTTGATCCTAAATGTAAAAGATTATTTGTCTAAATTATTTAAAATGAAGACTTTTATGTTCAGAAAATATGAGCCAAAGGAAATCAAGCTTCTTTGTACAATGTTAGTAAATGGTTACATAGGTAAAAATTAGGAGTCCTCAGATGTTGATACCCTTTTGTTGAAATAAATCAAATTAGGCAGGTTTCTTCATCAGGCATGGTATAACACATATTTTACAAAATAAAAAGCAATATTGTCTTCAGACAAGTGATATGACACAAACATCAACGTATGAAGTGTTAACAGAAGATTTAGAACAGTTTGCATAGTCTGCTTATTTGCACTGAACCTCAATGAGCACTTCATTGAGTTTTATCCCACCTTCAATCTGACCCTAAACTAATCATTTACAGAAATACATTTTCTGGATATTATACAACAACCAAATTGAGAAATTGTTGTACCATAATCCATTTGAGTTTCTCATTAAACACATTGGTGTAGATTTATCGATCGGTTTATGAAGAATTCTAACGTAATTTGCACCAAAAATCTGATGCGATACAGGTCGTTGGCTTGTTCTTCACAGCTCTGATTACTCTCTGTTATATTACGAGCCGTGCACTTGTGTGATATTACTTGACCATGGACAGATTTCTAACCACTGGAGTTAAACATAATTATAAAACAGAGATCTAGCAAATGCCTTTAGACAAAACCCTTTAAACTAGATACTAGAGATGAGCGAGCACTAAAATGCTCGGGTGCTCGTTATTCAAAAGGAACTTTTCCCGATGCTCGAGTGCTCGTCTCGAATAACGAACCCCATTGAAGTCAATGGGAGACTCGAGCATTTTTCAAAGGGACCAAGGGTCTGCCCAGGGAAGCTTGGCCAAACACCTGGAAACCTCAGAAAATGATAAAAACACCACGGAAATGGACAGGAAACAGCAGGGACAGCATGCATGGATGCCTCTGAGGCTGCTTAATGGCACCATTATGCCAAAATTATGGGCAACAGCATGGCGATGACAGAGTCACCGAATGAGGCTAGATAGCATCTAAAACATCCAATAATTGACCCTGACACTATAGAAGACGGCATGCAGAGGCAGCGGCAGCAGCGGCAGGCTAGAGAGTGGCATGGCGACATACCCCAAATGGACTCAGGCTTCAAACCAATTTTAAAAATTCCTTTTGGGGGTGAATAACTTGTAGCACTGTATGTATCAGTATTTTGCCTGGTTAAGGCGGCAGAGAGGAACCAAAGGAGGTGAGCAAGAAGCGCTGAAATGATTTACTATGTGAACAAAAGGTTGACGGTATATTTAGTCGATAACACAGCATGGTGGCGACATAGTGACCAAGTTCCATAACGTATCTGGTGAAACACCCGAAAAATGAGCCTGACACCGCTCATTTGATAAGGGGATGACATGTGGAGGCAGCCATGGAGACGACTTCCATGATTAAGAGCGACAGTATGGGGCATCCATATTGCGCTGCTATGATTGAAACTTCAGGTCTCCAGCATGGTGGCGACAGATGGGCCGAGTTTAGAGATGAGCGGTATACTCGTCCGAGCTTGATGCTCTGTTCGAGTATTAAGGTACTCGAGACGCTCGTTGCTTGGAAAGTATTTCCCTGCTCGAGATCGAGCATTAATTAAAACAAACACAGTGAAGAACAATGAAAGAATAGAATAAAACAGTGAACAGGTGAAACAGGCATTTAAGTGAAAAACACAGTGAAGAACACAGTGAAGAATAGATTACAGAGTTCGGCACATGTTTACTTGCGGAAGATACGCGCGAGAAACGGTGGCGAACAAAATAGTATGTGAGAACAATATATAGTGTGAAGAACACGGTGAGCAGCACAGAGACATGGGCAGCGGCAGCACGAGACATCGAGGGGCACGGGAGACACGAGGGCACGGAAGAAGATCGAGGGGCACGGAGACATCGAGGGGCACGGACGACATCGAGGGGCACTGAGACATCGAGCACGGGCACAGCGGAGACATCGAGGGAACGGAGACATCGAGGGGCACGGGGAGACACGACGGGGCACGGAGATATCGAGGGGACACGGAGACATCGAGGGGCTACGGAGACATCGAGGGGCACGGAGACATCGAGGGGCACACGGAGACATCGGGGAGACTTCAGACCCTGGAAGAAGATCAGCGGATCCCGGACGCGTATCTCCCGACAAGTAAGCAGATGTGCAGAACACTTGCAATCTATTCTTCACTGTGTTGTTCAATTACAAGATCCGTGTTCACTTGTTTTTATTCTATTCTTCACTGTTTCTTACATCTGTTAACTGTCGGGAGATAATATACGCGCGGAACAGTGAAGCAATAGATTGCAGAATGTTTGCATACATCTGCTAACTTATCAGAAGACATTCTTTTTCAATTAATAACACATTTTATTCCCGAACCATGGTGCCTTTGAAAAATGCTCGAGTCTCCCATTGACTTCAATGGGGCTCGTTAATTCGAGACGATACACTCGAGCATCTGGAAAAGTTTCGTCTCGAATAACGAGCACTCGAGCATTTTTAGTGCTCGCTCATCTCTAGCCGAGTCCATTATGTACTGGTGTGAAACACCTGAAAATTCGCCTGACACACGCTCGTTTGTAAGGGGATGATGTGCGTGTCTTCTCTCACGCTCCAGGGACTGGGGTATAGATAGTTGTAAAAGTTTGCGCATGAGACTTGGTGGACACTGTGGAGGATCTTGGAGCAAAATGGACAGGAACAGCAGGGGCATATGCATGGACCTCTGAGGCTGCCTAATCTTGGGATGTAGCTGGCGGTCTGCTGCCAGGCGAGCTTTCGTCTGTCCAAGCCCCTGCCTCTCGGCTCCTCCCCACACAAAATGGGCCTAGAGGGTCGGAAGCATTTACTTTGAAAAAATTATAATTTTAAAGCAGACAGGGGCTACAAACAGCACTTCTAAGAACCTTTTTATAGATAAATAAAGTGTTAACTGTTCTTATAAGTTAATTGGCTTGGTTATGGTGTGATGGGGTGATGGGAATGTAAACAGATGCGCAAGAAGCGGTGAAATATATCGGTAAATGATAAAAGTTTGGCAGTATATTTGGTGATAAACGAGCAGGTGGCGACAAAGTTAACAAGTTTGATGTGGAGCCATGAAAACAACCCAAATTCTGCCTGATACAGCTCGTTTGCTAAGGGGGACGATATATGGAGGCGCATATGACGACTTTGGGAGGCAGCTATGGAGATGATGTGTGGAGGTAGCAATGGAGACAAGTGAGGAGGACAGCTATAAAGACGACGTGTGGAGGCGCTATAGACAATTAAATTAGATATGCCTGATGTGGCAGTCCTAAAAAAGTTTTCAAACCCTCTAGGACCGGTGGGTGGCCCTCCAGAAAAATTAAATCTATAAAGTCCTGTATGTGGCAATCCCAAAAATTGTTTTAAACAGAGGACCGGGTAGGTGGCCCTCCAGAAAAATTTAATACAAGAGTACTATACTAGAGCCAGTTGGCCTTGCAAAAATAGCCATTTCCTCTGCTTTAGAGGAGGAAAGGAGGAAATGAGGGAGGAGTGCATACATTATTCAGGTGACGCTTATTTCACCTGGGGAGAATGGAAATCCTGAGAAATCGCGGCTTATTCATCTTGATAAGTGTCAGCCTGTGAGCGCTGTCAGTCGCAAGCGTGTACGCTTATCGGCTGATGATGCCGCCACTGCACTGAAACCCGCTCAGACAACACGCTGCGGCAGGGCAGGCAAGAACCTCCCAAGGCGTCCAGCCGCCAGTTCGTTGCCACATGTCCAGCTTTGAAAACCCAGTAGTTGTAGGAGCTGGTGATCTTTAGGACATGTATGGTCAGCTATGTACCTCCCTCACCATCTTTACCATCTTTCTGTAAAGATCACCCTACTCTGCCGAGACTGGGGACAGGTGGCAAAGTCTGCTGGGGTTGACAAAAACTGCAAAACCTTGTAAAGCGTGTGCTGGACAAGCTGCCTGCTCGCCTACTCTCCCTCGCTTCTTGTCCCGCAGAAGTACGCCCTCTGCCGCTAGCGCTGTCAGAAGGGAAATACAGTTTCAGCTTGTGCACCAGGGCTTGCTGGTATTCATTCATTCTCACACTCCTTTCCTCTCCAGGGAGTAAGAGTGGAAAGATTTGCTTGTACCGTGCGTCCAGAAAGTGAATACCCAGTAATCAGTGCTGGATAAATCTTTTGAACGCGAGGGTCACGGGAATAGCAGCACCTAGCATGAAATCTGCCATATGAACCAGAATCCCAACGTGCAGAATTCACTCCCCCTCACTGGCCCTCCTCCAACTCCTCTTCTTCTGCCCACCGCTGAACAGTGAAGGACTAGCAATGCTCCCCTCTTCTGTCCTCGCCAACATTCTCTCCATCTTCCTCCTCATCCTCCTCCACCCTCCTCCCGATATGCGCTGAGACACAGACCTGAGGTGCTTGGCTTATCAACAGGAATCTTTTCCCCCGTCTCTTGTGACGAGCACAAAGCTTCCGACTTCATGCTGACCAGAGAGTTTTTCAACAGGCCAAGCAGCAGGATGGTAGAGGCTGATGATGGCGGCCATCACACTGACCATCTGTGTTGACCTCAAAGTCCACTCAGCAACCCTGACAGATATCAGACATCCACATCCACTCCTCATTGTAGACTTGAGAAAGCTGACTGACTGAACTACCAGTTCTTGTGTAAGTTGACATCTGGCAGTCTACAATTGCTCTGCGCTGCTGGTAAACTCTGGATAAACATGGTTAATGTTGAATTCCCACATCGTGTGGGCAACGTCGACAACAGTCGGTGAGCAGGCAGTTGGAGGCGGCGCTGCCCTGAGAAGTGGCAGCAATCTGTGCTGGACTTCCTGAAATGCCGCACAGAGTGGGCGCACTTTCGTGAGCAAATCAGACAAATTGGGGTATGTCTGAGAACCACTGAACTATGAGATTTAACTAGAATGAGCGGACTAAATGCTCGAGTGCTCGTTATTCGAGGACAAACTTTTCCAGATGCTCGAGTGCTTTGTCTCGAATAACGAGCCCCATTGAAGTCAATGGGAGACTCGAGCATTTTTCAAAGGGACCATGGTTCGGAACAAAATGGTGTTAACTACTTGAAAAAGAATGTCTTCTTATAAGTGATCAGAGTTATGAAACATCTGCAATCTATTCTTCACTGTTCGCGCGTAATTTATCCCCGTACAGTTAACAGATGTGAGAACAGTGCAAGAATGAAAAAAAACAGTGACCACAGGATCAGTTAGTGAAAAACACAGTGAAGAATAGATTACAGATGTTCTGACACATCTGCTTACTTGTGGCGAGATACGCTGTCCCGCGCCGTGCCTCGTGTCCCCGCCCTGCGCTCTCCGTGCCCCCTGCTCTCCGTGCCCCGCTGCTCTCGTCTCTGCCCCATGTCTCTGCCTGCTTCACCTCGTCCGCTCCGTGCCCCCCCTGCTCCCTCCCTTGTCTCGTGCCCCCTTTTGATTATTAGCGTGCTCCGTCCCCCTGCTCTCCGTGCCCCGCTGCTCTCCGTTGCCCCCGTTTCTGCTCCTGTGCCCGCTGCTTCTCCGTGCCCATGTCTCGCGCCCATCCTGTCCGTGCCCCATGTCTCCGTTGCCCCCCGGCTCCTACGTGCCCGATGCTATCCGTGCCCATGTCTCCGTGCCCCGCTGTCTCTCGTGCCGTCTCGTCCCATGTCTCCGTGCACCGTCTCCGTGCCCGTCTCCGTGCCCAGTCTCCGTGCCCCAGTCTCCCTGGCCCGCTGCTCTCCGTGCCCAATGCTCCGTGCCTCCGTCTCCGTGCCCCGATGCTTCTGTGCCCCATGTCTCCGTGCCGCTCCGTGCCGCTGCCTGATGTCTCCGCCGCTGCCGCTGCCCCATGTTGTGGGCCCGTATCCGTGCTGTCTCCCTCGGGTGTCTCTGTGTGCTCCCGTGGTCTCCCTGTGCTGCTCCCCATTGTCTCTGTCCCTGATCACCCGTGTTTCTTCAATTGTTTCTTCAACCAATATATTGTCTTCACATACTATTTGTTCGCACCGTTCCGCGCGTATCTTCACACAGTAGCAAGATTGGTGCAGCACATCTGTAATCTATTCTTCACTTGGTTTCTTCACTTGTGTTTTCATTAAATGATCCGGTTTCACTGTGTTTTCATGTTTTTTATTCTATTCTTAATTGTTCTTATGTGTTTTTTTTTAATATAAATGCTTCGATCTCGAGCAGGGGAATAACTACTCGTCCGAGGCAACGAGCCGTCTCGAGTAACCTAATACTCGAACGAGCATCAAAGCTCGGACAGATGTCGTCTTTCTTATCGTATGACCTCTCTAACCACATTTCTTCATTGGGCCAGGCATGGCCATGTGTTCCCAGTCTGTGCCACGAGTTGCAGAGCCGCCACCAGGGTTACGGCGTCTTGTCACACACAACCCATGCCTGGCTTCAGGGTCAGCAGTGCCAGCCACAGATCAGTCTGCGCCGTGATGCCCTTTGTAATAGCTTGGGCGGGTGTGTCTTTTATAGCCTAGGCTCAGCAGTTTGAGCACCGCCTGCTGTCGTAGTGACGGCACTGTGTGTGCCTAGAGCTACCGACTGATGGCCACATGCCACAGATGGTTAATTTGGAGGAGGAGGAAGGTGGAGGAGGGGTTGGAGGAGGACATAGGAGGCCTGAGAAACCTGGCCCGATGTGACGGTAGTCTCGCAATCCTCGGCGTCGGCAATATATGACCAGACCCCAGGGTATGACTCGCCAGCCTCCACCAAAGTTAACCCAATGTGCAGTCAGCGATAATGTGGCCCTGCCCGGCACGACATTTCCAAGTGTCCGTGGTCAGGTGGACCTTGTCAGAAACGGCATTGGTCAGGGCACGGAGAGGTTTGTATGGACATGGGATGTGGAGCATGGCTGGGAAGGCGCAGCTGGAAAACAGTCGTGGCGGCTGGGGACCGAATACCGAGGGGAGGGGCCGCCGCCATGGTGTTGCGAAAGGGCTTCGGTCCTACCAACCTATAGGGCAGCATCCACAGTCTGAGTAATTGGAAATGTGAACGTTGAGGCTTGGGCGTGTGAGTTTTAGTTGCACTGTATTCATCGGTTTAGCATGGGAGGTTGTTTGGGCCTCGGGGGGGTCCTGGGCAGGGGGCGACTACAGAGCGTACGAAGATGACACAGGGGGGGAAAGGAGCATGGGGTGCCGGGCCGGAGGTGGAAACGCCTGATTGATACCAGTGAGTGGGGTGTTAGCATTCATATGCCTGCGCATACTGGTGGTGGTTAAGCTGGGTAGTGGTGGAAACCCCGTCTGATCCTGGTGTGGCACAGGTTGCACACCTCAGTCCGTGGTCATCCGGTGTTCTTTAAAGAACCTTTAGACTTCAAAAATCAAGCCCTTGCCAACGGGAGATTCACCAGCTCAGGCCCTGCATCTACGTTGGCCCCCACCACTGCCCGTCCAACCTGTTCTCGTCGATCGAGGATCACCTCCCGTCTCAGAAGCGCACTGTGTTCACCCGGCTATTCAACCAGCTTGGGTATGGTCACCTATCATTCTCCGATCCCCAGTCTGCTCCACCCTCGGACTTCCTGCCCTGACAACAACTTCACCACTGTCTGACCAACCATGTTCTCATCATCTTCCGACACCTCTTTACACACTTCTTCCACTATGTCAACCAATGTCATATCACCCACAGATTCGAACGGTGGAATGGAGGAAAACCTGGGCATCGGAAAGAGCTTAGCAGCAACCGGACAAGTGGTTTGTGACTCTGGGATAGGTCCAGAAAACAGTTCCTCAGAGTATTCCGGTTCATGGGTGGACTGCGTGGAAGACTGACTGGTGGACAAATGGCTAGAAGCATTGTCCGCAATCCACGACATCAAACGTTCGCATGTTCTGGCCTCAACAGTGCTCTACAACGAGTCCCAGAGAACTTGAGACATGAACCTAGGGGAGCGTAGCTTCGGCTTCGTTCCCCTGCTCCCTCATAAGCAGGTGGTGTGTCTCACACCATTCCAGGACATCGGCGTCTGACCCTGCAGTAGTTGGGCCCACGCCCTGTACTCATACCCTGGCCCCTAGCCCTCGGGTTCAACATTTTCAAAATTAAAGTGTAAACAGTAAATTTTTTTTGTTGTTTTTTTTTTTTTTAACAAAACGAGTCAGAAGGAAATCACACAGCAACAAAAGATGATGATGATTGCTATGGCTAGTTTCTAACCTACACTGACAGCACACAAACAGATTTTGTGCTGTGCACTGTAAGAATTTCAGTTTTGAAAAAAATAAATAAATAAAGCGGCAGACCCCCAATAAAAGTTAGGTGTTTGAGATGGATATTTCTGTCACTAAGAGCTAAATAGAACGTGCGCACTATAGTGCCAGCAAGGCCAGCCACAGCAAATAAAAAAAAAAAAAAAAATATATATAGATATATATATATATATAATAATTATATATATCTATATATAAACGCTATTGTAAGCCCTAAGAAAGGCCGGTTTGGTTTTTGTATGGCTAGTTTCTAACTACACTGACAGCACACAACTGGATTTTGTGGTGTGCCCTGTCACTTTAAGTTTTGAAAAAAAAAAATCGGCAGAACAGGACTGTGAATATCAATCAAACCCATAATAATTCTCCCACTTAGGTGTTTGAGATGGATATGGTGTCACCAAGAGCTATTATACAAAAAAGGTCCAAGGGGGACACTCACTGAGACCCATAGTCTAAAATATAACTTGTATTTCTCAATTAAAATTAGTATGTTGGGAGCTGAGTATTGATTGGTTTATATAAGTGTTATAACTACAGCATGACTAAAAATCTACAAAGAAGTGGATGGATCAATCATTCAAATGGTCACCAGTATCAGACACTATTGAGTGAAGTGTGGCTCCGATACTCTTAAAGAGAGTTGGTCTCCTATTTGTGTCACTAGGAAAGGCAATGTAGAGTGCTCTATTCAACTCTTATGGCACATTTGCTTGGACAGAGCTCAAATTGCCGTGGAGGTATGGGTAATAAACCCACCTCCACACATGGTGACCTAGTATTATTCGAAGCCAGAAGCGCCAAGTTTGATAGAGATTCCTATTTAGGGATATTGGAAGAACCACATTGCATATAGTTCCCAGTGATTTGGAGGTTTGATGGTATCACTGTAACATAGTCATGAACAGACATATTATTGAGCCTCAGATCCTCTTATATACTCAGCTGACTAATGGCTGCCACTGCACTAACAATGACTAAATGAATGCTGAACTATAATAGCCCCCCCCCGACATGTTTCGCCAACTACGTGGCGTCTTCAGGGGTGCCGGGGCTATATTTGATAGGTAGATGGGCGCGTCGGACTAATAAAGCTTCTGTTTGTGTCGTCATTGTGGGCCGACTTCCATGTGGTTGGTCATTCCAAGTTGGAGTGGAGTTGGTCCAATGATTTTTCACTCCCGGTATTTGGGAGATTTTCATTGGAAACGGATAGAGTTACCTCATACCTTCAGCGCGGCGCATGCGGGTGGACTTGTCTTCGCTACCCGTGTGTCCCATTTGAGTGCGCATGCACATGCGCTTAGACTTAGAGTCGAATTTTCGCTAGTTATCGGTGTTATGGGCATGCGCTTGGACATAGAGTCATTTTTTTGCTGATTACCGGTGTAATGAGCATGTGCGCAGACTTAGATTATGAATCGTCTTCACTATTTCCTGATGTTGTCATCATAATCCACAGGGATTAGTCATTTCAGGTAACATTGCATGGGGAGTATAGAAAAGCCTCTATTCACCCAATGTCTATCCTCTCCGATGTACCAGTATTATCATTGGGTTCAAATGGTGTCTATATGCCCAAATTATTGATTAGTATTGTCTCCATGCCCATCTAATATCAGTGTGTCCTAAAGGTTTAAAAAATGGAAGTAGTATATCTCTTGGGGATTTATTTTAATGGATCAATTGATATTACAAGTATTTCGGCAGTTGTGCCTATAGCTCCCATGAAATCCAAGCAAGGGAGATAATATGTGCTCCCTGTAGTGGTTAATTTATGTGCTTATCAAGAAAGGCAATAATAGTACAGGACACATAGATGGAAGAGAATATATTTCCCAATAAGGAATGGCATTATTTGTATGTCCCGGTCATATTCAGGAGTGTCTTCTTTACAGGAAGGCTGCAAACGTAAATCCCTCATTTAGTCCATTTGGACTGAGAGTATTTAAGTGATTATCACCCTCGCTTCCAATTGAAGGAGACGTTTTGATCATTCACCTCTTCGAGCCTATTTCACTTGGTCATGCCACAAATTTGAGATGTGTTCTGTCACCCTGAGAGAAAAGTTTAATATGTCTGGCTAGAGTTGTTATCTGTTATTTGTCTGTACAGTGCTCAAATGTTGCGATTTCCTTCTCCTCAATTCTTGAGTAGTCTTCCATCATAAATTTGGGGACAAGCTGCATTGTTGTCAGCCACTATAACACCCCTGTGCTGTTGCAGTTGAGAAATTTGTCCTAATCCTGTTGCGTGTTTTTCCATTGTAAGTGAAGTTACTTGGTCTTAATCATATCTACAGAAGCTTACCGTCCCCACAAGGGAATGAGCACTTTATGGTTGTAGACCCCAGCGTTTTGACGTTTTTGGTACAGTGCCACCAGTGACCACAATTTCTAAAGAAATACTGGGCCCTATTTCCAAGCTGACGAACATGACCATCCCAACTCCCCTCAGTAAATCATACCTAGCAATTACATACCGTCGTGGCCCGAACCTGAGAGAACCTGAGAGAACCTGAGAGATAAGCTGGTTCACAGTCACTTTTCATCTGTGGGCACTCCGGCAAAAACGTGGCTATTAAACTTTTCCATCAGGATGACAAACCATCTTCAAACATTCTTTGGGCAAAGACCAAGTGAAAATTATGCCCCCCTAAATAGGTAATTGACAAACATCTCCCTTCAATTGAAATACATACAAAAGGAGGGTGGTGTATACCCCCTCCAATAACCCCACACTTGGTAGGTATAACAAAGGTACAAGGAAAGTGGAGGAGAAACAATATTAAAAACTTAGCTTTTACATTGCAAAATAATCCTAAAAAATGTTTAAGTACAAAAATAGGGATGGTCATTACACCAGTGTTGTGAAGGATAATGCCGTTACTAAATGTGTAGGCAACCGAGTGATCCAGAGTGGCACTCAACAATTTTCTGGGTATATTTGGTTTTCTGCAGAGAGGTTATCTCCATTGCCGGGATTGCCGATGGTCATGAGTAAAAGAATACCGTCTTGTGATAAGGTATTCGTGCTTAAAGAAGCTGTTGGTGCGGAAACTCGTCGAGAGAACTGAGGACCAATGGTAATAAGGGTGGGGTGGGTCACTCCGGGTGCTAGAGTGCGGGGTTACCTATAAGAACTAGTATAAAGATGAGTGAGGCCCCTGTCGACCCTTCGATAACTCTCCACAGAAAGCCGTCAGCCTAGAGGCTGCCACCCTCTGAGCCTATCCCTACCAAACCCCTCCCTGACTCCGAATATAGGGAGGGGGAGGAGGGGGGGAAGGAGGTTCCAGAAAAGTGAGCCTCTTGTGATGCAACAAGTAACCCCCGACCTATCTAGAAGGGAAAGATAGATGGGTCTCTGTTGTGAAAATGGTGGGTTATTAATGGCTAATAGAGCAGGTAAAAAATGGTAGCTGCAGGGTCACATCTGGTCTGAGAACCTACATGTCATGTGTTCCTCTTCACATTTGGGCTCATCAGGGCAAAGGAAGAACCAGAATACCTTCCTTCAAAAACCTAAATAGAATGTCTCCGCTGGAAGACAGCAAAAATGGTGCGTAAATAACTCTTGCGAGCTAAATTAGGGCAGTGGGCCCGGATTCAAGAGTGGTCCGTTCCAACGAATGGTGTGCATGGACTAGAGTGCCGCACTTAGAAACGGCCCATGCTCGCGTTTAGTCGTCCGGCGTGGCGCCCAAATGTCAGGTGGACACATGAGGCATAAACTTTTTGCCCCCTGATGATTTCCATGGAGCTATAGGTCACAACTGTGGCTTAAATGACATCCAGAAACTATGTGAAGAGCTTCAAATCTAAGTCTGCGCACCGGTAATCAGCAAAAAATTGACTCTATGTCCAAGCGCATGCGCATAACACCGAAGTCCACCCGCACTGGCCCGCTGACGTATGAGTAGTTCATAGCCATTTCCAATGAAAACCTCTCCTCAAATACCGGGAGTGAAAAATCATTGACAACTCCAACTCCAACTTGTAATGACCACCCCATGAACGTAGGCCGGCCCACAATGACGACACAACAGAACCTTATTAGTCCGACGCGCCCCATCTACCTATCAAATATAGCCCCCGCCCCCCCTGAAGACGGCCACTATTTGGCGCAAACATGTCGGGGGGGCTATTATGTTTAGCATTTTATTTAGAGGCATTGTTAGTTGGCAGTGGCACCATTAGTCACGAGTAATAAGAGATCTGAGGCTCAATAACTAGGTCATTTCATGACTATTTACAGTGATCACTTCATCAACACCAATCATGGGACTCTCCCCATTGGCAACTTGTGCGTTCTTACCACATATCCCTCTAAATAGGAATCCTTCTATCAACCTTCCGGTGACCTTCTGGCTTCGAATGAATTGGAATAAGTGGCCCCTGTGAGGTGGGTTATTCATGACCACATACCACAGGCAATTACTGTAGTCTGTCACAAGCACCTATTGCCATAGAGGTTGAATAGATCACTCTTCATATGCCTTCTTAGTGACACAAATAGGTAGACCACCTCTTTAAGCAATAATCGGAGCCACACTTACAACTAACCATAGTGGTCTGATACTGGTGACCATATTTGAATATTGATCCATCCACTTCTTTTAGATTTTTAGTCGATGCTGTAGTATCCTTGCTAATAAACCACATCAATACTCAGCCTCCCCAACATACTAAATTTTAATTTGAGATAATAAAAGTTATATTTAGGACTAAGGTCTCAGTGAGGTACCCCCTCGGACCTTTTTTTGGTATATAATGCTCTTGGATTTGAAAATCGGCCCCAGTCTCCTTTCCACCCTTTGTGTTGTTTCGTCACTACAGAGCTAAACACAACGCGGTCGCAATCCTCCCTGCCAAATATCAACAATTGGTACTAGCTGCCTCCTAGTGCCTCCCACGCAAGGCCAGCCAACAAGCACCACCAAAACCACCAATAATATTCTAGCCCCCCCTCTAACCAATGGGCTTCCCGGTTGGCTGTCTTCGGTAGACCTCACTCTGCCTAACAGTAGCTAATAAAAACCCACGCCTAACCTCTCCCCTGCCGCCAGACGCCTCGAACAGCATCCCCCGCTCACAGGAACAGCAACAGACCGATGATCTGTCGAGCCGCCGGCAGGGGTAGGTCTAATTCAGGGTCCACTGTCAGGCCAGCCACCCATGCTATCGAGTGCACGTGTACCCACGATCATCTGGGTGGAGTGCAGAGTCTCCTGGCTTTGATTGCTCTATTTCCTGCCGCCCGCCAAAAATCAAACGTGGGGGAGATGCCATCTTTGAAGCGCGCGAAATATTGTCCGAGCAACAAGCAGTTTCGGAGCTTAATGCCTTCGAACGAGCAATCAAGCTCGGCACAGTTGTGGTTTATCCTACTACACTCATAACACTATCCCTGACTTTTTGGTGCATTGACTGAAACCAGCGAAGGCTTAAAACAGATGACACTATCTCATCACGCATAAAGTAAAATGGCCACAGTGTTTCTATCTTGGAAAAACATTCTATTGACCGCGCTCACGAATCGAAACAAAGAGTTTTATTTAAAAGGCCACTTGCCCTCACGTTACGAGAGATCGGATGTTGTCAGGTTTTTATTCTGCCAGTTCAAGTTCTGCTGGCATGCGTGCATATGCGGTTGTCTGTTCCTGTCGGTGGCGGAGATGCCCCCTGTGCTCTTGCCGCTGGGTTTATGCTCTAGTCAGTTCGCTGATGGCAGGACAGACATCCTCTAGCTTCCGCTGTGGTGGCCTCTCTCCGTTCCTGGTTCCTTCCTTCCCCATCGGGCCCGTTTTGTCTGGTTCTTGCTATTTTTTGCTCCCCTTCTGTTCCCCCTCTCTTGGTGGGTCTCTTTACTTGTTTGCTCTGGCCTGGACCGAGCTCCTCCCCCGCAGCAAGGTGCATCCGTCCACCCCCTGTGCGCTGCAGGTTTTCGCTGCGGGCATCCACGGCCTACGTGGCGTGTGGGCGTTCGGGTTCGCTTTCTTTTTTTCCCCCGTCTTGTGGCATCCGCCCTTCTGGCTGGGCTGGCCCCCCGGGGCTGGCTGGAGCCTTGCTCCCCGCTCGTCTCCTGGCTGTCGCTTGCCCTCCCGTCCTGCGCGGGTCGCGGGGTCTCCTCTTGTTTGTTGGCGCCCCGGGGGGGGCACCGTGGACAACAGTCGTCTTTGTCTTTGTGGCGGGGTCCTCTTGCCCTGGGGCCTGTGTTTTTGGGCCCTTAGAGTATTTCCCCTGCTCGAGATCGAGCATTTAATTAAAAAAACACAGTGAAGAATAGAATAAAAACAGTGAACACAGTGAACACAGGATCATTTAAGTGAAAAACACAGTGAAGAACACAGTGAAGAATAGATTAGATGTTCGGCACATCTGCCTACTTGTCGGGAGATACGCGCGGAATGGTGCAAACAAAATACTATGTGAAGAACAATGTATATGTGTGAAGAACACATTGAATAACACTGTGAGCAGGACAGAGACATCGGGGAGCAGGACAGAGACATCGGGGAGCAGGACGAGACATCGGGGAGCAGGACAGAGACATCAGGGAGAAGGACAGAGACATCGGGGAGCAGCATAGAGACACATCGGGGAGCAGCACAGAGACATCAGGGAGCAGCACAGAGACATTGGGGAGCAGCACAGAGACGTTCCGCACGTATCTCCCGACAAGCAAGCAGATGTGCCGAACATCTGTAATCTATTCTTCACTGGGTTCTTCACTGTGTTTTTCACTTAAATCATCCTGTGTTCACTGTGTTCACTGTTTTTATTCTATTCTTCACTGTTCTTCACATCTGCTAACTTGTCGGGAGATAATATACGCGGGGAACAGTGAAGAATAGATTGCAGATGTTTGCATACATCTGACCTGCTGCTGGGCCATGGCAACTAAGTGTTGTATCTGACAAACCCATGGACTATTGGCTGGGGTTGTCAGATGTAAGCTGGGAAGAAGTGAATGACCGAGTCAACCAATCAACAATCTTTGAATTTATTGACACATCAACACACTGCCGCTAGATGACAATGGCAGTTCTGGCCCCACAGAGTCATCCCTGCCTCTACGTCCCCTTACTGTGCTGCGACCTTTGCCTGCTCCACCTGCCACCTCTCTATGTGACATATTGATTGTTTAATCAACTATGTTGATTTGACACAGATCTACTTTATCTACCAAAACAACTTGAAATTGGGGTATACAGAAGCACAAGAACTGACACCCTGGGATACGAGCAGAAATCACTATAGAAACTATGTGGATTTTACACAGAATTCTTGCTATTCACTTCAGCAACAAAAAATAACAGTTTTTTGGGGTATACAGATCCCCGCAAACTGGACACCCTGCGATTTAAGCAGAGATCACTACAGAAAGTATGAGGATTTTATACAGAATTCTTGCTATTCACTTCAGCAACAAAAAGAACTGCTATTTGGGGTATACAGATCCCCCAAAACAGACAACTGGTATTAGAGCAAAATCACTACAGAAAGTATGTTGATTTTACACAGAATTCTTCCTATTCACTTCAGCAATAAAGAAGAACTGATATTTGGGGTAAACATATCCCCCAAAATGGACACCCTGGGATTGGCGCACCCTGGGATAGGAGCACAAATCACTACAGAAACTATGTGGATTTTCCACAGATCTCTTCCTATTCACTTCAGCAACCAAAAAAAACTGCTATTTGGGGTATACAGATCCCCCAAAACAGACAACTGGTATTAGAGCAAAATCACTACAGAAAGTATGTGGATTTTACACAGAATTCTTCCTATTCACTTCAGCAATAAAGAAGAACTGCTATTTGGGGTAAACATATCCCCCAAAATGGACACCCTGGGATTGGCGCAAAATCACTCCAGCAACTACATGGATTTGACACGTATTGCTTCCTATTCACTTCAGCAACAAAAGAAGAACTGCTACGTGGGGTATACAGATCAGTCGATAACACAGCATGGTGGCGACATAGTGACCAAGTTCCATAACTTATCTGGTGAAATACCCGAAAAATGACACAGCTCTTTTGATAAGGGGATGACATGTGGAGGCAGCCATGGAGACGACTTCCATGATTAAGAGCGACAGTATGGGGCATCCATATTGCGCTGCTATGATTGCAACCTCAGGTCTCCAGCATGGCGGCGACAGATGGGCCGAGTTCCACTATGTATCTGGTGAAACACCTGAAAATTCTGCCTGACACTCAGTGTGTTATATGCAGGGTGATGGGTCAGTGTGTTATATGCAGGGTGATGGGTTAGTGTGTTATGTGCAGGGTGATGGGTCAGTGTGTTATATGCAGGGTGATGGGTCAGTGTGAGAGATGAGCGAGTATACTCGTCCGAGCTTGATGCTCGTTCGAGTATTAAGGTACTCGAGACGGCTCGTTGCTCGGACGAGTATTTCCCCTGCTGGAGATCGAGCATTTAATTAAACAAACACAGTGAAGAACAATGAAGAATAGAATAAAAACAGTGACCACAGGATCATTTAAGTGAAAAAGGCAGTGAAGAACACAGTGAAGAATAGATTACAGATGTTCGGCACATCTGCTTACTTTTCGGAAGATACGCGCGGAACGGCAGCAGGGAGACATCGCGCACCAGGGAGATATCGGGCGCAGCAGAGACACATCGGGCGCAGCAGAGACACATCGGGCGCAGCAGAGACACATCGGGCGCAGCAGAGACACATCGGGCGCAGCAGGGAGACATCGGGCGCAGCAGGGAGACATCGGGCAGCACGGGGAGACATCGGGCAGCACGGGGAGACATCGGGCAGCAGGGAGACATCGGGGAGACTTCAGTGGAAGAAGAGGAGCGGATCCCGGGACAGCGTATCTCCCGACAAGTAAGCAGATGTGCCGAACATCTGTAATCTATTCTTCACTGTGTTTTTCATTGTGTTTTTCACTTAAATCATCCTGTGTTCACTGTTTTTATTCTATTCTTCACTGTTCTTCACATCTGATAACTTGTCGGGAGATAATATACGCGCGGAACAGTGAAGAATAGATTGCAGATGTTTGCATACATCTGCTAACTTATCAGAAGACATTCTTTTCTATTAAATAACACATTTTATTCCCGAACCATGGTCCCTTTGAAAAATGCTCGAGTCTCCCATTGACTTCAATGGGGTTCGTTATTCGAGACGAGCACTCGAGCATCAGGAATAGTTTGTCTCGAATACCGAGCACCCGAGCATTTTAGTGCTCGCTCATCTCTAGTCAGTGTGTTATATGCAGGGTGATGGGTTAGTGTGTTATATGCAGGGGTGATGGGTTAATGTGTTATATGCAGGGGTGATGGGTCAGTGTGTTATGTGCAGGGTGATGGGTTAGTGTGTTATATGCAGGGTGATGGGTTAGTGTGTTATATGTTAATTAAAAAAACACAGTGAAGAACAATGAAGAATAGAATAAAAAACAGTGAACACAGTGAACACAGGATCATTTAAGTGAAAAACACAGTAAAGAACACAGTGAAGAATAGATTACAGATGTTCGGCACATCTGCTTACTTGTCAGAAGATACGCGCGGAACGGTGCGAACAAAATAGTATGTGAAGAACAATATTATATGAACCTTACTTACAGACAACAGCTGCCTTGTACTGTGCACAGGTCTGCCACCTGCTGGTCATTCATCCTTATAATCCGGTGCGCCTTATAAATGAACCTAGAGGGTTTAGCAGGCAGTTATTGATGGTGCGCCTTATACTCCGGTGCGCCTTATAGTCTGAAAAATACTGTACTTTCCAGCCATATACAAGCTGCCAAATTTTGTTCCGTCATCATATTTATGTAGTAAGTTGGGTTCTCCCTGGTTGGCACCTTTACAAGAATCTTAATGGTGCTGTAAATTAATAAATAAGAACCAAGATTTACAATAAATCTTCATTACAGACACCAGTGATAACTGTTATAGATGATTATTATAGCCTAAGGCTAAAGTACAGTAATAACCAACATCCAGAGGTCCGTTTGTAACTAGGGGTCGTCTGTATGTGGGGTGTTCTTAAGTAGGGGACCGCCTGTATATCAATACTAAGTCTCCTTTCTTGGGCTGAGTATCAGAGATATAACTTTCTGGCCGCTCATGTAGATCAGTTCCGTGTCCAGAACATCTGCACTAGAGATGAGCGAGCACTAAAATGCTCGGGTGCTCGTTATTCGAGATGAACTTTTCCTGATGCTCGAGTGCTCGTCTCGAATAACGAGCCCCATTGAAGTCAATGGGAGACTTGAGCATTTTTCAAAGGGACCATGGTTCGGGAATAAAATGTGTTATTTAATTGAAAAAGAATGTCTTCTGATAAGTGATCAGATGTATGCAAACATCTGCAATCTATTCTTCACTGTTCCACGCCTATATTATCTCCCGCCAAGTTATCAGATGTGAAGAACAGTGAAGAATAGAATAAAAACAGTGACCACAGGATCATTTAAGTGAAAAACACAGTGAAGAATAGATTACAGATGTTCAGCACATCTGCTTACTTGTCGGGATATACGCTGTCCCGGGATCCGCTGCTCTTCTTCCACTGAAGTCTCCCTGATCTCTCTGCCCTCCCCGATGTCTCTGTCCTGTTCCCTGATTTCTCTGTCTTCCTCCCCGATGTCTATGTTCTGTTTCCCGATGTCTCTGTCCTCCCTTATCCAGGTTACGGCCGTTGTCACACACAACCATGCCTGGCTTCAGGTTCAGCAGTGCCAGCCACAGATCAGTCTGCGCCGTGATGCCTTGTAATAGCTCTTGGGCGGTGTGTCTTTTATCGCCTAGGCTCAGCAGTTTGAGCACCGCCTGCTGTCGCTTAGTGACGGCACTGCTGCTGTGCCTAGAGCTACCGACTGATGGCGCCATGCCCACAGATGGTAATTTGGAGGAGGAGGTGGAGGAGGGGTTGGAGGAGGCATAGTAGGCCTGAGAAACCTGGACCGAGGTAGGTCTCGCAATCCTCGGCGTCGGCAATATATGACCAGCCCCAGGGTCTGACTCGGTCCCAGCCTCCACCAAGTTAACCCAATGTGCAGTCAGCGATATATAGTGGCCCTGCCCGGCAGCACATTTCCACGTGTCCGTGGTCAGGTGGACCTTGTCAGAAACGGCATTGGTCAGGGCACGGATGATGTTGTCTGACACGTGCTGGAGCATGGCTGGGACGGCGCACCCCTGAAGACGCCACGTAGTTGGCGAAACATGTCGGGGGGGCTATTATAGTTTAGCATTTTATTTAGCATTGTTAGTGGCAGTGGCACCATTAGTCACTGAGTATATAAGAGGATCTGAGGCTCAATAATATGTCATTTCATGACTATGTTACAGTGATACCATCAACCCCAATCACTGGGAACTATATGACAATGTGGTTCATTCCACATATCCCTAAATAGGGAATCTCTATCAACTTGGTGCTTCTGGCTTCGAATAATAGCTAGGCACCATTGTGGAGGTGGGTTATTATTACCCATCCTCCACAGGCAATTTGTAGCTCTGTCCAAGCACATATTGCCATAGAGTTGAATAGAGTCACTCTATATGCCTTCTTAGTGAACCAAATAGGAGACCACTCTCTTTAAGAGTATCGGAGCCACACTTACACTCAATAGTGTCTGATACTGGTGACCATATTTGAATGATTGATCCACTCCACTTCTTTGTAGATTTTTAGTCAGTGCTGTAGTATAACACTTATATAAACCAATCAATACTCAGCTCCCAACATACTAATTTTAATTTGAGAAATAAAAGTTATATTTTAGACTAATGGGTCTCAGTGAGGTCCCCTTGGACCTTTTTTGTATATAATTGTCTTGGATTGAAATAGGACCCAGTCGTACCTTTCCACCCTTTGCTTTTGTTGTCACTAAGAGCTAAACACAACGGTCGCAAGTCTCCCTGCAAATTCATCACAATATGGTACTAGCTGCACTACTAGTGCCAGCAAGGCCAGCCACAAGCAAAGAAAAAAAAATATTCTAGCCCTAACAAGGGCTGTTGGGTTCTTGTAGACTCACTCCTGCCTAACAGTAAGCTAATATAACACCCTAACGCTATCCCTGCAGCAGCAGAAGCTCTCTACCTAACGGCATCCAGACAGAGAATGATGCGAGCAGCGCGGGCAGGGGCTAGTCTATTCCAGGGTCACCTGATCAGGCCAGCCAACCACTGCTATCGATGTGTAAGTGTACCACGTCATGCTGGGTGGAGTGAAGAGTCTCCTGGCTTGTGATTGGCTCTGTTTCTGGCCGCCAAAAATCAAAACGGCGGGAGATGCCATTCTCTTGAGCTGCGGAAATATTTGTCCGAGCAACAAGCAGTTTCGAGTACGTTAATGCTCGAACGAGCATCAAGCTCGGACTAGTGTGTTCACTCATCTCTACTAGATACATGAAACTTTTTTTTGGTGAAACCAGCAGAGACTTAAAACAAGATTGAACTATCATCATCACAGCATAAAGAAAAATGGACAGTTCTATCTTGGAAAAAACATTTCTATTCCGACCAGAGAATGAAAGATAGAAAAGTTTTAATATTAAAAGGCAACTTGAAATAGCCACAATATGGTACTAGCTGCACTACTAGTGCCAGCAAGGCCAGCCACAAGCAAAGAAAAAAAAATATTCTAGCCCTAACAAGGGCTGTTGGGTTCTTGTAGACTCACTCCTGCCTAACAGTAAGCTAATATAACACCCTAACGCTATCCCTGCAGCAGCAGAAGCTCTCTACCTAACGGCATCCAGACAGAGAATGATGCGAGCAGCGCGGGCAGGGGCTAGTCTATTCCAGGGTCACCTGATCAGGCCAGCCAACCACTGCTATCGATGTGTAAGTGTACCACGTCATGCTGGGTGGAGTGAAGAGTCTCCTGGCTTGTGATTGGCTCTATTTCTGGCCGCCAAAAATCAAAACGGCGGGAGATGCCATTCTCTTGAGCTGCGGAAATATTTGTCCGAGCAACAAGCAGTTTCGAGTACGTTAATGCTCGAACGAGCATCAAGCTCGGACTAGTGTGTTCACTCATCTCTACTAGATACATGAAACTTTTTTTTGGTGAAACCAGCAGAGACTTAAAACAAGATTGAACTATCATCATCACAGCATAAAGAAAAATGGACAGTTCTATCTTGGAAAAAACATTTCTATTCCGACCAGAGAATGAAAGATAGAAAAGTTTTAATATTAAAAGGCAACTTGAAATAGCAAAGATACAGGAGAGTATGGGTGTCAGGTTTTAGTTCTGCAGTTCAAGTTATGCTGGATGAGTAGCATATGCAGGTGTATGTTCTGTAGAGGGCTGAGTGATTGACACATTGTTCCCTCTCTGAAGCTGGGGTTATGTCATAGGTCACAGTTAGAGTGAGGAATGACCAAAACTATCAGCTGCTGGTTTGGCCTCTCCATTTTAACTGGTTACTTCATTAAACATCTGGGAAGTCTTCTGTCTCCGGTTATCTTTGACTATTTTATTGCCTTACAATTCTGTTCCTCACCATCATCTTGGTCGGTCTCTTTTATTTGTTTGCCTTAATGTATTGTACATAAACCCAGAGAAGGGATCATCAACAGTTGTATCCTGCGGTTTAGTGCAGGGCCATCAACTAGGCATAGATGGAGGTTGTGGGAAGTTCAGGGCTTAGACATCTTCTTTCTCTTTACAACAAGTACTTGTGGCAATAAGAAATAATGGATGGGAAAAAAGTGGATGGATGTGATGAATTGTATTCAACAAGATATGCCTCATCACCACTGGATGTAGATCTTAACAACTAAGTACATCTGAAGAGGGTCTGAGGGTCTCCAATATCTGCTCTCTGCCCTTGGGAGAAAAAGGGGGGGGGGGGCGGTCTCCCAGTAATTTGTCTCTGCCTGTCTGGAGGTCCTCGCGAATAATTGAACTTCCTGTGTGACTCGCATCATAGTTGGCCTCCTCCTCCTTTGAGGAGCCTCTTATATTTTATTCTACTTCTGGTGGATTCTCCAGATTTTTTTTTTTTGTTTGTTGTGTTCGATTGGGGATAGTGCGCATATTGCTGTATTATCTTATCTGGGGGTTTTCCATAGTTTTATTGATTAATCCTGCTCTTGGGTCTCGTCATTTAGTACTATTGGGGTATATGTCTGAAATGTAATTATTGATCAGGTGTCAGGCCCTGCTGTAAATAGCTGGTACTCAACCACCACAAAAAATGTAGAGTTTGCCCGTTTAGGAAACTTTTTTGAATGTTCTATCTACAAATATATAATTGGGACACATAAGCGTTTTTTAAACAATTCACTATCCCCTTGAATTTCAATGTCATTTTTGCGCCGCAATACTGTCCTGTTTATTTTCATATCTGCTTATCTTTATATGGCTGAAGAGTTTCTGTCCTTGGGTCTCTGATACAAACTCAACATGCTGGCCGCAAAGACATCCAATTAAATGATAACCTTTTTCCTTGTTGTAGGGACCATTAGATAAAGCTTAAAGAGCTTAATTCATAAGTTATTTTACTATTGAGTTATCAAAGGAGGACAGTTTTGCAAATTCTTGTAACGAACGCAGATACGATTTGTAAAGTATTTGTGCTTACGTTTCATTGGTGTCTGGAATGAGTGAAAATATCTGCTCTAAGCGGAGACGAAACTTTTAGTCATTACAATAAATGAGGTACTGTCTTCAAGTGTGCATTGTAATATTTCTTTTTACTGGGGAGTGTTTTTCCTAAGCGGGAACACACGTAGGACATATATCTGTATACCACCATACCGTATGACTCGAGTATAAGCGACCCGAGTATAAGCCGAGACTGTCGCTAATTTGGTAGACGGGGAGGGGTCGGCGAAAAACTTGGAAAACCGTTATTGACTTAATATAAGAAGGCCCTAGGTGTGGAAATGCGATAAATGGTCACAGACAGCGCCAACCCCAGTATAGGTAGCCAGCCAACCCCTATAGTAACAGCCTGCCCCCTGTGTAAGACAGCCAGCCCAGCTTGGCCCCCTGTAGATAATCAGCCTCCCGCCCCCATAAGTATACAGCTGCCCCCAGTAGTATACAGCTTGCCGCCCCAGTAGTAAATCAGGGCCTGCCGGCGGCTTGCCCCCGTTAATATAACAGCGCCAGCCCATCTAATCCCGCCAGTATATACCACCGCCTGCCCCCAGTATATACCAGACGTTCCCCCGTAAGTAACACCCGTGCCCAGTAGTAGACACCTAGCCCCTAGTATACACCCTGCCCCCCGTCGTATACGACAGACTGTGCCCCCATATTTACGCTGCCCCCAGTAGTATAGACAGCTTGTCCCCATAGTATCAGCCGGCACCCAGGGTGAGTATTACGCTGCCCCATAGTATACAGCTTTGCCCCCAAGTATACGCTGTGGCCGTCCCATATTATACAGCCTGCCCCGCAGTAGTATCAACATGCCCTCAGTTTTATACAGTCTTACCCGCAAAAAAAAAAAAATAAACCTATATACTCCTCCTCGCGGTGGCCCCTATTGCAGCGCTGCTTGGCCCCGATGTCTGCGTGGCTCCTCTTTCTTGCTTCCGCCCCTTCTTCTTTGTTCTGCTAGGCCCGTTCCCCGTGGGAAAACATGGCGGAGCTCAGGCGTAGAAGAAGACGGGCGCGGGTGGAAGCAGAAAGGAGCGTGCGGACATGGGGGAGGCAGCGCTGTACAAGTCGGGGCCACCGGGGATGTTGAGTAATATAATTTTATTATTTTTAACAGAGAATTTTTTTTGGCGGTGAAAACCTCTTGCTTGATGGATACTGAGTATATATGGTATATATAGCAAGTATATATGCATATTAACCCCTTCAGACAATTGTGACTAAACTATTTTAAAAGCAGTCTCCAGCACTTCCAGTCCTTTAGCATCCCCGCAGTGTGTCTCTTTATGCATACCTGTGATTGGCTGGGCTTGGTACATGTTGACTCTACAGTATAAGAATTACAATAACAGATCGTATATGGGAGAGCTTGCTGCCTTGCCAAGGGTCAAATCATTAGGCAGGACAGAGACAGTGCTTTCATATTGTATTGGATCAAAGGGTTTTTGTCAAACATTTACACTTGTCTACTGCGTAAAGTGTTGTCAGATGAATTTACACTTTCTACTGCAGGTCAACTGTGTCAGAGACTAAAGATTGCATTTTCTTGCTCTTTCATAACGTGAATAATAAAAGAGAATATTGTAAGCTTTCATTTGGTACTTCAGGAGTATGATTCAGAGATATTGGCACTTTGCATAAATACTTTCAGAACATGTATTCAGACATTTGGCACTGTTCTCATGTGACCTTCAGAACAGTATTGTCGAGAATATTGCGCTGTTCATACTACTTCAATACCAGAGGTCGAGAATTGCGACGTTCATCATACTTCAGAACAGTATGTCAAGAATATTGCGCTTTCATACAGTACGTCAGAACAGTATGTCAGAGATATTGCGCTTTCATACATCTTCGACCAGGATTGTCAGGAGAGATTGCGCTGGGTCGATACATACTAAATCATAACGTAGTGTTCAGAGAATATTGCACTTTCACATACATACTTCAAACATTTAGCGTCCGCGAATGATTGCGCGTTCATACATGACTTCAAACATACTTGTCAGAGAAGATTTCGCTTTCCCAGACTAATCAGAACAGTATTGTCAAGAATATGGCGCTTTCATCCTACGACTTCAGAACAGTATTGTCAAGAATATTGCCTGTGTCATACCTACTTCATAACAGATATTGGGGGGCCAGGAGGAATATTGCGCTTTCATACATACTTCAGAACATATGTGTCAGAGATGAGTTGCGCTAATCAACACATACTTCAGAAGCATATTTCAGAGCATATTCCCTTTTCTCCACACTGCAAACAGGAGCGTCAGAGAATATTGCGCGTTCATACAATACTTTCAGAACCCATTATTGTCAGAGAAGATTAGCACTGTCATACATCCTTCAGAACAGTAATTGTCAAGAATATTGCGCTTTCATACATTGTCAGAACAGTATTGGCCGAGAGATGGGTGGCTTTTTTTCAGATGTACTTCAGAACAGTGTAGTCGGACAATTATTGCACTTTCATCATACTGCCTAACATGTGTCAGAAAATATTTCACTTTCCAGACATACTTTCAGAACAGTGATTTACAGAGAATAATTGCGCGGCATGATGTAGTTCAGAACAGTAGTGTCCGAAAGAATATGGCGCTGGGTCATACATACTTCAACATATCGCAGAGAAGATGGCGCTGTGTCACAGGGTCCATCTTTCAAACAGGAGTGGCAGAAGATATGGCACTTTCCATACATACGTTCAGAACAGTTTGTCAGAGAATATTGGCGCTTTCATACATCTGTCGGAACAGTAATTGTCCAGAGAATATTGCGCTTTCATTTCTACATGACTTCAAACATTTATTGTCAAGAATATTGCATTTCATAGACAACTGGTCGTTCGGCACAGTTCTTCAAGAATATGCTCTTTTCATACTACTTCCAGTAGAGCAGTAATGGTCAAAAAATATTGCACTTTCATACCTACTTCAGAACGAGTATTGTCAAGAATATTGCGCGTTCATACATTTTACAGAAGCGTTTGTCATGATAATATTGTGCTTTCATACATCTTTCAGACATATTGTCAGAGAATAAGTGCGCTTTTCATACATATTTCAGAACATAATTGTCAGGAATAGGTGCTTTCATTTTACTCTCAGAACAGTGTTCTACCATAGTTTCAAACTTTCAACTACTGCGAACGTGTTGTCAGAAATATTTCACTTTCACATACATCGTCAGACATATTGTCAGTAGAATATTGCGCTTTCAGATGTATTTTCGGAAGGCAGTACTTGTTCAAAGAATATTGTGCGTTTTCAGATGTAACTTCAGAACAAGTGGGTTGCCAGAGAATATGTGGTTGCTTGTCTGAAATCGTTATAGCAACCGTGTGAAATCGTCGATATGTTGTTCTATTCATTTGTATTTGCAAAACCGGAGTATCACGGGGCGCTATGTGGATCAATAGCAATCGCTGGTTGTCAGTGAATAGGCATCCGTAATACGTTCTTTGTAGAGGTGCTATAAAAATTTTCTTGGCAACGGTTGCTCCCGGCGATCCATCCGCCTCGTGGTCCGATGGCTTCACCCGTCCCCAGCTCTGTTTCTCAGTTTGTGACCCCGGTATTTCCGTTCCATGATTATTCGCTCTGTTGCCTGCTGTGATCTGTTGCTATGTCCCATGACTCTAATCAACCGTGCTGCCCCATCCTACCTCCCTGCTGTCCCCGACTACGATTCTGCTCAATGTCTTTGTACCTCGCCTTGGCTGGCCACTTTGTACAAAGTCTCACGTGGAACACCGGGTGGTACCGATGCCGACACAAGTCAACCTGCTATTTGAATGGGGGCTGGATGTAAACCCCGTGTGCACTTAGATTCCCAGTCACCGATGTCGGCCATTTTAAATTAAAATGTACAGTTATTGAACTGGAGAACCCTTTAAGGATCAGGGTATGTGGCCCTGGGTGGCGTTGTTGATGGAGCTGGTGCTGGGCAGGGAGAGACAACTTTCAATCTCTGCATGGTCCAAGATTCTCTGTAAAAGAGGTGCCAGGTGTGCATTGTGTTTGGTAAGACCACGCAAAACATTCGAGGTAGTAGGCAATTAATATGCAGTACATTAGTTCTGTGCACCATTTCACTCTCGAAGTGCCGAGCCCCTCCATTTTAACCACCACTTTAAAAGTAGCAAGCTGTTTAGCCACAATGTGGGCTAGGAGCATTCTTCCATGGTGCTGGTAGATGACTCTCCTACGGTGGAAATCTGTGGCCCCGTATCTACCTGCCCAGACATGAGTGCAAGAATTCAATAATTATGTGTGGTGATGATGGGTAGACGTGGCCCTCAGAAGACACCTCTGCTGCTGATGATGAACCCAACTGCCAACAGTAATTGTGGTAATCCTTCTGCAAGTGTGATTAGGCCGAGACGTAGATCAGTGTGAAGCTCGGGATGGAAAAGTAGTGGGTGATAAGAGGTCCTAGACTTGCCCAATGGGTATAAGCAGTGATGCTTCCGACAAAGGGGTTGGTGGGGTGTGCCATATCCAGGCAGCTTCAGCGTGTCTAGGCAGCAATTGCATTTTTTTTTCTCACAATGCATAAACAACACATTTGCAGGCTGTCCACCACCCCTAAAGCATGAAATCAAAGTCTTATAGGGGTATGGCCCAGTCGGGTCATGACCATTAATTTAATTTGTCTGCCATATACTTGCATTTTTGCCTTTCATACCTGGCTTTGCCCTCCTAACGGCACTACATAGGAGCTTCGGGCCAGGCCCACCACCGCCTCATCGTGATGTACTCAACTAGGATGGAAGTCCACGTTATTATTTTGAAACTTGGTCAGCACAAGGCAATTGGGTTGTGAAAATGGCTAGTCCCAAATCCATGGGTGAGTAATCTAAAGGTAGGGCACAGAAGCCTTTCACACCACCAGTGACTTGACCTGCATGAGGGAAACTGTTCAGTTCTGCACTGCTTCCAATATGATCAGTATCAGTGACCTACAGCTCTCCATCCCCATTTCAAGTCGCCACAAAAGTAGCCTCCCATGGCAAAGCCGCGCCACAACAGTGATGTTATTGTACGTAGTCGTTAAGGTTAAAAAAGAAAAAACCCTAAAACTTGCCGTAAATATTCTTTCCATCAAATACCTTCAGCGAAAGTTTGTTCTAAAATATTATCAAAAGATGATGGATGAAAAAAGACTCGGTTTTTGGCAAAAAGTAAGCCCCTCCACCCGATCTTTCACCAAAAAATAAAAGAAGTCTGCCGTACCGAAAAAAAAAAAAATTCTCCAGATTGGTTTGGCTCATTAAAATTGGCAACTAGAAACACTATATAATGATTTAGTCACTGTCATTTCGTGGAACAGAAATAAGGAAATATTATTTTTTATGTTATGGTGAGCGACCAAAAATAATATATTTGGGGTTTGTCCCCTTGGAATAGTTACATAAAATCTATTATTTAAGACGCCAAAATAGGGATTATTATACAGTTTACTCATCCCAGCAAATAGTAAGCCCATAAATGTTTGCACTACCAAACATAGTACAATTTGACGATCTGTGCAATCGTGCTCTGAGTGTCACTGCTTTCATGTATATCCCAGCTGGACCCATGACATCATTTACCACCCTAGTATGGGTTATCAGTACAACTCAGAAAATGGGTATGAGACTTTGCAGAACATTTGCTAAGTTTTGTGAAAGTGAATCCAGTTTTTGTTGGCCTAACTGAAAGTATTTTTCACCTAGTATAAATCTTAAGTCGAATCACACGTGGCCATTTTTGCTTTACGGTCTTGTGAAATACCCAAAAGGATTAAAAGTGGTTTTAACACACATAGGGGCAGATTTACTACCCGGTCCGTCGCAGTTCCGGCCATTCTGTGTGGAGGATTCGGGGTCGTCCGGTGATTCACATAAGGGTTGCGCCCGATTCCACCAGGTGTCGCTGCTGTGATAATTCATCGAGTTCACTGCAAGTTCACCTTCCTACGCATGGTATGCAGGGTAGCAACTGTGCAACGCACTATTTGTTTTTTAAAAAATGCGGCGGTTCTTCCGAGATCTGTTGGGGGGGTTTTCTTATGCACTCGCCCCCCGATTTCCTTTCCGTGCGAGTGCAGCCGGGCCGGGATGCCCACAATCCGAGTTGTGTGTGCCAAATCCTGGGGCAGATTCGGGTCAAACTCGCTGCAATCGGAAATATTTGGGTAACGCTGCAGAAATGCGATTTGTGTCCTTAGTAAATGAGCACCCCATAGAGTTGTCCCTCGAAAAGTGATTTTTTTGAGCACTTTCATAAATCAAAAAAGAACCCCTAAATTCTAACCCATAACTCCTAAAAAAATGAGAGGACACATAAAAAACTGTGTCTAAGTTTGTTATCTATTTTGGTGGTCTAAATATTGTCTGGAAAGCAGAACTAGTTCAAACTTTGAATGGAGAATTTTTTCCAAACTTAATAAAGCGTTCCGAGTTAACAACCATTCTCGTCACATGTCCTCAAAGCTAAAATCCAGTCTGGCCTTTAGCTGAAAATATGCGTCAATATAAGGGGGATATCCACATTTATTGTAATTTTCTGATTATTATATTTTAGGGTGTTCGGCTTTCTACCTGCATTTAATGTAAGGTGCAATAGCTAGTACAGTTCCTAACGTTTTCAGATTTGTACAAGACAATACTTAACAAACAGCAATTTATTGGTAGTCAATCACTATCTTAAGCGTTCCACTAGGAGAAGAACAACAAGAATATAGTTAGAAAATTGATCGTTAAAGGCAAACCTCCAGCGAGGCAACGGTGTCCCCTCCTCCCCTACTTCAAAGCACAAATTACAAAAAAAATCCTTCAAATCCTCCATCACTGGCAAAACGCGGACACTTTACCTATGAAATAGAGAAGGTGAATTCCCAACAGTGCAGACAATACTTTTCATCACCTTTCCACTCAAAAGTCAATGACACAGTGGATCGTCTAAGGATATACTGACAGACCTTGGAGTTGTTTCTATAAATCCCGAGAAGGTAGGAAGTTTGCCTTGCATGTCAAAAATGAGCATACTTTTAGACATCTAAAGATCAGAACGGATTAAAGCAAACCTGTCACCATAATGTTTTCCAATACCTCATGCTATACTGTTTTTAAAAACTTTTTTGCAGCATTGCGTATAATTTCGTACTTTCAAAAATGTCCTTCAAGTACTGTCCCTAAAGGAGCTGAGGTGAGTTTCAGGGTAAGAGGGGGTGGGAACACTGCAGGCGGGTCAATTACCTCACACCACACGGTCTGCAGCTGCCTCACCCCTCCTTCCTTCCTGACCATGTCCCATCGACCAAGCGTGGGAGGGGGGTGGAGTGAGTCAAAGAATCTCCTGAGGAGAATCATTTAAATGTTTTCTAACCATTTTTTTTGGATGCATGTATGTTTTACCGGGTCTTATGTGGCTACAAATATCACAGTGTTTTGTCACTATTTTGTACAATCGTGGTTTCAAAATTCTCTGTATGACAATCTTGGCATGTTAGGTGTGGGTCTTTGCTGTTTAAGACCTCTAGACAGCTAGCGGCGATTCTCGTCGTTCACTATTGGAAAACCTTGTGCGTCTCTATCAACTTACCTAGACAACCCATGCCTGTTGTCACGTTTTTTTCATACTTTACTTCATCCTATTATTTCAGACCCTTTCTTTCGGGTTCTTCTCTCAAGAGTTCTTACGTTGGCCTTCCCTGAGAGTTTTTGTGTTCCCCTTCTCTGACTTTATTTTTGTATGACACTTTAATTTCTCGACTAAACACTTGCCTAAACAGTTTGGTTATTGCATGTCTTTTTCTAATCGTCCGTTTAACCTTTTTTGCTTTTTGCTCATCGGTTTTTGGTCTCTGTATCAAGTTGTTTCTTTGGTATTTGTACTTTTTATTGTTCACTTCATCCACATGATTATTTCCATACTTTATCTTTGTTTCAGTTCGCAACTTTAGGATGGTTTTTAACTTTGCAATCTTTCCCAGTTTATCTTAGCTGTTCGCGCACATTAGTTCTAGAGTGCGGATGTGTGATAGCAAGGGGACTGAAAAACTCTTTTTTCGGTAAGTGAAGTGTTTCCCACTTGTAATTCCAGTGTCCCCCTCTAATAAAATTTCAGGGGGCGTAGATGTTTAGTGGTATCTGTAGTTTATGTTCTTTACTATATTGTGCTATCTAGAGTATGAAAAGAAAAAAAAATATATAATATATGTAAAAATTACTCACAGGTTCCCAACAAAAATGAACTATCGGGTTTACTTATAACAGCACAAACAACTCCAAGTGCATACACGCTCCATACCTACACTGGCATAAGTGAACATAAATGTGCCATTTAAGGTCATTGGATGTACTAAGTACTTGTATCTGGGTCATGGTTGCACTCAAGTTTGTAATGGGGAGGTCCCTCATCGGGGCTAAGCCCCTCTATGACATTCTTACAAAAATTGCCGAAACACTAATGTTTACAACAGCGGTGGAAAAAAGACACATGGTCCATCAAGTGCACCAAAGAAAGGAAGGGCAATAATTAATGATAGTGAAGGGATTCAGGGGGGGGGGGAAACATACCTATATAACAACCATCATGGTTCTTTATGTTTAAAAGCATCTAGACCCTTCTTGAACCTCTGCGTGTCGGCTATGCTTTGACCTGCTCTGAGGCAGGCTATTGCCACAATTGACAGTTCTCCACTAAAAAAGGCCCTGTCTCCTCCTGGAGAAAGAAAAAATGTGGTATGAAAGAAGTAGGAGACAGATGGTAAATCTTTATGATGTCAAACATATCGTCACCGATTTTTAAAAAAAGCTACAACTCGAAATGGTGAGAAAAAACGTCAAAGATTCGTACTTATGCCATGCAAGGCTCTACCAATTGGTAAAGACCTGCCTTTCCCTGCAGACTGGTTTAACTGCCATTAGGCTGGGTCGAGGGGGTCACAGTAGTTAAAGTTAGTTGCAGCTGTCCTCATTGACAAACATGCCAATACAACATATAACAATGGGTGCATCAATCCGTTGGCCAGTGAGTCGGAAGCCTCCTTTTAGAACCACTCTTGAAAAATTCCTGTAATGAAATAGGGCTGAATATTTAAATAATCCTGCCATCCAGCTGTAGCAGTAAACAAAATTTGCTACATAAGTGTTTCCAAGCCAATTTCAACATACTTCAGTGGCTTCGAGCTGTGTAAGGTGTCATTTTGGTGGATGAGCGATGTTTTTTAACCGATATATCCATGTTAAAACTTAAGTCTTATGGATCAATTTTTATTGAAATTTTTTTGATGCTGTGCAAAATGGTAGAAAGTGGAGATTTGTGCATTAATTTTTTTCATAATATTGTTCCCCCAGAATAGAAGGATATCAGTTCATCCACGCCTCCTCACAGTATCTGTAGTGCATCTCAGAGTTCCTACAGCAAAGTGTGTGAAGCCAACAACACGCAGTAGAATCCAGGCGAAAAAGAGCCTTGGCGACTCCTACCAAAAGTTGTGATATTCTGTAAAAAGTATGATGTGTGCTCGTTCCAGCCATAGAGTCTTTTTGCTTATGAAAGCTCTTTCTCAACAGCGGTGGGCAATGATCATTTTTGATCTTGATATTTACTTTTGAGATTGGGTTTGACCTGTTTATGATTATCTTTGTTTATTTTTTTTATTTTTTCTTCTAGGGAACGGTGGGGTTATTTGATTTAATTTTTTTTACATTATAGGCTCCCCTCAAGTTACTGGAGACTTGAGGGGTCTTATCACGGGTTACAACTAGACTCTAATAAAACTAAACATGTGCAGTAATAGTGTGAAAATTCTGCTTCCCCATTACAGTCTGCCTCCAGCGGAATAGAGGATTGGTTTATTAGAATCTGCTAAACGACGGCTCCAGATGTCTGGCAACTGTCAGCACCCTCCCTTGACATTACGGCGGTTTTCCAAGTTTTCGTCCAGACTAGGTTATCAGCAGTTGGGTACACCATAGCACCAATGGTTAACTTCCAAATCGGTTCCATCCAACCAGGGCAGACGGTCAGTTTAACACAGAAGACTCTGCCCTGTATGGAAAGGACTCAGCCTGTGAAGCCGCTGTCATACAAAAACCTTTGACATTGGCTATCCAATAGTATTTTGGGTGGATCCTGCAATTAAAGATGATTAAACCAATTAAGCATAACAGAAGATAATCCTCATGTCCTTTTCTTTTGGCAGCCCTTCAATATGGTGAATTAAAAACTATTTTTTTGTTCCCCAACTAACAAAATCTCTAAAGCTCTGTTAACAGAAAGTAAGAAGATAGGGGGTTGAGGAGTTATTTATCTGAAGTTTGATTATGATCAAATCCCAGACAATACTCTTGCTTGGTTAAATATGGAAGACATGTGAAGTCTGCATAATGTGCAGTGTTTATCATCTGTTACGCGTTTATTGAGAACAATGTCCATTTCAAGAGCCTTATAATAGGACGCTGGTTACAGAATGTTGTAGTAAATTGTATGTAAAAGTTTGATGGCCAAATTAAAACCAAGTTTCGTACATCCGCACACCATATACTCTGGTAAAGTCCTACCTGTCATTTTTCTCTTTCTTACATGACCTCAGGTATTCTCATAACCACACCAAAACGGGATTTGGTGTCCTCAGGATGTGATGGCGACCACAAGGGAATAGTTCTTTAGCTTGCGGCACACACAACATTTATAAACAACGACGTGTGGAGGGGGGACTTCACAGTTACTAAGGAGTGACTACATAGATGATGGGGTTGCCTTACATAGCAAGTGCTCATAGCACATCCATGTGTATGGCTGTGATACGGGTTTGCTCATGCTCATTGGATCTGTGAGCAACTCTCTGGTTACTGTTCCGAGAACTAGCTGTGTACAAGCCAGCTCATCTTTCCAGGTAAGTGTGCTGCCAGGGGAATAAGCACACATACTGGAGGTTGAAATCCACAGCCGGCACCATCTAGTCCGAAGTTAGCAGCTTGCAGAATAAAATCATTTTTAATTAATCATCAGTATAATTATACTCCTATACGTTCCATATTCCCTTAAAATAATTTGTTATTGGGCCTTTCTAACACTGTGCATTGACCCTACTGACCAGAGCATGAATCCCTAATTCATATCCATTTTTCTTGATCGCAAAAGTAGAACACAAGTGATGTGGCATCAACAACGTGTTCCTGATTTTTCCTTCCAAGGCTGCCCGTGATCCTGGTCTCTCTTCTTTAGATTGACAGCTCACATATATAGTCCAGATTATAATTCCTGTCCGCTCGGCCGAGACAACGGGAATCTTCTCACTGTCACTTCCTTCCTACCAGAATGATGTCCCTTTTAACTCCCATGTGTGGAACCACTGCAATCTTTTCAACCATTCATGCATCTGTGATAGTGCAGAGCCACGTGGCAATCTGCGGGGAAACAGAGACAACAACAGAAAGAGTATTGGGAAACAATTCATGTGATGGTAAAGAGCATTTAAGCTGGGTGGGCACGGCTCACTGCACTTTTCAACAAAGATTGTGTATGTGGGTATTTGTTATGTGTGTTGGGGGGGGGTTAGTAAGCTTTAGGTGTGCTTGTTCTCGTTCTCGTGAACACCCCCTTACGGATAGTGTCAAACCTAATTAGTACACATCCCCATTGTCTGCTCGAGTGTAGGAGAGCTCACCATACAAATGTACATTCACTACATATGCAGCAACCTGCCACCATCACCCAACATTGGGTTTCACCGATTGCATGTGTTTGACCGCGTTGATCATTGCTGGCACAGTGTGGACGCCGAGCATCTTAGATTGTTGCCCCCCATCTGTGGGAGGTGACGATCTGTTTTTTTTTTTGGGGGCCAATTACCAGCCGCATGGACTCATTTGTAAGACCTGATGCTATATAGGTTTCTGATCAGTTTCTAATCCATTTGTTACAATGTGCCGGTGGCAAATAGTAACGAACATTGCAAAATCCTGAAAGTCATGGCTTAGTGGTAGTAATCAATGAGACACCGAGGGTTTAAAAATATTTAAAAATTTATAAAAATTAAATAAATAAATTAAGAAACAACCTCAAACTGTCATCACCCCCTTTCCGCTAGAACGGAATATAAAAATAAACGTAAAATCATAAACATGCTAGGTCTTGGAGCATCCCAAATGCTGATCTATCAAATATACTGGTTATTCTCAGTTTACCCATAATGAAATCGTACCGAATTGTCCAACTTACTTTTTTCTATTTCGCCCCCATTTTGCCCTACAATAACCACTTTACCTGGACAATATAAAAATCTTACAATATTTGAAGGTGGGATGAAATGGAAGTGCAAAACGTAAAAAGTGCCTGGGTAAACTGCAGTGTGCAACGTTACTGTATTTAAAACTTAAAAATTAGAAGAAACAGATGCTACTGTATTATGTGCAAATAAGGCACATAACTTGTATCTTAATCATTAAACCTGTGTTGTTTATCAGGGCAAATGAGTTATGGCTTAATGTTTAAGGACAAAAAAAAGTTCTCTATAAGTAATTTGCCCTGGAAGAGTAAGATTTGTTGCAGTTTGTGATACTTGCCATGAGCAACATGAGAGTGTTTCCAGATGAACTTCTATGCTCGAGCTTCTTAAGACGTTCACAGTAGTCGATATGATTATCCCAATGAAAACACACTAAAGGATGGAAACCTGTGATGTTTAAAAAGATATAGATGTTTTTGCACGCTAGATTAAGGAATATCACATTACAAGCGGCACCACATTTATTTAACACAATGCCCTTGAATATTTTATTTGGCTTTGTTCAAACTTAATAAAATGTTTGTAATAGCATTTATTTTTTAGTATAGATAAAACATTGTGTATTCCGAGAATACTTGCTGGTTAGTTTTATGCTTTAATTCTTTTTTAATTTATAATAATATTGTTTAATGGTAACCTTCTGTAAAATATGGCTTCATTTATAATTTTAATTCCTACATAATTTAAATTCATTAAATTTAATTACATGAAAAAGGAAAGCTGCTGTTCAGAGTGAAATGTCACGAGATCATAAACCTAATCATAAAACTGTAAATATATGCACATTTTACAGCATTGTCTATATTTATTAGAATAATTTGAAGTACGATTCCAAAATAGTTTTTGCATTTTTGATATGCAAGAAAAATACAGTTACATCTTGAATTTTCATATTTGAAGTCTCTAAAGGAGCTCATTATTAATTCTTAAACTATGTGACCATTTCAGGGCTATAAAGGCTGAATTAAACAAACAGGGTTTAAAGGGGACCTCCACCTATCTCAAGTATGTCTTCCTAACTGTAACCCCTTACAAATCCTGGCCTAATGTGAGGAGTTTGGCTGTGCAGGCAGCCAACACCACTCTCCATTTACAATGTTGGAGCACAAAAATTTAATCACATGAATCGGCAAACTCCGCTTCAGCGCCCAACCTCAGACGGAGTCAAGAACATCTATGTTAAGACATATCCTTATTTTTGTCAGAAATTGTGTATGTATCCACTTTTTATTTAAATATGGTGTTAACTTTAACATACTAAATTATGTGTTAAAAACAGACAAATTTAAGTAATAAAAAGTTAAGTTTATTAATTTTCGATATGGTTTTTCTATTTGATATTGGATTTTTTTTTTAACTGATCTGTAACCCTGCATACATTGGTCCATTGCCATTTTTGCTTTAACTTAGCCAAATTTATAGTATATGAACTTAGTTTAGCCCATGCGAGTGGAAATATGCAGCCATAATGATTTGTAGGTGGATAAAGCTGGTAACTACAGATAAACGATACCTGTCCGGGCTTTGATGCTCGTCGAGTTTAGCGTATCTTGAAGGCTCGTTTGCTCGACGAGTATTCCGCTGCGTCGATAACGACTTCACTTAAGGAAAACACAGTGCAGAACCAGGAAAACACGTGAACACAGTGAACACAGATCATTTAAGTGAAGACACAGTGAAGAACACATTGCAGAGTTTCCATACAGCTGCTAACTTATTAACTTATCCAAACACGAGGGCCGATGGTGTTCTTCACAAAGTTGTGACAGAACAATATGTGTGAGAACACATGCAATGTCTGGAAACACATATTGTTCTTCACTCCGAAATGTTAAGACCACCGTCCAGGTCACTTTGTGTCTTCGGATAGTTAGCAGATGTATGGAACCATCTGGCAATGTGTTCTTCCGTGTTTTTTAATGAAAGATAGAAAAGTTTTAATATTAAAAGGCAACTTGAAATAGCAAAGATACAGGAGAGTATGGGTGTCAGGTTTTAGTTCTGCAGTTCAAGTTATGCTGGATGAGTAGCATATGCAGGTGTATGTTCTGTAGAGGGCTGAGTGATTGACACATTGTTCCCTCTCTGAAGCTGGGGTTATGTCATAGGTCACAGTTAGAGTGAGGAATGACCAAAACAATCAGCTGCTGGTTTGGCCTCTCCATTTTAACTGGTTACTTCATTAAACATCTGGGAAGTCTTCTGTCTCCGGTTATCTTTGACTATTTTATTGCCTTACAATTCTGTTCCTCACCATCATCTTGGTCGGTCTCTTTTATTTGTTTGCCTTAATGTATTGTACATAAACCCAGAGAAGGGATCATCAACAGTTGTATCCTGCGGTTTAGTGCAGGGCCATCAACTAGGCATAGATGGAGGTTGTGGGAAGTTCAGGGCTTAGACATCTTCTTTCTCTTTACAACAAGTACTTGTGGCAATAAGAAATAATGGATGGGAAAAAAGTGGATGGATGTGATGAATTGTATTCAACAAGATATGCCTCATCACCACTGGATGTAGATCTTAACAACTAAGTACATCTGAAGAGGGTCTGAGGGTTTCCAATATCTGCTCTCTGCCCTTGGGAGAGGGGGGAGGGTGGCGGTCTCCAGTATTTGTCTTCTGCCCTGGAGGGTCTCCAATAATTGCAACTTCCTTGGGGATCTCCAGCATTTGCCTCCTCCTTTGAGGACCTACATTATTATTATTCTACTCTGTGGATCTCCAAGATTTTTTTTGTTGTTGTTGTGTGCTATGGGGATGTGCAGCATTTGCTGTATTATCTGGGGGTTTCCAATATTTTTATTATTAATCTGCTCTTGGGTCTCTCATTTATTTACTAGTTTGGGGTATATGCTATTAATTATTGATAAAGGTTGTGCAGCCCTGCTGTAAATACTGTACTCAGAACTAACACAAAAAAATGTATTTTGCCTAGTTTAGGGCTAAAATTTTTTGAATGTTCTTCATACATATATATATATAAATTGGGACATAAGCTTTTTAAAATATCAACTATCCTTGAATTCAATGTCATTTTTGCCCCGCAATACTGTCCTGATTTATTTTCATATACTGCTTATCTTTATAGTGGCTGGAGTTTCTTTCCTCTGATACAAAGCTCAAAATCCACTGCAAAGACATCCAATTAAATGATAACCTTTTTTCCTTGTTGTAAGGACCATTAGAGAAAGCTTAAAAGCTTAATGCATATTATTTTACTATTGAGTTCAAAGTATGACAGTTTTCAATATTCTTGTAAACTAAGCAGATACATTTGTAAAGTATTTGTCTTACGTTATTGGCTGATGATTAAAATAATCTGCTCTAAGCAAAGAAGAAACTTTTATCATTAAAAATAAATGAGGTACTTCTAAAATGTAGCATATGTAATATTTCTTTTTACTATGTTTTACTAACTGGAAACACACTAACATATATACTGTATACACACACACACACACACACACACACACACACACACACACATGTACCGTATATACTCGAGTATAAGCCGACCCGAGTATAAGCCGAGACTCCTAATTTTAACACCAAAAACTGGGAAAACCTATTGACTTGAATATAAGCCGAGGGTGGGAAATGCATTGGTCACAGACACCCCCCAGTATATAGCCAGCCAGACCCCTATAGTATACAGCCTGCCCCCTGTAGTATACAGCCAGCCCAGCTTGCCCCCTGTATTATACAGCCTGCCCCCAGTAGTATACAGCTTGCCCCCAGTAGTAAGAGGGTCTGAGGGTCTCCAATATCTGCTCTCTGCCCTTGGGAGAAAGGGGGGGGGGGGTGCGGTCTCCAGTATTTGTCTTCTGCCCTGGAGGGTCTCCAATAATTGCAACTTCCTTGGGGATCTCCAGCATTTGCCTCCTCCTTTGAGGACCTACATTATTATTATTCTACTCTGTGGATCTCCAAGATTTTTTTTTTTGTTGTTGTGTGCTATGGGGATGTGCAGCATTTGCTGTATTATCTGGGGGTTTCCAATATTTTTATTATTAATCTGCTCTTGGGTCTCTCATTTATTTACTAGTTTGGGGTATATGCTATTAATTATTGATAAAGGTTGTGCAGCCCTGCTGTAAATACTGTACTCAGAACTAACACAAAAAAATGTATTTTGCCTAGTTTAGGGATAAAATTTTTTGAATGTTCTTCATACATATATATATAAATTGGGACATAAGCTTTTTAAAATATCAACTATCCTTGAATTCAATGTCATTTTTGGCCCGCAATACTGTCCTGATTTATTTTCATATACTGCTTATCTTTATAGTGGCTGGAGTTTCTTTCCTCTGATACAAAGCTCAAAATCCACTGCAAAGACATCCAATTAAATGATAACCTTTTTTCCTTGTTGTAAGGACCATTAGAGAAAGCTTAAAAGCTTAATGCATATTATTTTACTATTGAGTTCAAAGTATGACAGTTTTCAATATTCTTGTAAACTAAGCAGATACATTTGTAAAGTATTTGTCTTACGTTATTGGCTGATGATTAAAATAATCTGCTCTAAGCAAAGAAGAAACTTTTATCATTAAAAATAAATGAGGTACTTCTAAAGTGTAGCATATGTAATATTTCTTTTTACTATGTTTTACTAACTGGAAACACACTAACATATATACTGTATACACACACATACCGTATATACTCGAGTATAAGCCGACCCGAGTATAAGCCGAGACTCCTAATTTTAACACCAAAAACTGGGAAAACCTATTGACTTGAATATAAGCCGAGGGTGGGAAATGCATTGGTCACAGACACCCCCCAGTATATAGCCAGCCAGACCCCTATAGTATACAGCCTGCCCCCTGTAGTATACAGCCAGCCCAGCTTGCCCCCTGTATTATACAGCCTGCCCCCAGTAGTATACAGCTTGCCCCCAGTAGTATACAGCTTGCCCGCCCCAGTAGTAAATCAGGGCCTGCCGGCGGCTTGCCCCCGTTAATATAACAGCGCCAGCCCATCTAATCCCGCCAGTATATACCACCGCCTGCCCCCAGTATATACCAGACGTTCCCCCGTAAGTAACACCCGTGCCCAGTAGTAGACACCTAGCCCCTAGTATACACCCTGCCCCCCGTCGTATACGACAGACTGTGCCCCCATATTTACGCTGCCCCCAGTAGTATAGACAGCTTGTCCCCATAGTATCAGCCGGCACCCAGGGTGAGTATTACGCTGCCCCATAGTATACAGCTTTGCCCCCAAGTATACGCTGTGGCCGTCCCATATTATACAGCCTGCCCCGCAGTAGTATCAACATGCCCTCAGTTTTATACAGTCTTACCCGCAAAAAAAAAAAAATAAACCTATATACTCCTCCTCGCGGTGGCCCCTATTGCAGCGCTGCTTGGCCCCGATGTCTGCGTGGCTCCTCTTTCTTGCTTCCGCCCCTTCTTCTTTGTTCTGCTAGGCCCGTTCCCCGTGGGAAAACATGGCGGAGCTCAGGCGTAGAAGAAGACGGGCGCGGGTGGAAGCAGAAAGGAGCGTGCGGACATGGGGGAGGCAGCGCTGTACAAGTCGGGGCCACCGGGGATGTTGAGTAATATAATTTTATTATTTTTAACAGAGAATTTTTTTTGGCGGTGAAAACCTCTTGCTTGATGGATACTGAGTATATATGGTATATATAGCAAGTATATATGCATATTAACCCCTTCAGACAATTGTGACTAAACTATTTTAAAAGCAGTCTCCAGCACTTCCAGTCCTTTAGCATCCCCGCAGTGTGTCTCTTTATGCATACCTGTGATTGGCTGGGCTTGGTACATGTTGACTCTACAGTATAAGAATTACAATAACAGATCGTATATGGGAGAGCTTGCTGCCTTGCCAAGGGTCAAATCATTAGGCAGGACAGAGACAGTGCTTTCATATTGTATTGGATCAAAGGGTTTTTGTCAAACATTTACACTTGTCTACTGCGTAAAGTGTTGTCAGATGAATTTACACTTTCTACTGCAGGTCAACTGTGTCAGAGACTAAAGATTGCATTTTCTTGCTCTTTCATAACGTGAATAATAAAAGAGAATATTGTAAGCTTTCATTTGGTACTTCAGGAGTATGATTCAGAGATATTGGCACTTTGCATAAATACTTTCAGAACATGTATTCAGACATTTGGCACTGTTCTCATGTGACCTTCAGAACAGTATTGTCGAGAATATTGCGCTGTTCATACTACTTCAATACCAGAGGTCGAGAATTGCGACGTTCATCATACTTCAGAACAGTATGTCAAGAATATTGCGCTTTCATACAGTACGTCAGAACAGTATGTCAGAGATATTGCGCTTTCATACATCTTCGACCAGGATTGTCAGGAGAGATTGCGCTGGGTCGATACATACTAAATCATAACGTAGTGTTCAGAGAATATTGCACTTTCACATACATACTTCAAACATTTAGCGTCCGCGAATGATTGCGCGTTCATACATGACTTCAAACATACTTGTCAGAGAAGATTTCGCTTTCCCAGACTAATCAGAACAGTATTGTCAAGAATATGGCGCTTTCATCCTACGACTTCAGAACAGTATTGTCAAGAATATTGCCTGTGTCATACCTACTTCATAACAGATATTGGGGGGCCAGGAGGAATATTGCGCTTTCATACATACTTCAGAACATATGTGTCAGAGATGAGTTGCGCTAATCAACACATACTTCAGAAGCATATTTCAGAGCATATTCCCTTTTCTCCACACTGCAAACAGGAGCGTCAGAGAATATTGCGCGTTCATACAATACTTTCAGAACCCATTATTGTCAGAGAAGATTAGCACTGTCATACATCCTTCAGAACAGTAATTGTCAAGAATATTGCGCTTTCATACATTGTCAGAACAGTATTGGCCGAGAGATGGGTGGCTTTTTTTCAGATGTACTTCAGAACAGTGTAGTCGGACAATTATTGCACTTTCATCATACTGCCTAACATGTGTCAGAAAATATTTCACTTTCCAGACATACTTTCAGAACAGTGATTTACAGAGAATAATTGCGCGGCATGATGTAGTTCAGAACAGTAGTGTCCGAAAGAATATGGCGCTGGGTCATACATACTTCAACATATCGCAGAGAAGATGGCGCTGTGTCACAGGGTCCATCTTTCAAACAGGAGTGGCAGAAGATATGGCACTTTCCATACATACGTTCAGAACAGTTTGTCAGAGAATATTGGCGCTTTCATACATCTGTCGGAACAGTAATTGTCCAGAGAATATTGCGCTTTCATTTCTACATGACTTCAAACATTTATTGTCAAGAATATTGCATTTCATAGACAACTGGTCGTTCGGCACAGTTCTTCAAGAATATGCTCTTTTCATACTACTTCCAGTAGAGCAGTAATGGTCAAAAAATATTGCACTTTCATACCTACTTCAGAACGAGTATTGTCAAGAATATTGCGCGTTCATACATTTTACAGAAGCGTTTGTCATGATAATATTGTGCTTTCATACATCTTTCAGACATATTGTCAGAGAATAAGTGCGCTTTTCATACATATTTCAGAACATAATTGTCAGGAATAGGTGCTTTCATTTTACTCTCAGAACAGTGTTCTACCATAGTTTCAAACTTTCAACTACTGCGAACGTGTTGTCAGAAATATTTCACTTTCACATACATCGTCAGACATATTGTCAGTAGAATATTGCGCTTTCAGATGTATTTTCGGAAGGCAGTACTTGTTCAAAGAATATTGTGCGTTTTCAGATGTAACTTCAGAACAAGTGGGTTGCCAGAGAATATGTGGTTGCTTGTCTGAAATCGTTATAGCAACCGTGTGAAATCGTCGATATGTTGTTCTATTCATTTGTATTTGCAAAACCGGAGTATCACGGGGCGCTATGTGGATCAATAGCAATCGCTGGTTGTCAGTGAATAGGCATCCGTAATACGTTCTTTGTAGAGGTGCTATAAAAATTTTCTTGGCAACGGTTGCTCCCGGCGATCCATCCGCCTCGTGGTCCGATGGCTTCACCCGTCCCCAGCTCTGTTTCTCAGTTTGTGACCCCGGTATTTCCGTTCCATGATTATTCGCTCTGTTGCCTGCTGTGATCTGTTGCTATGTCCCATGACTCTAATCAACCGTGCTGCCCCATCCTACCTCCCTGCTGTCCCCGACTACGATTCTGCTCAATGTCTTTGTACCTCGCCTTGGCTGGCCACTTTGTACAAAGTCTCACGTGGAACACCGGGTGGTACCGATGCCGACACAAGTCAACCTGCTATTTGAATGGGGGCTGGATGTAAACCCCGTGTGCACTTAGATTCCCAGTCACCGATGTCGGCCATTTTAAATTAAAATGTACAGTTATTGAACTGGAGAACCCTTTAAGGATCAGGGTATGTGGCCCTGGGTGGCGTTGTTGATGGAGCTGGTGCTGGGCAGGGAGAGACAACTTTCAATCTCTGCATGGTCCAAGATTCTCTGTAAAAGAGGTGCCAGGTGTGCATTGTGTTTGGTAAGACCACGCAAAACATTCGAGGTAGTAGGCAATTAATATGCAGTACATTAGTTCTGTGCACCATTTCACTCTCGAAGTGCCGAGCCCCTCCATTTTAACCACCACTTTAAAAGTAGCAAGCTGTTTAGCCACAATGTGGGCTAGGAGCATTCTTCCATGGTGCTGGTAGATGACTCTCCTACGGTGGAAATCTGTGGCCCCGTATCTACCTGCCCAGACATGAGTGCAAGAATTCAATAATTATGTGTGGTGATGATGGGTAGACGTGGCCCTCAGAAGACACCTCTGCTGCTGATGATGAACCCAACTGCCAACAGTAATTGTGGTAATCCTTCTGCAAGTGTGATTAGGCCGAGACGTAGATCAGTGTGAAGCTCGGGATGGAAAAGTAGTGGGTGATAAGAGGTCCTAGACTTGCCCAATGGGTATAAGCAGTGATGCTTCCGACAAAGGGGTTGGTGGGGTGTGCCATATCCAGGCAGCTTCAGCGTGTCTAGGCAGCAATTGCATTTTTTTTTCTCACAATGCATAAACAACACATTTGCAGGCTGTCCACCACCCCTAAAGCATGAAATCAAAGTCTTATAGGGGTATGGCCCAGTCGGGTCATGACCATTAATTTAATTTGTCTGCCATATACTTGCATTTTTGCCTTTCATACCTGGCTTTGCCCTCCTAACGGCACTACATAGGAGCTTCGGGCCAGGCCCACCACCGCCTCATCGTGATGTACTCAACTAGGATGGAAGTCCACGTTATTATTTTGAAACTTGGTCAGCACAAGGCAATTGGGTTGTGAAAATGGCTAGTCCCAAATCCATGGGTGAGTAATCTAAAGGTAGGGCACAGAAGCCTTTCACACCACCAGTGACTTGACCTGCATGAGGGAAACTGTTCAGTTCTGCACTGCTTCCAATATGATCAGTATCAGTGACCTACAGCTCTCCATCCCCATTTCAAGTCGCCACAAAAGTAGCCTCCCATGGCAAAGCCGCGCCACAACAGTGATGTTATTGTACGTAGTCGTTAAGGTTAAAAAAGAAAAAACCCTAAAACTTGCCGTAAATATTCTTTCCATCAAATACCTTCAGCGAAAGTTTGTTCTAAAATATTATCAAAAGATGATGGATGAAAAAAGACTCGGTTTTTGGCAAAAAGTAAGCCCCTCCACCCGATCTTTCACCAAAAAATAAAAGAAGTCTGCCGTACCGAAAAAAAAAAAAATTCTCCAGATTGGTTTGGCTCATTAAAATTGGCAACTAGAAACACTATATAATGATTTAGTCACTGTCATTTCGTGGAACAGAAATAAGGAAATATTATTTTTTATGTTATGGTGAGCGACCAAAAATAATATATTTGGGGTTTGTCCCCTTGGAATAGTTACATAAAATCTATTATTTAAGACGCCAAAATAGGGATTATTATACAGTTTACTCATCCCAGCAAATAGTAAGCCCATAAATGTTTGCACTACCAAACATAGTACAATTTGACGATCTGTGCAATCGTGCTCTGAGTGTCACTGCTTTCATGTATATCCCAGCTGGACCCATGACATCATTTACCACCCTAGTATGGGTTATCAGTACAACTCAGAAAATGGGTATGAGACTTTGCAGAACATTTGCTAAGTTTTGTGAAAGTGAATCCAGTTTTTGTTGGCCTAACTGAAAGTATTTTTCACCTAGTATAAATCTTAAGTCGAATCACACGTGGCCATTTTTGCTTTACGGTCTTGTGAAATACCCAAAAGGATTAAAAGTGGTTTTAACACACATAGGGGCAGATTTACTACCCGGTCCGTCGCAGTTCCGGCCATTCTGTGTGGAGGATTCGGGGTCGTCCGGTGATTCACATAAGGGTTGCGCCCGATTCCACCAGGTGTCGCTGCTGTGATAATTCATCGAGTTCACTGCAAGTTCACCTTCCTACGCATGGTATGCAGGGTAGCAACTGTGCAACGCACTATTTGTTTTTTAAAAAATGCGGCGGTTCTTCCGAGATCTGTTGGGGGGGTTTTCTTATGCACTCGCCCCCCGATTTCCTTTCCGTGCGAGTGCAGCCGGGCCGGGATGCCCACAATCCGAGTTGTGTGTGCCAAATCCTGGGGCAGATTCGGGTCAAACTCGCTGCAATCGGAAATATTTGGGTAACGCTGCAGAAATGCGATTTGTGTCCTTAGTAAATGAGCACCCCATAGAGTTGTCCCTCGAAAAGTGATTTTTTTGAGCACTTTCATAAATCAAAAAAGAACCCCTAAATTCTAACCCATAACTCCTAAAAAAATGAGAGGACACATAAAAAACTGTGTCTAAGTTTGTTATCTATTTTGGTGGTCTAAATATTGTCTGGAAAGCAGAACTAGTTCAAACTTTGAATGGAGAATTTTTTCCAAACTTAATAAAGCGTTCCGAGTTAACAACCATTCTCGTCACATGTCCTCAAAGCTAAAATCCAGTCTGGCCTTTAGCTGAAAATATGCGTCAATATAAGGGGGATATCCACATTTATTGTAATTTTCTGATTATTATATTTTAGGGTGTTCGGCTTTCTACCTGCATTTAATGTAAGGTGCAATAGCTAGTACAGTTCCTAACGTTTTCAGATTTGTACAAGACAATACTTAACAAACAGCAATTTATTGGTAGTCAATCACTATCTTAAGCGTTCCACTAGGAGAAGAACAACAAGAATATAGTTAGAAAATTGATCGTTAAAGGCAAACCTCCAGCGAGGCAACGGTGTCCCCTCCTCCCCTACTTCAAAGCACAAATTACAAAAAAAATCCTTCAAATCCTCCATCACTGGCAAAACGCGGACACTTTACCTATGAAATAGAGAAGGTGAATTCCCAACAGTGCAGACAATACTTTTCATCACCTTTCCACTCAAAAGTCAATGACACAGTGGATCGTCTAAGGATATACTGACAGACCTTGGAGTTGTTTCTATAAATCCCGAGAAGGTAGGAAGTTTGCCTTGCATGTCAAAAATGAGCATACTTTTAGACATCTAAAGATCAGAACGGATTAAAGCAAACCTGTCACCATAATGTTTTCCAATACCTCATGCTATACTGTTTTTAAAAACTTTTTTGCAGCATTGCGTATAATTTCGTACTTTCAAAAATGTCCTTCAAGTACTGTCCCTAAAGGAGCTGAGGTGAGTTTCAGGGTAAGAGGGGGTGGGAACACTGCAGGCGGGTCAATTACCTCACACCACACGGTCTGCAGCTGCCTCACCCCTCCTTCCTTCCTGACCATGTCCCATCGACCAAGCGTGGGAGGGGGGTGGAGTGAGTCAAAGAATCTCCTGAGGAGAATCATTTAAATGTTTTCTAACCATTTTTTTTGGATGCATGTATGTTTTACCGGGTCTTATGTGGCTACAAATATCACAGTGTTTTGTCACTATTTTGTACAATCGTGGTTTCAAAATTCTCTGTATGACAATCTTGGCATGTTAGGTGTGGGTCTTTGCTGTTTAAGACCTCTAGACAGCTAGCGGCGATTCTCGTCGTTCACTATTGGAAAACCTTGTGCGTCTCTATCAACTTACCTAGACAACCCATGCCTGTTGTCACGTTTTTTTCATACTTTACTTCATCCTATTATTTCAGACCCTTTCTTTCGGGTTCTTCTCTCAAGAGTTCTTACGTTGGCCTTCCCTGAGAGTTTTTGTGTTCCCCTTCTCTGACTTTATTTTTGTATGACACTTTAATTTCTCGACTAAACACTTGCCTAAACAGTTTGGTTATTGCATGTCTTTTTCTAATCGTCCGTTTAACCTTTTTTGCTTTTTGCTCATCGGTTTTTGGTCTCTGTATCAAGTTGTTTCTTTGGTATTTGTACTTTTTATTGTTCACTTCATCCACATGATTATTTCCATACTTTATCTTTGTTTCAGTTCGCAACTTTAGGATGGTTTTTAACTTTGCAATCTTTCCCAGTTTATCTTAGCTGTTCGCGCACATTAGTTCTAGAGTGCGGATGTGTGATAGCAAGGGGACTGAAAAACTCTTTTTTCGGTAAGTGAAGTGTTTCCCACTTGTAATTCCAGTGTCCCCCTCTAATAAAATTTCAGGGGGCGTAGATGTTTAGTGGTATCTGTAGTTTATGTTCTTTACTATATTGTGCTATCTAGAGTATGAAAAGAAAAAAAAATATATAATATATGTAAAAATTACTCACAGGTTCCCAACAAAAATGAACTATCGGGTTTACTTATAACAGCACAAACAACTCCAAGTGCATACACGCTCCATACCTACACTGGCATAAGTGAACATAAATGTGCCATTTAAGGTCATTGGATGTACTAAGTACTTGTATCTGGGTCATGGTTGCACTCAAGTTTGTAATGGGGAGGTCCCTCATCGGGGCTAAGCCCCTCTATGACATTCTTACAAAAATTGCCGAAACACTAATGTTTACAACAGCGGTGGAAAAAAGACACATGGTCCATCAAGTGCACCAAAGAAAGGAAGGGCAATAATTAATGATAGTGAAGGGATTCAGGGGGGGGGGGAAACATACCTATATAACAACCATCATGGTTCTTTATGTTTAAAAGCATCTAGACCCTTCTTGAACCTCTGCGTGTCGGCTATGCTTTGACCTGCTCTGAGGCAGGCTATTGCCACAATTGACAGTTCTCCACTAAAAAAGGCCCTGTCTCCTCCTGGAGAAAGAAAAAATGTGGTATGAAAGAAGTAGGAGACAGATGGTAAATCTTTATGATGTCAAACATATCGTCACCGATTTTTAAAAAAAGCTACAACTCGAAATGGTGAGAAAAAACGTCAAAGATTCGTACTTATGCCATGCAAGGCTCTACCAATTGGTAAAGACCTGCCTTTCCCTGCAGACTGGTTTAACTGCCATTAGGCTGGGTCGAGGGGGTCACAGTAGTTAAAGTTAGTTGCAGCTGTCCTCATTGACAAACATGCCAATACAACATATAACAATGGGTGCATCAATCCGTTGGCCAGTGAGTCGGAAGCCTCCTTTTAGAACCACTCTTGAAAAATTCCTGTAATGAAATAGGGCTGAATATTTAAATAATCCTGCCATCCAGCTGTAGCAGTAAACAAAATTTGCTACATAAGTGTTTCCAAGCCAATTTCAACATACTTCAGTGGCTTCGAGCTGTGTAAGGTGTCATTTTGGTGGATGAGCGATGTTTTTTAACCGATATATCCATGTTAAAACTTAAGTCTTATGGATCAATTTTTATTGAAATTTTTTTGATGCTGTGCAAAATGGTAGAAAGTGGAGATTTGTGCATTAATTTTTTTCATAATATTGTTCCCCCAGAATAGAAGGATATCAGTTCATCCACGCCTCCTCACAGTATCTGTAGTGCATCTCAGAGTTCCTACAGCAAAGTGTGTGAAGCCAACAACACGCAGTAGAATCCAGGCGAAAAAGAGCCTTGGCGACTCCTACCAAAAGTTGTGATATTCTGTAAAAAGTATGATGTGTGCTCGTTCCAGCCATAGAGTCTTTTTGCTTATGAAAGCTCTTTCTCAACAGCGGTGGGCAATGATCATTTTTGATCTTGATATTTACTTTTGAGATTGGGTTTGACCTGTTTATGATTATCTTTGTTTATTTTTTTTATTTTTTCTTCTAGGGAACGGTGGGGTTATTTGATTTAATTTTTTTTACATTATAGGCTCCCCTCAAGTTACTGGAGACTTGAGGGGTCTTATCACGGGTTACAACTAGACTCTAATAAAACTAAACATGTGCAGTAATAGTGTGAAAATTCTGCTTCCCCATTACAGTCTGCCTCCAGCGGAATAGAGGATTGGTTTATTAGAATCTGCTAAACGACGGCTCCAGATGTCTGGCAACTGTCAGCACCCTCCCTTGACATTACGGCGGTTTTCCAAGTTTTCGTCCAGACTAGGTTATCAGCAGTTGGGTACACCATAGCACCAATGGTTAACTTCCAAATCGGTTCCATCCAACCAGGGCAGACGGTCAGTTTAACACAGAAGACTCTGCCCTGTATGGAAAGGACTCAGCCTGTGAAGCCGCTGTCATACAAAAACCTTTGACATTGGCTATCCAATAGTATTTTGGGTGGATCCTGCAATTAAAGATGATTAAACCAATTAAGCATAACAGAAGATAATCCTCATGTCCTTTTCTTTTGGCAGCCCTTCAATATGGTGAATTAAAAACTATTTTTTTGTTCCCCAACTAACAAAATCTCTAAAGCTCTGTTAACAGAAAGTAAGAAGATAGGGGGTTGAGGAGTTATTTATCTGAAGTTTGATTATGATCAAATCCCAGACAATACTCTTGCTTGGTTAAATATGGAAGACATGTGAAGTCTGCATAATGTGCAGTGTTTATCATCTGTTACGCGTTTATTGAGAACAATGTCCATTTCAAGAGCCTTATAATAGGACGCTGGTTACAGAATGTTGTAGTAAATTGTATGTAAAAGTTTGATGGCCAAATTAAAACCAAGTTTCGTACATCCGCACACCATATACTCTGGTAAAGTCCTACCTGTCATTTTTCTCTTTCTTACATGACCTCAGGTATTCTCATAACCACACCAAAACGGGATTTGGTGTCCTCAGGATGTGATGGCGACCACAAGGGAATAGTTCTTTAGCTTGCGGCACACACAACATTTATAAACAACGACGTGTGGAGGGGGGACTTCACAGTTACTAAGGAGTGACTACATAGATGATGGGGTTGCCTTACATAGCAAGTGCTCATAGCACATCCATGTGTATGGCTGTGATACGGGTTTGCTCATGCTCATTGGATCTGTGAGCAACTCTCTGGTTACTGTTCCGAGAACTAGCTGTGTACAAGCCAGCTCATCTTTCCAGGTAAGTGTGCTGCCAGGGGAATAAGCACACATACTGGAGGTTGAAATCCACAGCCGGCACCATCTAGTCCGAAGTTAGCAGCTTGCAGAATAAAATCATTTTTAATTAATCATCAGTATAATTATACTCCTATACGTTCCATATTCCCTTAAAATAATTTGTTATTGGGCCTTTCTAACACTGTGCATTGACCCTACTGACCAGAGCATGAATCCCTAATTCATATCCATTTTTCTTGATCGCAAAAGTAGAACACAAGTGATGTGGCATCAACAACGTGTTCCTGATTTTTCCTTCCAAGGCTGCCCGTGATCCTGGTCTCTCTTCTTTAGATTGACAGCTCACATATATAGTCCAGATTATAATTCCTGTCCGCTCGGCCGAGACAACGGGAATCTTCTCACTGTCACTTCCTTCCTACCAGAATGATGTCCCTTTTAACTCCCATGTGTGGAACCACTGCAATCTTTTCAACCATTCATGCATCTGTGATAGTGCAGAGCCACGTGGCAATCTGCGGGGAAACAGAGACAACAACAGAAAGAGTATTGGGAAACAATTCATGTGATGGTAAAGAGCATTTAAGCTGGGTGGGCACGGCTCACTGCACTTTTCAACAAAGATTGTGTATGTGGGTATTTGTTATGTGTGTTGGGGGGGGGTTAGTAAGCTTTAGGTGTGCTTGTTCTCGTTCTCGTGAACACCCCCTTACGGATAGTGTCAAACCTAATTAGTACACATCCCCATTGTCTGCTCGAGTGTAGGAGAGCTCACCATACAAATGTACATTCACTACATATGCAGCAACCTGCCACCATCACCCAACATTGGGTTTCACCGATTGCATGTGTTTGACCGCGTTGATCATTGCTGGCACAGTGTGGACGCCGAGCATCTTAGATTGTTGCCCCCCATCTGTGGGAGGTGACGATCTGTTTTTTTTTTTGGGGGCCAATTACCAGCCGCATGGACTCATTTGTAAGACCTGATGCTATATAGGTTTCTGATCAGTTTCTAATCCATTTGTTACAATGTGCCGGTGGCAAATAGTAACGAACATTGCAAAATCCTGAAAGTCATGGCTTAGTGGTAGTAATCAATGAGACACCGAGGGTTTAAAAATATTTAAAAATTTATAAAAATTAAATAAATAAATTAAGAAACAACCTCAAACTGTCATCACCCCCTTTCCGCTAGAACGGAATATAAAAATAAACGTAAAATCATAAACATGCTAGGTCTTGGAGCATCCCAAATGCTGATCTATCAAATATACTGGTTATTCTCAGTTTACCCATAATGAAATCGTACCGAATTGTCCAACTTACTTTTTTCTATTTCGCCCCCATTTTGCCCTACAATAACCACTTTACCTGGACAATATAAAAATCTTACAATATTTGAAGGTGGGATGAAATGGAAGTGCAAAACGTAAAAAGTGCCTGGGTAAACTGCAGTGTGCAACGTTACTGTATTTAAAACTTAAAAATTAGAAGAAACAGATGCTACTGTATTATGTGCAAATAAGGCACATAACTTGTATCTTAATCATTAAACCTGTGTTGTTTATCAGGGCAAATGAGTTATGGCTTAATGTTTAAGGACAAAAAAAAGTTCTCTATAAGTAATTTGCCCTGGAAGAGTAAGATTTGTTGCAGTTTGTGATACTTGCCATGAGCAACATGAGAGTGTTTCCAGATGAACTTCTATGCTCGAGCTTCTTAAGACGTTCACAGTAGTCGATATGATTATCCCAATGAAAACACACTAAAGGATGGAAACCTGTGATGTTTAAAAAGATATAGATGTTTTTGCACGCTAGATTAAGGAATATCACATTACAAGCGGCACCACATTTATTTAACACAATGCCCTTGAATATTTTATTTGGCTTTGTTCAAACTTAATAAAATGTTTGTAATAGCATTTATTTTTTAGTATAGATAAAACATTGTGTATTCCGAGAATACTTGCTGGTTAGTTTTATGCTTTAATTCTTTTTTAATTTATAATAATATTGTTTAATGGTAACCTTCTGTAAAATATGGCTTCATTTATAATTTTAATTCCTACATAATTTAAATTCATTAAATTTAATTACATGAAAAAGGAAAGCTGCTGTTCAGAGTGAAATGTCACGAGATCATAAACCTAATCATAAAACTGTAAATATATGCACATTTTACAGCATTGTCTATATTTATTAGAATAATTTGAAGTACGATTCCAAAATAGTTTTTGCATTTTTGATATGCAAGAAAAATACAGTTACATCTTGAATTTTCATATTTGAAGTCTCTAAAGGAGCTCATTATTAATTCTTAAACTATGTGACCATTTCAGGGCTATAAAGGCTGAATTAAACAAACAGGGTTTAAAGGGGACCTCCACCTATCTCAAGTATGTCTTCCTAACTGTAACCCCTTACAAATCCTGGCCTAATGTGAGGAGTTTGGCTGTGCAGGCAGCCAACACCACTCTCCATTTACAATGTTGGAGCACAAAAATTTAATCACATGAATCGGCAAACTCCGCTTCAGCGCCCAACCTCAGACGGAGTCAAGAACATCTATGTTAAGACATATCCTTATTTTTGTCAGAAATTGTGTATGTATCCACTTTTTATTTAAATATGGTGTTAACTTTAACATACTAAATTATGTGTTAAAAACAGACAAATTTAAGTAATAAAAAGTTAAGTTTATTAATTTTCGATATGGTTTTTCTATTTGATATTGGATTTTTTTTTTAACTGATCTGTAACCCTGCATACATTGGTCCATTGCCATTTTTGCTTTAACTTAGCCAAATTTATAGTATATGAACTTAGTTTAGCCCATGCGAGTGGAAATATGCAGCCATAATGATTTGTAGGTGGATAAAGCTGGTAACTACAGATAAACGATACCTGTCCGGGCTTTGATGCTCGTCGAGTTTAGCGTATCTTGAAGGCTCGTTTGCTCGACGAGTATTCCGCTGCGTCGATAACGACTTCACTTAAGGAAAACACAGTGCAGAACCAGGAAAACACGTGAACACAGTGAACACAGATCATTTAAGTGAAGACACAGTGAAGAACACATTGCAGAGTTTCCATACAGCTGCTAACTTATTAACTTATCCAAACACGAGGGCCGATGGTGTTCTTCACAAAGTTGTGACAGAACAATATGTGTGAGAACACATGCAATGTCTGGAAACACATATTGTTCTTCACTCCGAAATGTTAAGACCACCGTCCAGGTCACTTTGTGTCTTCGGATAGTTAGCAGATGTATGGAACCATCTGGCAATGTGTTCTTCCGTGTTTTTTTAGGCATACCTGTGATTGGCTGGGCTGGACATGTGACTCTACAGTATAAGATTACACATAACAGATAGATATGGGGAGAGCTTGCTGCTTGCCATAGGGTCAATCAATTAGGCAGGGACAGAACATTGCTTTCATATGTATTTCAGAAGGGTGTTGTCAGAAAATATTACACTTTCTTACTGCAGTAAAGTGTTGTCAGAGAATATTACACTTTCTTACTGCAGTAAACTGTTGTCAGAGAATATTGCATTTTCTTGCATATTTACTGCAGTAAACTGTTGTCAGAGAATATTGCATTTTCTTGCATATTTCAGAAACGTGATATCAGAGAATATTGTACTTTCATATGTACTTCAGAGTAGTGATGTCAGAGAATATTGCACTTTCATAAATACTTCAGAACAGTGTATTCAGACAATATTGCACTTTCTCATGTACTTCAGAACAGTATTGTCAGAGAATATTGCGCTTTCATACATACTTCAGAACAGTATTGTCAGAGAATATTGCGCTTTCATACATACTTCATAACAGTATTGTCAGAGAATATTGCACTTTCATACATACTTCAGAACAGTATCGTCAGAGAATATTGCTCTTTCATACATACTGCAGAACAGTGTTGTCAGAGAATATTTCACTTTCATACATACTTCAGAACAGTATTGTCAGAGAATATTGCGCTTTCATATGTATTTCAGAACAGTATTTTCAAAGAATATTGTGCTTTCATATGTACTTCAGAACAGTGTTGTCAGAGAATATTTTGCTTTCATAAATATTATACAACCGTGTAATCAGTCAATATTTTTCTTTCATTTGTATTTCAAAACAGTATTATCACTGCGCTATGTGGATCATAAAAGTCTTGTTGTCAGTGAATAGCATTCAGTAATACCTTCTTTGTAGAGGTGCTATAAAAATATTCTTGTCACGGGTGCTCCCGCGATCCATCTCTCGGGTCATGGGCTCACCCGTCCCCATCTCTGTTCTCAAGTTGTGACCCCGGTTCCGTTCCTGATTACATTCCTCTGTTGCCTGCTTTGATCTGTTGCTATGTCCCTGACTCTAATCCCGTGCTGCCCATCCTGACCTCCTGCCTGTCCCCGACTACGATTCTGCTCAATGTCTGTGTACCTCGCCTTGGCTGCCACTGGGTACAAAGTCGCACCTGTGGAACGACCTGGTGGTACCATGCCGAAACAAGTCCAACCTGCTATGTGATGGGGTCTGGTGTAAACCGGGTGCCACTTAGATTCCAGTCACAGATGTCGGCCAGTTTAAATTAAAATGTACATTTATTGACTGGAGAACCCCTTTAAGGAACAGGGATTGGTGGCCTTGGTGCAGTTGTTGATGGAGCTGGTGCTGCAGGGAGAGAACACTTTCCATCTCTGCATGTTCCAAGATTCTCTGTAGAAAGTATGTGCCAGGTGTGCATTGTTTTTGGTAAGCCACGCAAAATTCGAGGTAGTAGTCAATTATATGGCAGTACATTAAGTTCTGTGCACCATGTTCATCTTCAGTCGGAAGTGCAGAGCCCTCCATTTTACCACCCTTTAAAGTAGCAAAGCTGTTTAAGCCACAAGTCATGGAGCAGTCATTCATGCTGTATGATGACTCTCCTAGCTGGGAATCTGTGGCCCATCTACCTGCCCCAGACATAGAGTTGCAAGATTTCCAATAAATTATGTTAGATGATGAGGGTGTAGACGTGGACCATCAGAAGAAACCTCTGATGCTGATGATGAAGCACAACTGCCAACAGTTGTAGCCTTTTGCAATGTGTAGGCAGAGAAGTAGAGCAGTGGTGAGAGCTCGGTGATGGAAAAAGTAAGGGGTGATAATGAGGTCCTAGACTTGACATGGGTAGAAGGCAGTGATACTTCAGACAAAGAGGTGGTGGCCAGGATGCCATGGGCAGCTGTCAGCGTGTCTGCAGCATGGCATTTTTTTTCTCACAGAATGCATAAGACAAACACATTTGAAGCTGTGCCACCAGCCCATAAAGCATGATCAAAGTCTTATAGGGGTATTGCCATTAGGGCATGGACCATTAATTTAATTTGTCTGCCATATACTTGCATTTTTGCCTTTCATACCCTGCTGTTGCCCTCCTAACTGCACTACAGAGGAGCTTCGGCTAGGCCAGCCACCGCCTCATAAGTGATGTATCAACTAGGTGGAATTCCACTTTAATTATTTTGAAAAGAATGGGTCAGCAGCAGGCAATTGTGAAATTCTAGCTCCCAAAATCCATGGTGAGTCGAAAGTAGGCACAAGAAGCATTTCACCACCAGTGACTGGACCTGCATGAGGGACACGTGTTCAGTTCTGCACTGCTTCCAATATGATCAGTATATGATCATCAGCTCTACCATCCCCATTTAAAGTCTGCCACAAAAAGTAGCCCTCTCCATGCACCCGCACACAACATGTGATGTAGTGTTACATGTCGGTAAGGGGTTAAAAAAACACTAAAAACTTGCCGTAATATATTCTTTTCCATCAAATACCTTCACGAAAAATGTTCTAAATATTGATCAAAATATGATAGGACTGAAAAGAAAGACATCTTTTTGCAAAAAGTAAGCCCTCAACCCGATCTATCAACAGAAAAATACAGAAGTTATGCCTCCGAAAAAAAAAAAAAATTCTCCAATATTGGTTTTGCTCATTAAAATTGGGCAAACATAAGAAAAACTATATAAATGATTTATCACTGTAATTGTCGTGAACCAGAGAATAAAGGTAAAATATTATTTTTATGTTATGGTGAGCGACCAAAAATAAAATAATGATTTTGGTTGTGTCCCCTTGAAATAGTTAATAAAATCTAATTAATAAGTTATAGACAGCCAAAATGGATTATTTATACAGTGTACCTCATCCCACAAATAATAAGCCCATAAATGTTTGCACTACCAAAAAATAGTACAATGTGACTGATCTGTGCAAATCTGCTCTGAGTGTCACTGCTTTCATTGTATACCCAGCCATGGACCCATACAGCAGTTTACCACCCTATATGGGGTATCAGTACACTCAGAAGAAATTGGGTATGAAACTTTGCAGAACATTTCTTAATTTATTGTGAAAGTGTCATTTTTGGCCTAACTGAAAGTATTTTTCCCATAAAAATTCTTAAGTTTCTAAATCACACTTCCATTTTGCTTTAACTCTTGTGAAATACCTAAAGGATTAAAAGTGGTTTTACACACATAGGGGCAGATTTACTTACCCGGTCCTGTCGCGTTCCGGCGCATTCTGTGTGGAGGATTCGGGTCTTCCGGTGATTCACTAAGGTAGTGCGCCCGATGTCCACCAGGTGTCGCTGCTGTGATGAATTCCATCGGAGTTCACTGAAGTTCACCGTCCTACGCTGGGTGCAGGTAAGCACGTGTCAAGCGACACTTTTTTTTAAAAAAAATGCGGCGGTTCTTCCGAATCTGTTGGGTTTTCTTATGGCCACGTCTCCCGATTTCCGTCGCGTGCATGCCGGCGCCGATGCGCCACAATCCGATTGTGTGTGCCAAAATCCTGGGGCAATTCAGGTAAAATCGCCGCAAATCGGAAATATTTGGGTAACGCGGCGGAAAAAATGCGATCTGGGTCCTTAGTAAATGACCCCCATAGAGTTGTCCCTCGAAAAGGGAGTTTTGGAGACTTTCATGAAAATTAAAAAAAAAACTCACCTAAAGTTCTAAGCCTCATAACATCCTAAAAAAATGAGAGGACACATAAAAAACTGTGTCATAAGTTTTTATGCTATTTTGGTGGTCTAAATATTTGTCTGGAAAGCAGAACATTTCAAACTTTGAAACTGGAGAATTTTTCCAAACTTAATAAAGCGTTCCGAAGTTATAAGCAATTATCGTAACATGTCTAAAAATCTAAAAAATACAGTCTGGCCATTTAGCTGAAAATATGCGTCAATAATAAGGGGATATCACATTTTTTTGTAATTTCTGATTATTTATATTTTAGGGTTTAGGGCTTCTTAACTGCATTTAATGTAATGCAATAGCTAGTACATTTCCTAAACCGTTTTCATATTTGTACAAGACATACTTAACAAACAGCAATTATTGTAGTCAATCAATATCTAAGTTCCCAACAAGAGAATGAACAACAAGCAATATGTTAGAATTGATCTTTAAAGGAAACCTCCAGCGAGGAGACGGTGTCCCCTACCTCCCCTACTTCAAAGCTACCAAATGAACAAAAAAAAATCCTATCCAAATCTCTCCAGCACTGGCAATAAGCCGTACACTTTACCTATGAAATAGAGAAGGTGAATTCTCCAACAGTGCATATCAATACTTTTCATCAGCCTTTTCCACTCAAAAGTCAATGACAACAGTGGATCTCTAAAGGAATATACTGACACCATGGAAGTGTTGCTATAATCCCTATGAAGGTAGGAAGTTGCCTTGGCATGTCAAAAATGAGCATAATTTAGACATCTAAAAGATCAAAAGATTAAAGCAAACCTGTCACCAGGAATGTTTCCAATAGCCTATGCTATACTGGTTTTAAAAAATTCTTTTTTTCAGCATTCTATATAATTTCTGTACTTTATAAAAATGTACTTCACATTACCTGGCTCCCTACCAGGAGCATGAGGTGAGTTTCAGGGGAAGAGGGGGTGGGGAACAGCTGCAGGCTGGGTCAGAATTCTCTCCACCACACTCATGCAGCTGCCTCACCCCTCCTTACTTCCTGACATGTCCATCGACCAAGCGTGGGAGGGGGGTGGAGTGAAGTCAAAAAAGAATACCTGAGGAGAATCATTTTAATGTTATCTAACAATAATTTTTTTGTAGCATGTATGTTTTACAGGGTCTTTGTGGCATTACAAATATACACAGTGTTTTTCACTATTTTGATACAAATCGTGGTTTCAAAATTACTCTGTATGACAAGCTGTGACATGTTTACATTTGTGTGTCTTTGCTGTTTAAGACCTCTATACATCTAGCTGCATTCTGCTCTTTCACTATTGGGAAAACACTCGCTCTTCTATCAACTTAACTAGACACCAATGCCTGTTTGATCACTTTTTTCTATACTTACTTCATCCTCTTATTCAGACACTTGCTTTCTTCTTCTCTCAGAGTCTTACGTTGCCTTCCTCTGAGAGATGTTATTTTCCTCTCTGACTTTTATTTTTGTATGACACTTTATTTCTCACTAAAACACTTGCTCTAAAACAGTTTGGTTTATTTCTTTCTTTTTTCTAATCTTCCTTTTAAACCTTTTTTGCTTTTTGCTCATCTGTTTTGTCTCTGTATCAAAAGTTGTTTCTTTTGTATTTTTACTTTTTATTTTCCTTCATCCACATTTATACCATACTTTATCTTTGTTTCCAACTTTAGTGTTATAGTTTTTAACTTTGCAATCTTTCCCATTTTATTTAAACATTTTCCTGCCACATTAGTTAGAGTGAGGATGTGTGATAGCAAGGGGATCTTGAAAAACTCTTTTTTCTGTAGAGTGAAGTTTTCCACATGTGTATTCAGTGTCCTATAAATAAAATCTAGTCAGTGATTTAAGTTTATACTGTATTTTATGTTCTTTACTATATTTTGCTATATACTTATAGTATGAAAGAGAAAAAAAAATATATAATATATGTATAAAAATATACAGCAAACAGGTTCCCCCAAAAAATGAAAATTCGGGTTTACTTATAATGCAGCAAATAAAAAACTCAAAGTGCATACACCTCTCAGCCTACAATGGCATAAGTGAACATAAATGTGCAATTAAAGGTACATTGGGATGTATATACTTGTATATCATGGTGCACTCAAGTGTGTATAGGGAGGTCTCTCTGGCTAAGCCCTCTCTATAGACATATCTACAAAAATATGCCGAAACACTAATGTTTACACGGTTGAAAAAAGACACATGTCAATCAAGTTCAACCAAGGAAGGGAAGAGATTGGATGAGGAAGGGATTAAGGGGAAACAATCCTATATAACATAACCATCAATGTTATTTAGGTGTAAAAGGCATCTAGACCCTTCTTGAAGCTCTCTGCTGTCGCTGCTTTGACCTGCGCCTGAGGCAGGCTATTCCACAGATTGACAGTTCTCACAGTAAAAAAGCCCTGTCGCCTCTGGAGAAAGAAGAAATGGTCATGAAAGAAGTAGGAGAACAATGTAAATCTTTATGCATAACATATGTCACAATTTTAAAAAAGTACAAATCTGAAATGTGAGAAAAAACGTCAAAGATAAGTACTTATGCCATGCAAAGGCTACCAAATTGTAAAGACCTGCCTCTCCATGCAGACTAGGTTAACTGCCATTACTGGTCTATCACAGTAGTTAACATTTTAGGTGCAGCTGTCCGTCATTGACAAAACAGTGCCACACAACATAATAACAATGGGGTGCATCAATCCGTTGCCATGGCAGTCGGAAGCCTCCTTTAGAACCCACTTGAAAAAGGCTGTAATGAAATAGGCTGAATATTTAAATTAATCCTGCCATACAGCTGTGCAGCAGTAAACAAAAATTTGCAATAGAAATAAAGTGTTTGCAAGCCAATATTCAAACATACTTCAGTGCTTCGAGCTGTGTAAGGTGTCATTTTTGGTGAGATGAGCTGATGTTTTAACCGATACCATTTTAAGAACTTAAGTCTTATTGATCAATTTTTATTGAAATTTTTATGTCTGGCAAAATGGTGAAAAGTGGAGATTTGTGCATTTAGATGTTTTTCCATTATATTGTTCACCCAGATGAAGAAGGATATCAGTTCATCCACAGCTCCTCAGCAGTATCTGTATGCATCTCAGAGGTTCCTACAGCAAAGTGGTGGTGAAACCAACAAACACAGCAGTAGATCCCAGGCAGAAAAAGAGCCTTGGCACCTACCAAAAGTTGTGAATATTCTTTAAAAAAGTATCAGGTGCAGATTCCAACCAGAGGTCTATTTTGCTTATGCGCTTTCTCAAGCGTCAATGATCATTTTTAGATATTGATATTTGACATTTTGAGAATTGGGTTACCTGTTTATGATTATATTTGTTTATTTTTTTTATGTTTTCTAGGGAAAGGGGGGTGATTTGAATTTTAATTTTTTTTTACATTATTAGGCTCCCTTGGGTACTGGAGACTGAGGGGGTCTGATCACTTACACAATAGACTCTAATACAACTACATTGCAGTATATTGTGAAAATTCTGCTTCCCCATTACAGTCTGCCTCCAGCGGTAATAGAGGAGTGGTTATAGAATCTGCTAAACGACAGGCTCCCAGATGTCATGGCAACTGATCAGCACCCTCCATTGACATTACAGGCGGTTTTCCAAGTTTCGTCCAAGATTAGGTGTCGCAGTTGGGGTAAACCATGGCACCTAAATGGTTAACTGCCAAAATCGGTTCCAGTACCAACCAGGGCAGTGACCGGCAGTGTAACACAGAAGACATCTGCCCTGTATGGAAAGGACTAAGCCTGTGAGCCCTGTCTATACACCTTTGACATTGGCTAGTCCAATAGTTTATGTGGGTTGATCCTCAAATTAAAATGATTAAACATTAAGCATAACAGAAATAAAATCCTAATGTCCTTTGTCATTTTGTCACCCTTAAATATGTGAATAAAAAGTATTTTTTTTTCCCCACAAATAACAAAATCTCATAAAGCTCTGTTAACAGAAAAGTAAAAAGATAGGGGGTTGAAGGAGTTATTTATCTGAAGTTTGATTATGAATCAAATCCCAGAAAATAAATCTTGCTTGGTTGAAAATATGGAAGACATGTGGAAGTCTGCATAATGTGCAGTTTATATCTGTTAATCTTTATGGAGAACATGTCATGTCAAGGAGCATTATAATAGGACAGTGGTTAAAGAATGTGTAGTAAATTAGTATGTAAAAAAGTTTGATGGCCAATTAAACCAAGTTCTTCATCCCCACACCAGTAATACTTCTGGTAAAGTCCTACCTGTCATGTTTCTCTTTCTTACATGACCTCAGGTATTCTAATAACCACACCAAAACTGGATTTGGTTCCTCAGCAGGATGTGGTGGCGACCAAAAAGGGAAGTAGTTCTGTCCTTGCGCATACACAACATTATAAACAAACTACTTTGGGGAGGGGGACTTCACAGTTACTAAGGAGTGACTACATAGATGATTGGTTGCCTGACTATCACATGCTCATAGCAAAGCCCATTTATGGCTGTGATAGTTTTGATCATGCTCAGTGGATCTGTGAGCAGAACTTCTCTGTGCTTTCCAGGAACTAGCTGTGTACAAGACATCCATCTATTCCAGGAAGTGTGCTGCCAGGATAAGACACATGCTGGAGGTTGATCCACAGGCAGGCACCATCTTAGTCCCAGAATTTAGCAAGCTTGCAAAATAAAAGCATTTTTTATTAATCATACAGTAATAATGATACTCTAGTACTTCACATTTCCCTTAAAATAATTTTGTATTGGCCTTTTCTAACACTGTGGCATTTACTCTAGGCTGACCAGCAGCAATGAATCCTAATTACATCCATTTTTCTGATATGCAAACAAGTAGAAAAAAAGTTAATTTGCAAAACAACGAGTCATGATTTTTCCAGGCTGCCAGTGATCCCGGTCTCTTTCTTTAGATTGACAGCTCAGATATAATTCCAGATATAATTCCTGTCCGCTCGGCCTGAGCAGACGGGAAATCTTCTCACTGTCCACTTCCTGTCCTTACCAGAATGATGTCCCTTTCACTGCACTGTGTGGAACACTGCAAATCTTTTCACCATTTCATGCATCTGTGATGTGCAGAGCCACGTGGCAATCTGCGGGGAAAACATAGACAAACACAGAAAAAGTTTGGGAAACAATTCATGTGATGGTAGAAAGCAGATTTAAGCTGGGGCACCTGCACTGCACTTTTCAACAAAGATGTGTGTATGTGTGTATGTGTGTATGTGTGTTTGGGGGGGGGGGGGTTGAGTAAGCTTTATTGTGCTTGTTCTCGATTCTCTTGAACCCCTTACTGATGTGTCACCTATTAGTACATCACATGTCTGCTGCAGTGTATGGAGAGGGCTCAGCCATACAAGGTGAGCATTCACTACATATTGCAGCAAACACCCACCAGTAACACCAACAATTGGGGTTAGCACCGATTGCAGGTGTTAACCCTTTGATCATTGCTGGCAAAGTGTGGACGCCGACATCTTAGATTGTTGCACCCCATCTTTGGGGAGTGACGATCTGTTGCCATGACAGCCTCAGGTCATTTGTAAGACCTGAGGCTATATAGTTTCTGATCAGTTTCTAATCATTTGTTACAATGTGCCAGTGGCAAATAGTAATACATTATCAATCCTGAAGTATGGCTGTATGTGGTAGGATAAATGAGACAACCGAGGGTTAAAAATTATTTAAAAAATTATAAAAATTAAAATAAATAAATTTAAAAAACCTAAACATTCAAATCACCCCCTTTTCCCTAGAACTGATATAAAAATAAACAGTAAAAATCATAAACATGCTAGGTATTGGAGCATCCCAAAATATCTGATCTATCAAAATATAATGGTTATTCTCAGTGTTTAACCCAGTAATGAAAAGTAGTACCGAATTGTCCAAAACTTTACTTTTTTGCTATTTCGCCCCCATTTTGCCCCTACATACCACTTTACATGGGAAAATATAAAAATCTTACAGATATTTGAAGGTGGGGAGTGAAAAATGGAAATGCAAAAACGTAAAAGGGCCTGGTTAAACTGCAGTGTGCAACTGTTACTGTATTTAACTTAAAAAATATAGGCAGAAAGCAGATGCTACGGTATTAATGTTGCAAATAAGGCAATAACTTTGTATGCTTAAATCATTAACCTGTGTTGTTTTATTCAGGGCAATAGAGTTATGGCTAAATTGTTTAAGGAAAAAAAAAAGTTCTCTAGAAGTAAAATTTGCCCTGGAGAAGTATAGATTTGTTGCAGTTTGTGATACTTTCATGAGGCAACATGAGAGTGTTTCACAGATGAAATTATAATGCTCTGAGCTTCTGAGACTTCACAGTAGTCTATATGATGTATCCCAATGAAAACACATGAAAGGAGTGGAAACCTGTGATGTTTAAAAAATATATAGATTTTTTTGCAAGCTAGATTAGGAAGTATCACATTACAAGCGGCACAACATTTATTACACAAGTCCCTTGATATTTTATTTGGCTTTGTTCAAAACTGTAATAAAAATGTATTTTAATAGCATTTATTTTTATGTATAGATAAAACATTGTGTATTCAGAGAATACCTTTCTGGTTAGTTTTATGCTTTATTCTTTTTATATTTATAATAATATTGTTTAATGTAACCTTCTGTAAAATATGCCTTCATTTTATAATTTTAAATTACTACATAATTTAAATTATTAAAATTTAATTACATGAAAAAGGAAAGCTGCTGTTCAGAGTGAAAATGTACAGATATAATAACACTAATCATAAAACTGTAAATATGCAGCAATTTTTACAGAATTTGTTATATTTATTAGAAATAATTGAGTACAATTCCAAAATAGTTTTTGCATTTTTGATATGCAAGAAAAATACAGTACATCTTGAATTTTCATATTGAGCTCAATTATTAATTCTTAAACTATGTGACCATTGCAGGGATAGAAAGAGTGCTGAATGAAACAGGGATTTAAAAGGGGACCTCCACCTATCTCAAGTATGTCGTTCTACTGAACCCCTTTACAAATCCTGGCCTAATGGAGAGTTTGGCTGTGCATGCAGCCAAACAGCCACTCTCCATTTACATGTATGGAGCACAGAAAAAGTTAAGCAAATAGAATCGGCAAACTCTACATTCAGCCCAACCTCAGGAATGGAGTCAAAGAACATTCATTTTTAAGACATATCCTATAGTTTTGTCATAAATGTTGTGTATGAGAATACCCTTTTATTTAAACAATTGGTGTTAACTTTAACATACTAAATTATTGTGTTAAACCAGACAAAATTTTAAAAGTAATAAAAAGTTAAGTTTATTAATTTTCGGATATGGGTATTTCTATTTGATATTGGATTTTTTTTTAACTGATCTGTAACCCTGCTATGACATTGGTCCATTTGCATTTTTGCTTTAAACTAGCAAAATTTATAGTATGATGAAACTTAAGTTTAGCATGCAGAGTGGGAAGATGCAATACTGATTTGTAGGTGGATAAGCTTGTAACTAAAGATAAACGAGTACACTCGTCCGGGCTTGATGCTCGTTCGAGTATTAGCGTACTTGAAATGGCTCGTTGCTCGGACGAGTATTCCGCCTGCTCGATAACGAGCTTTCACTTAAGGAAACACAGTGAAGAACACAGGGAAAACAGTGAACACAGTGAACACAGGATCATTTAAGTGAAGAACACAGTGAAGAACACATTGCAGATGTTTCCATACATCTGCTAACTTATCCGAAGACACGAGTGCCGAATGGTGTTCTTCACAATAGTATGTGAAGAACAATATGTGTGAAGAACACATTGCAGATGTATGGAAACACATATTGTTCTTCAGATGTTAAGAACACCGTCCAGCACTTGTGTCTTCGGATAAGTTAGCAGATGTATGGAAACATCTGCAATGTGTTCTTCAGTGTTCTTTCAATGTGTTTGAGTCTCCCATTGACTTCAATGGGGTGCGTTATTTGATACGAGCACTCGAGCATTGAGAAAAGTTTGACTCGAGTAACGAGCATTCGAGCATTTTAGTGCTCACTCATATCTACTTGTAACATATCTGCATTTTAATATAAGAAAATGAAAGATTAGATTCATATCTTTAAAGATGACCTGTCACTAGAGATGGGCGAGCACTAAAATGCTCGGGTGTTCGTTATTCAAGACGAAATTTTCCCGATGCTCGAGTGCTCGGCTCGATTAACGAACCCCATTGAAGTCAATGGGAGACCCGAGCATTTTTCAAGGGGACCAAGGGTCTGCACAGGGAAGCTTGGCCAAATACCTGGAGACCTCAGAAAATGATGGAAACACCACAGAAATGGACAGGAAACAGCAGGGGCAGCATGCATGGATGCCTCTGAGGTTGCTTAATCGCACCATTATGCCAAAATTATGGGCAACAGCATGGCAATGACAGAGTGACCAAATGAGGCTAGATAGCATCTTAAACATCCAATAATTGACCCTGACACTATAGAAGAAGGCATGCAGAGGTAGCGGCAGCAGCGGCAGGCTAGAGAGTGGCATGGCGACATACCCGAAATGGACTCAGGCTTCAAACCAATTAAAAAAATTCCTTTTGGCGAGGATAATGTGTAGCACTGTATGTATCAGTATTTTGCCTGGTTAAGGCGGCAGGGAGGAACCAAAGGAGGTGAGCAAGAAGCGTTGAAATTATTTCCTATGGTATATATAGTCGATAACACAGCATGGTGGCGACATAGTGACCAAGTTCCTTAACGTATCTGGTGAAACACCCGAAAAATTAGCTTGACAGCTCATTTCATAAGGGGACGACATGTGGAGGCAGCCATGGAAGCGATTTCCATGATTAAGAGCGACAGTATGGGGCATCCATATTGCGCTGCTACAATTGCAACTTCAGGTCTCCAGCATGGCGGCGACAGATGGGCCGAGTTCCATTATGTATCTGGTGAAACACCTGAAAATTCTGCCTGCCTATACAGCTCGTTTGATAAGGGGATGATGTGCTGTATATCCTCTCGCGCTCCAGCGTCTGGGTATAGAAGTTGAAAGTTGCGCATGGAACCATTGGTGGACGCTGTGAGGATCATGGAGGCGAAAATGGACAGGAAACAGCAGGGACATAGCATGGATGCCTCTGAGGCTGCTAATCTTGGATGGAGCTGGCGGTCCGCTGCCAGGGACTTTCGCCTGTCCAAGCCCCTGTTCTCGTCGCTCCTCCCCCACCCAAAATGGGCCTGGGGGCCAGAACGTTTACTTTTGAAAAAAGTATTTTCAAGCAGGCGGGGCTACAAACAAGCACTCTAAGAACTTTTGTATAAGATCAGTGGAGTACTGTTCTTATAATTTTTGTGTTGATGGCGCGGTGAGGGGAATGTAAACAATGCGCAAGAAGCGGTGAAATCATATCGGTAAATGATAACGTTTTGCCATTATCTTTTGTGGATAACACAGCAGAGGGGCGACAGTAACAGTTGATGTGGAAGCCATGAAAAACAACCAATTCTGCCTGAACACAGCTCTTTGCTAAGGGATGATGTATGGAGGCCGTAATGTAGTAGTAGATTAAGGTGCTGCAGTTCAAAAAAACTATGTTAGTTTGGATCTGGAATTAGCTGGCGGTCCGCTTCCAGGCTAGCTTTCTCCTGTCCCAGCCCCTTCCTCTCGCTCCTCCCCACCCAAATGGGCCTGGGGCCAGAAATGTTTTACTTGAAAAATTAATTTTCAAAGCAGACGTGGTTATAAACAGCACTCTTAATACCTTTTGTTATAAGATCAAGTGAAGTACTGTTCTTATAAGTTTCGGTTATGGCGGGTGAGGAATGTACCGATTCGCAGAGCATGACTAATATCGGTACTGATAAAAGTTTGCCTAGTATAATTTTGTGGATACACAGCAGTTGGCGTGGATGTTTGATGTGGAAGCCATGAAAACCACCCAAAATTCTTCCTTACACAGCCGGTTGCTAAGGGGACTATTTTGGGAGCAGCAATTGGATGACTTTTGGGAGGCAGCTATGGAAATGATGTTTGTAGGTAGGGCAATGGAGACAATGTTTGAGCAGCTATCAAGAACGACGTGTGGAGGCTGCTATGGAGAACAATTAATTTAGATAGTGCCTGATGTGGCAGTCCAAAAAAGTTTCAAACCAAGGAAAAAACCGGGACCGGTGGGTGGCCCTCAGAAAAATTAAATACATAGAGTACTATAGCTAGAGCCATTTGGCCTTGCAAAAATACCAGTTTTCGCTGCTTTAGTGTGTACAAGAGAGATAAGGGTGAAAATGAGGAGGAGAGTGCATGCTTTTTCAGTTTGAGCTTCTTTCTTCACCTGGTGGAGAATGGAACCCTGCGAAATCCAGGCTTTCTATTCATCTTGCATAGGCATCAGCCGTCAGCGCTGGTCAGTGACAGAACATGCTTGACGCTTATCCGTGATGATGCCCACCAGCTGGCACTGCAAACCTACGTCAGAGCACATGCTAGCTGCGGGCAGGCAAGAACGTCTCTAGGAGTACAGCGCCAATGTTGTGCCACATGCCCAGCCTTTGCAAACCCAGTATTTTGTAAGGGCTGTTTGCATATTTGGAGTGTATGGGTCGCTACGTCTCCTCGCACCTCTTTCTGTAAGATCATGCCCTTAGCCTGCTACGGACTTGGGCACAGGTGTGTGACTTGTTTGCATGGTGTGACCATATAACTGCCAACCGAGAACCTTGTCAGAAATGCGACCCCTGCAAGTGCGGCCGCGCTGCCTGCTCACCCTACTCTCCCATCTACTACTTTTCCCGCTGAAACGCCCCTTGCCCTTAGCACTGTTCGAAGGGAAATACTTTTCTCAGCTTATCCCAGGGCCTGCGGTTTCATGCATTCTCACACTCCTTTCCTCTCCGGGCTGAGAAGTGGAAAGATGTTTGCTTGGTACCGTGGGTCCAGTGAGAGGTGAATACCCAGTAATCGGTGCTGGACATAATTTCTTTGTAATGCGTGTGGTACCGGGTATAGCAGCAACGCTAGCCTGACATCTGCCAGTTCATGCGCCAGAGTCCCGACAATGCAGAATTCACTCCCCTCCTGCCTGACTGCCCACTTCCTCCTCCTTCCTACCACTTCTCCAACCTCTTCATCCTCCCTATACAACAAAAAACCAAACAAAAAAAATACAACGCGGAACGTGAAGGACCTTGAGCAATGCTCCCCTCTTCTGTCTCGCAACGCACCTGCTCCTAACCCTCTTCCTTCTGGCAATATATCCGCCCTCCACACTCCTACCGAATATCGCTGAAACACACACTGAGGGTGCTTTGGCTCTCACAAGGAATCTTATTCCCCGTCTCTGTGACGAGCGGCAAAGCTTCCCTGACTTCATAAAATCATTCTGAACCGGGAAAGGCGTTTTTCACACAAACAAGGCCCAATACTCTGATCAAAGACCAAAAAAGAAAAAACAGAAAACAATGATAGAGGAGAAAATAGAGAGGACAAGATTTGGCCGGTTGAAAACCTCAGAAAACTACCGGATCACATGAGTCGTCATAAACATAACTTTTGCGCATCGTCACGAACAGACTGGGTATAAAAAAAAAAATTCCCATTTTGATATCAAGCACACACTCAGGTCAATTAACTTCCCAGCGCATACGAGTAGGTGAGGAGATAAGGAGGAAGAGCAGGAGACGTGGCGAGACAGAAGAGAGTAGGCGGCGACGTGTAGCATGCTCAGATACCTCACTGTTCCGTCGTGTATAGGGAGATGAAAGAGGAGTGTGGAGAATTGGGAGGAGGAGAAATGCAGTCATGCCAGTTGAGTGTCGGAGTGAAGTTCTTCGAGGTTGGGAACTCTGACGCAGATATGGCAGATTTCAGCATAGCTGCCTATTCCCGTGACCCTCTCATTCAAAGAATTTTATTCCAGCACCGCTACGGTGTATTCACCTCTCCTGAGACCCACAGGTACAGCAAAATCTTTCCACATCATACCCTGAGAGGAAGAGTGTGAGAATCCATGAATACACAGGCAGGCCCGGTGCATAAGCTGAAACAGTATTTCCTGCGACAGCTGTAGGGCAAGAGGGGTGTACTTCTGCGGGACAAGTAGTGAGGGAGGTAGTGGAGGCAGCTTGTCCAGTCACTTGGCAGGGGTAGGGACGCTGTACAAGTTTTTGGAGTGCATTTATGTCACCCCGGGGCAAGACATTGGTCACCTGTCCCAGTGCTCACCGAGTAGGCTGATCTTTACAGAAGATGGTGGGGAGTACGTAGCTGACCACTTACCATTCGTCGTGCAAATTATACCACAGCTGCCTACAACTACGGGTTTCAAAAGCGGGCAGGGTCAGAACTGCGCTGTACGCCTGGGAGTCGTGCCTGGCCTGCAAGCTAGACGTTGTCTGAGAGAATGTGTTTGATGTGCAGACTCCGGTGCATCATCAAGATAAGCGTACACCGCCTGCGCACGGCAGCGCTGACAGGGACGCTGTCAAGAGATACAAGCCTGGAGTTCTCAGCGTTTTGCCATTTCCCCCAGGGGAAAGAAGCAAAACTGAAAAAGCATGCCACCTCCTCCTCCTCATTTTCACCCTTCCTCTCCTCGTTGTGACCAAAAGACAGAGGAACATGGCCCTATTTTTCTAAGAGCCAACTTGCTCAGCATAGTACCTATGTATTATTTTTTCTGGAGGGCCACCCACCCGGTCCTGCATGTTTTGAAAATTTTTGGGACTCCCATACAGGCATATCTAATTAATTGTCTATAGCACCTCCACACGTCGTCTTTATAGCTGCCCCAAACATTCTCCATTGCTACCTCCACACATTCATTTCCATAGCTGCCTCCACAAAGTCACCATATTGCTGACTCCATACATCGTCCCCTTAGCAACAGAGCATGTGTAAAAGGCGAATAATTTTGGGTTGTTTTCATGGCTTCCCACATCAAACATCCACGCCACGCTGCCTGTGTATCCACCAAAATATAACTGGCCCAAAAACTTTATCATTAACCGATATTGGCGGCGGCTTGCCGCATCGTTTGACTTCCCTCACCCGCCAACATAACCGAAACTTTATAAGAACAGTAACTTCCTTATCTCTATACAAAAGCGTGCTGAGAAGTGCTGTTTATACCACGTATTGCTTTGAAAATATAATTTTTTCAAAGTAAACTTTCTGGCCCCCAGGCCCATTTGGGGTGGGGAGGAGCGAGAGCAGGGCGTTGGCGACAGGAGAAAGCTCGCCTGGAAGCGCGACCGCCAGACTCATCCAAATCCAAACAACCTAGTTTTAACTGGCAGCACTTAATTATACTACATACTGCCTCCATACATCATCCCCTTAGCAAACGAGTGTGCAGGAATATTTGGGTTGTTGTTCATGGCTCCCACATCAAACTGTGTAACTTTGTCGCCCCCTGCTCGTGTTTATCCACAAAATATACTGCAAACTTTATCATTTACCGATATTATTTCAACCGCTTCTTGCGCATCTTTGTTACATTCCCCTCACCCGCCATAACCAAAACTTATAAGAACAGTTACTACACTGATCTTACAAAAGGTTCTTAGAAGTGCTGTTTGTAGCCCCCGATGCTTATGAAAATTATACTTTTTTCAAAGTAAACGCTTCTGCCCCCAGGCCATTTTGGGTGGGGGAGGAGCCGAGAGAGAGAGGGGCTTGGACAGGCGAAAGTCGCCTGGCACGGGACCGCCCTCCATCCCAAGAGTAGGCAGCTCAGAGGTCTCCATGCATACGTCCTGCTGTTTCTGTCTCATTTCGCCTCATGATCCTCCACAGCGTCCACCAAGGTTCCATGCGCAACTTTCAACTTTCAGTATCAAAACCCCAGCGCTGGAGCGCGAGAGGATATACAGCACATCATCCCTTATCAAACGAGCTGTAGAACCCAAGAAATTTCAGGTGTTTCACCAGATATAATGGAACTCGGCCCATCTTCGCCGCATGTGGAAGAGACCTGAAGTTGCAATTGTAGCAGCGCAATATGGATGCCCCCATACGGCGCTCTTAATCATGGAAATCGCTTCCAGTGGCTGCCTCCACATGTCGTCCCCTTATGAATGAGCTGTCAAGCTCATTTTTCGGGGGTTGTCACCAGATACGTTAAGGAAACTTGGTCACTATGTCGCCACCAGCTGTTATCGACTATATATACCATAGGAACTAATTTCAACGCTTCTTGCTCACCTCCTTTGGTTCCTCCCTGCCGCCTTAACCAGGCAAAACTGATACATACAGTGCTTACACATTATCCTCGCAAAGGAATTTTTTTAAATTGGTTTGAAGCCTGAGTCCATTTGGGTATGTCGCCATGCCACTTTCTCTAGCCTGCCGCTGCTGCCGCTACCTCTGCAGCCTTTTCTATAGTGTCAGGGTCATTATTGGATGTTTAAGATGCTATCTAGCCTCATTTGGTCACTCTGTCATTGCATGCTGTTGCCCCATAATTTTGGCATAATGGTGCGATTAAGCAACCTCAGAGGCTCCATGCATGCTGCCCCCCTGCTGTTCCTGTCCATTCTGTGGTGTTCCATCATTTCTGAGGTCTCCAGGTATTTGGCCAAGCTCCTGTGCAGACCCTTGGTCCCCTTGAAAAATGCTCGGGTCTCCCATTGACTTCAATGGGTGTTTAATCGAGCGAGCACTCGAGCATCGGGAAAATTTCGTCCTTGAATAACAACACCGAGCATTTGTGCTTCGCCCATCTCTCGTGACAGTCTCTTTAAAGATATGATCTATCTTTCATTTCTTATATTAAAAGCAGATATGTACAAGTAGATAGGAGTGAGCTACTAAATGCTCGATATGCTCGTTATCGAGTCAAACTTCTATAATGCTCGAGTGCTCGTATCAAATAGACGCACCCATTGAAGTCAAGGGAGACTCAAACATTCATTGAAGAGAACACACTGAGAAACACATTGCGATGTTTTCCTACATCGCTAACTTATCCGAAGACACAGTGCTGACGGTGTTCTTAACATCTGAGAACAATATGGAACATGATGTTCCATACATCTGCAAGTGTTCTTCACACATATTGTTCTTCACTACTATTGTGAAGAACACCTTCGGCACTCGTGTCTTGGATAGTAGTTAGCAGATGTATGGAAACATATGCAATGTGTTCTTCACTGTGTTCTTCACTTAAATGATCCTGTTCAGTGTTCACTGTTTTCCCTGTGTTCTTCACTGTGTTCCTTAAGTGAACTCGTTATCGAGCAGGCGGAATACTCGTCCGAGCAACACTTTCAAGTACGCTAATACTCGAACGAGCATCAAGCCCGGACGAGTGTACTCGTTTATCTTAGTTACAAGCTTACCACCTACAAATCAGTATTGCATCTTCCCCCCTCCATGCTAAACTTAAGTTTCATCATACTAAAAGTTGGCTGTTTAAAGCAAAAATGCAAAGGACCAATTCTAGCAGGGTTACAGATCAGTTAAAAAAAAATCCAATATCAAATAGAATACCCATATCCGAAAATTAATAAACTTCACTTTTTTATTACTTTTAAAATTTTTGTCTGGTTTACACATAATTAGTACTGTTAGTTAACACAAGTTAATTTAAATAAAAGGGTATTCCTCAACACACATTTATGACAAAACTAAGGATATGTCTTAAAATGAATGTTCTTTGACTCCATTCCTGAGGTTGGGCTGAATGTAGAGTTTGCCGATTCTATTTGCTTACTTTTTCTGTGCTCCATACGTGTAAATGGAGAGTGCTGTTTGGCTGCATGCCACAGCCAAACTCTCCATTAGGCCAGATTGTAAAGGGGTTCAGTAGAACACATACTTGAGATAGTGGAGGTCCCCTTTTAAATCCCTGTTTCATAGCATCTTTCTACCCTGCAATGGTCACATAGTTTAAGATAATAATGAGCTCCTTTAATAGCTCAATATGAAAAATTCAAGATGTACTGTATTTTTTCTTGCATATCAAAATGCAAAACTATTTTGGAATGTACTCAATTATTTCTAAAAAATAACAAATTCTGTAAAATTGCTGCATATTTACAGTTTTTAGTGATTATTGTTATTATATCTTACATTTCACTCTGAACAGCAGCTTCCTTTCATGTATAATTTTAATAATTTATAATTTTAAATTAATGTAGTAATTTAAATTATAGAAATGAGGCATATTTTACAGAAGTTACATTAAACAATATTATTATAAATATAAAAAGAATAACGCATAAACTAACCAGAAGGTATCTCTGAATACACAATGTTTTATCTATACATAAAATAATGCTATTAAAATACATTTTTATTAAGTTTTGAACAAAGCCAAATAAATATCAGGGACTTGTGTAATAAATGTTGTGCCGCTTATATGTGATACTTCCTAATCTAGCCTTGCAAAAAAAATCTATATAGTTTTTAAACATCACAGGTTTCCCTCTTTCATGTGTTTTCATTGGGATACATCATATAGACTACTGTAAGTCCAGAAGCTCAGAGCATTATAATTTCATCGTGAAACACCTCCTGTTGCTCATGAAGTGATCACAAACTGCACACTCTATACCTCCAGGGCAAATTTACTCAAGAATTTTTTTTTTTCCTTAACAATTTAGCCATAACTCTATTGCCCTGAATAAACACCACAGGTTATGATTTAAGCATACAAAGTTATTTGCCTTATTTGCACATTAATACTGTACATTCTGCTTTCTGCCTATATTTTTAAGTTAAATACAGTAACAGTTGCACACTGAGTTTAACCAGGCCTTTTCCGTTTTTGCATTTTCCATTTTTCAATCCCACCTTCAAATCTGTAAGATTTTTATATTTTCCATGTAAGTGTTATGTAGGGGCAATGGTGGCGGAATAGCAAAAAAGTAAAGTTTTGGACAAGTCGGTCTACTTTTCATTCCTGGGTTAACACTGAGAATACCATTATATTTTGATAGATCAGATATTTTGGATGCTCCATACCTAGCATGTTTATTTTTACTGTTTATTTGATATCAGTTCTAGGGAAAAGGGGGATTTGAATGTTTAGGTTTTTTAAATTATATTATTTTAATTTTTATAATTTTTTAAATATTTTAACCCTCGGTTGTCTCATTATTCCACCAACATACAGCCTACTTCAGGATTGATAATGTATTACTATTTGCCACTGGCACTGTAACAAATGTTAGAAACTGATCAGAAACTATATAGCCTAGGTCTTACAAATGACCTGAGGCGTCATGGCACAGATCGTCACCCCCAAAAGGGGGTGCAACAATCAAGATGTCGGCTCCACACTTGCCAGCAATGATCAAGAGAGTTAACACCTGCAATCGGTGCTAACCCAATTGTTGTATTACGGTGGGTGTTTGCTGCAATATGTAGTGAATGTCACTTGTATGGCTGAGCCCTCTCCATACACGCAGCAGACTTGATTTACTAATAGGTGACACATCAGTAGGGTTAAGAATCGAGAACAGCACAATAAAAGCTTACTTCACCCCCCCCCAAACACCCCACAACACACATAACACATTTTGTTGAAAAGTGCAGTGCAGGTGCCCCCATCTTAAATCTGTTTCTGCCATCACATAATTGTTTCCCAAACTTTTTCGTGTTTGTCTATGTTGTCCCCAGATTGCCACGTGGCTCTGCACATCACAGATGCATGATGGTGAAAAGATTTGCATGTTCCACACAGTGCAGTGAAAGGGACATGCATCGGTAGGACAGGACTGGACAGTGAGAAGTTTCCCGTCTTTGCTCAGGCCGATCGACAGAATTATATCTGGAATTATATCTGAGCTTCACTAAAGAAAGATACCATGATCAGGCAGCCTGGAAAAATCATGACCGTGGTTTGCAAATTAACTTTTTTTTCTACTTGTTTTCATATCAGAAAAATGGATGTAATTAGGTGCATTGCTGCTGATCAGCCTAGGTAAATGCCCAAGTGTAGAAAAGGCCAATACACAATATTATTTTAAGGGAAATGTGAAGTACTAGAGTATCATATTACTGTATGAATTAAAAAGCTTTTATTTTGCAAGCTTGCTAATTCTGGACTAGATGGTGCCTGCCTGTGGACACCTCCAGCATGTGTCTTATCCTGGCAGCACACTTCTGGAATAAGGGATGTCTTGTACACAGCTAGTTCCTGAAAAGACAGAGAAGTTCTGCTCACAGATCCACTGAGCATGATCAAAACTATCACAGCCATAAATGGGCTTTGCTATGAGCATGTGATAGTCAGCAACCAATCTCTATGTAGTCACTCCTTAGTAACTGTGAAGTCCCCTCCCCAAAGTAGTGTTTTATAATGTTGTGTGTGCGCAAGGACAGAACTACTTCCCTTTTTGGTCGCCACCACTCCTTGCTTGCGAGACCACAATCCAGTTTTGTGTGTTATTAGATACCTGAGGTTCATGTAAGAAAGAGACTTACAGTAGGACTTTACCAGAAGTATTACTGGTGTGGGGAATGAAGAACTTGGTTAATTGGCCATCAAACTTTTTTACATACTAAGTTACTACACATTCTTTAACCACTGTCCATTATAATGCTCCTTGACATGACATGTTCTCCTAAAGATTAACAGATATAAACTGCACATTAGCAGACTTCCACATGTCTTCCATATTTTCACCCAAGCAAGATTTATTTCTGGATTTAATTCATAATCAACCTTCAGATAAATAACTCCTTCAAACCCCTACTTTTTACTTTCTGTTAACGAGCTTTATGAGATTTTGTTATTTGTGGGAAAAAAATATTTTTTTATTCACATATTTAAGGTGACAAAATGACAAAGGACATTAGGATTTTATTTCTGTTATGCTTAATGTTTATCATTTTAATTTGAGGATCAACCCACATAAACTATTGGACTAGCCAATTTCAAGGTGTATAGCCAGGCTCACAGGCTATTCCTTCCATACAGGGCATGTCTTCTGTTGTTACACTGCGGTCACTGCCCTGGTTGGTACTGGAACCGATTTGTGGCAGTTAACCATTTAGGTGCCATGGTTTACCCCAACTGCGACACCTAATCTTGGACAAACTTGGAAAACCTACTGTAAGTCAATGGAGGGTGCTGATCAGTTGCCATGACATCTGGGAGCCTTTCGTTTAGCAGATTCTATAACCACTCCTCTATTACCGCTGGAGGCAGACTGTAATGGGAACAATTTTGCACAATATACTGCAAATGTAGTTGTATTAGAGTCTATTGTGTAAGTGATAGACCCCCTCAGTCTCCAGTACCCTAGGGAGCCTAATATGTAAAAAAAATAAAATTCAAATCACCCCCCTTTCCCTAGAAAACATAAAAAAAATAAACAAATATATATAAACAGGTAACCCAATTCCAAAATGTCAAATATCAATATCTAAAAATGATCATTGACGCTTGAGAAAGCGCATAGAGCAAAATAGACCTGCCTTGGTGGAATCTGACCTGATACTTTTTTAAAGAATTTCACAACTTTGGTAGGTGCCAGGTCTCTTTTTCTGCCTGGGATCTCTGCTGTGTTTGTTGGTTTCACACCACTTTGCTGTAGGAACCTCTGAGATGCATACAGATACTGTGAGGAGCTGTGATGACTGATATCCTTCTTCATCTGGGTGAACAATATAATGAAAAACATCTAAATGCACAAATCTCCACTTTTCACCATTTTGCCAGCATAAAATTTCAATAAAAATGAATCAATAAGATTAAGTTTCTTAAATGGTATCGTTAAAACTCAGCTCATCTCACAAAAATGACACCTTACACAGCTCGAACCACTGAAGTATGTTGAATATTGGCTTGCAAACCTTTATTTCTTTGTCAATTTGTTTTACGGCTGCACAGCTATGCAGGATTAATTTAAATATCAGCCTATTTCATACAGCTTTTTCAGTGGGTTCTAAAGGAGGCTTCCGATCCATGGCAAACGTTGATCACCCCATTGTTATTATGTTTGTTGGCACTGTTTTGTCATGACGGACAGCTGCACTAAAATGTTAACGTACTGTGATTGACCAGTATGGCAGTTAACCTAGTCTGCATGGAAGAGGCAGGTCTTTACAATTTGGTAGCCTTGCTGGCATATACTTATCTTTGACGTTTTTCTCACATTTCAGATTGTACTTTTTAAAATTGTGACATAGTTATGCATAAGAGTTACATTGTTCCTACTTCTTTATGACCATTTCTTCTTTCTCCAGAGGCGACAGGGCTTTTTTTACTGTGAGAACTGTCAATCTTGGAATAGCCTGCCTCAGGCGCAGGTCAAGCAGCGACAGCAGAGAGCTTCAAGAAGGGTCTAGATGCCTTTTACACCTAAATACCATGATGGTTAGTTTATATAGATTGTTTCCCCATTAATCCTTCCTCATCCAATCTTCTCCCTTCCTGGTTGAACTTGATTGACTATGATGGTCTTTTTTCAACCGTGTAAAATTTTATGCTGATATCTATGGCATTTATTTTTGTTTTAAGATATTCGTCTAGATTGTAGAGAGAATGCTTAGCCAGAGAGACTCCCTATCCACACTTGGAGTGCACCATGATATACAAGTATATACTCCCAATGTACCTTTAATGCACATTTATGTTCACTTATGCCATTGTAGGCTGAGAGGGTAGGCACTTTGAGTTTTTTATTTGCTGCATCTATAAGTAAACCCGAATTTTCATTTTTTTGGGGGAACCTGTTTGCTGTATATTTTTATACATATATTATATATTTTTTTTTTCTCTTTCATACTATAAGTATATACAAAAATAAGTAAAGAACATAAAATACAGTATAAACTTAAATCACTGACTAGATTTTATTTATAGGACACTGAATACACATGTGGAAAACTTCACTCTACAGAAAAAAGAGTTTTCAAGATCCCCTTGCTATCACACATCCTCCCATCTAATAACTGTGGGGGTGCACTAATGGAAACTTAAGGAAACTAATGGAAAGGTAGGTATCCCGTAGGTAGGAATAATTCAAGCAAAAAGTATCCCCCTGGTGTCCATAGTTTTAATAACCATATCTATGACTACATGTGTCGCCTCACAATGGCGGCAACTCAGCGCATTTAGGCATGTAGACATGGTCAAGACAATCTCCTGCAGTTCAAACTGAGCATTAGTATGGGGAAAAAAGGTGATTTGAGTGCCTTTGAATGTGGCATGGTTGTTGGTGCAAGAAGGGCTGGTCTGAGTATTTCAGAAACTGCTGATCTACTGGGATTTTCACGCACAACCATCTCTAGGGTTTACAGAGAATGGAGAAAAAACATCCAGTGAACGGCAGTTCTGTGGGCAGAAATGCCTTGTTGATGCCAGAAGTCAGAGTAGAATGGGCAGACTGGTTCGAGCTTATAGAAAGGCAACAGTTGACTCAATGAGCCACCCGTTACAACCAAGGTAGGCCCAGAAAGAGCATCTCTGAACGACCACGTACATCAAATGAGGCAGATGGGCTACAGCAGCAGAAGACCACACCGGGTGCACTCCTTACAGCTAAGAACAGGAAACTGAGGCAACAATTTGCACAAGCTATCGAAATGTGGACAGTAGAAGATTGGAAAAAACGTTGCCTGGTCTGATGAGTCTCGATTTGCTGTGGACATTCGGAGGTAGGGTCAGAATTTGCGTCCAACACATGAAAGCATGGATCCATCCTGCCTTGTATCAACGGTTCAGCTGGTGGTGTGAGTCATGGTGTGGGAAATTTTCTGGCACTCTTTGGGCCCTTGGTACCAATTGAGAATCGTTGCAATGCCACAGCCTACGAGTATTGTTTGACCATGTCCATCCCTTTATACCACAATGTACCCAACATCTGATGGCTACTTTCCAGCAGGATAATGCCGCCAGTCATAAAGCTGGAATCATCTCAGACTGGTTTCTTGAACAGGACCATGAGGTCACTGTACTCAAATGGCCCACAGTCACCAGATCTCAACCAATAGAGCAGTGATGGCGAACCTTTTAGAGACCGAAGTGCCCAAATACAACAAAGACCCGCTATTATCGCAAAGTGTCCAAGACAGAAATTTATTTGTGTATTTATACTCCTTCTCGTCACAGTTTTCATTGATCAGCCCCTGAGGACACCAATAAAGCAGAAAATAGTCCCAGGTGAGCTGTCACTTTAAAATAGCTCGTGCAAGAAGTCTGGCTGCCGGACTTCAGGAAGATGCCTGGAGTCATCTCTGGTGATGGCCTGAGTGCCCACAGAAAGGGCTCCGAGTGCCACCTCTGGCACCAGTGCCATAGGTTAGCCATCACTGCACTAGAAGTCATCTTGTGGGATGTGGTGGAACGGGAGATTCGCATCATGGATGTGCAGCCGACAAATCTGCGGCAACTATGTGATGCCATATGTCAATATGGACCAAAATCTCTGAGGAATGCTTCCAGCACCTTGTTGAATCTATGCCACGAAGAATTGAGGCAGTTCTGAAGGCAAAAGGGGGTCCATCCCGTTACTAGCATGGTGTACCTAATAAAGTGGCCAGTGAGTGTATTTTACTGCATAAAAGCGTGTCTAATTTCAAGAAATTGATAGGAGTACTGTTTTAGACCAAATTCCATCCAGAGCTGGTCAAAGGTTGTTAAAGTAGTATCTTCATACAGATTATTCGTGTTTGTGATCCCTTTGGTAAACCACTGTGGGAAAGTTGCAAGTTTGTCTAATTAAGAGTATAGGACGTTTGTCCATTTGAGAGTACAAGCAATGTATCCCTCCATATCAAGTAGGTCTCTAACCTTCCACCATTACTTATCAATGCCTATGATATGCCTCAAAAGAATTTGGGTCTATAGACCCCAAGAGAGTGTCCCCAGCCACTTAAGTGCTGCATCTGAGACTATAAGAAATACAGTCAGAGGTTCTATAGGGACAGGCCTTCATTTTCCCTACACCTCTGAAGTGTTTCCATACTGATACATGGCAACCCTTCTTTACAGACTTAATCCCTAAAATTACCATTTACTCTATTGAATAGCTCGATAAAGGAGCTTGAGCATAAGTATAATTTTTATTAGACTAACACAGCTAATCACTGAAATGGGAAGTTTGCACCAGTCCTTTTACCTTTTGTTGGAATCAATTAAGCAGAGGGTTAAAGGGGTTTTCCCACTAACACAAGTTAGGCTCTATCCACAGGATAGGGCCTAACTTGTTAATCAGTGGGTGTGTCAGTACTGAGTCCCCCACAGATGGCAAAAAAGAGGGGTCCGACTGATGGGCATCACTTGTCTTCAAGGGTAAAACCCTTTAATATTTAAGGCTACATGGTCAGTGACCTCTGCAGTAAATGGGATCCTTAGATATTTCAATGATGAAACTAAGGGTAATTCTCAAGTATATAATTCTAGCGGGCACACCTGTGGAGATAACAGTAGTAGCCCAAACTTTGACCAATTCTTTGTCTGGCCCCAGAGATGACAAAATTGATTTAAAAAGTCTCTTGCATTAGGTAAGGATGTTGACCAATAATTTAGAAGATCTGCTTATTGCAAAAACTTTTCATGTAAAGTTCCATATCAAAGATATTTTACAATGGACAAGGATATAAAGGCGACCACTAGTGGTCCGTCTAAACAGAGGAAAGGAAGAAGACATAGGGGCAGATTTCACGATCGCGATCCCGAGGTGTGCGTTGTCCGACGAGGATTTGTGTCCTGCGCAATTCACTAAGATCTTGCGTCCGAGTTTCTGCATGTGACGCTGCTGCGCCGATGCATGTGAGTGCTTGATCTTGTGACACAAAACCTTTTTTAAATTCCACAGTTTGTCTGAATCCATTAGGTTGTCTGACGGACCCCCCACCCCACTTCCCATTTCTGTTGTGTGCAAGCCAAAATCCGATCGCGTGTGCCAAAATCCCGGGGAAATTCAGCGCAAAGCGGAAATATTCGGGAAATCCGATGAAAGTGCACAGTTTGGACCCTTAGTAAATGAGCCCCATAGTTTCATTAATTTGGATTCTAGCCAACCCAGATGAGTAGAACAATGGAGCCCAAACTAGATACTGGGGCAGATTTACTTACCCGGTCCATTCGCGATCCAGTGGCGCGTTCTCTGCGCTGGATTCGGGTCCGGTCGGGATTCATTAAGGTAGTTCCTCCGCCGTCCACCAGGTGGCGCTGCTGCGCTGAAAAGCATCGGAACGCGCCAGAGTTCACCAGGCCAGGCTGAGTGAAGGTAAGTGCAAGCTCCGTGACAGATTTTTTTGTTTTAAATGCGGCGGTTTTTCCAAATCCGTCGGGTTTTCGTTCGGCCACGCCCCCGATTTCCGTCGAGTGCATGCCAGCGCTGATGCGCCACAATCCGATCGCGTGCACCAAAATCCCGGGGCAATTCGGGGGAAATCGGTGCATATCGGAAATATTCGGGTAACACGTCGGGAAAACGCGAATCGGGCCCTTAGTAAATGACCCCCACTGAGTCCAAAACCTCATTTTGTCAAATGCCTTAGATGCTACAAAAGACACAAGTGCAGCTGATATTTGGAGGCTTGTACATTCAAGAAAAGGCAACATAAGTTAACTGCTGTGGACAAGTTGAGCATGAACCCTGCACATGAACCCTGCTTGATCAAAATGTATGATCAAGGCAATACCAGTGGTGAGTCTATTCAACAACATTTTAGCCAACAACTTTACATCAACTGACCCAGTTTGTTTGACTCTGCTTGTCTGTCTAGTGTCGGTTTCTGTTACCAGTGTGAACACTGACCTATATCTGTATTTCTGGTTACCTGTCCGCTCCACCATCCAGCAGCTGCCAGACGAAGTAGGTTTTCCTGTCACTTTGTAGGGTCGCTCAGGGACCGTCAGTTAGGTTCCTGATAATGGGTTCGCCCTTACCAGGGCGGTTTATCTGCTTTAGGCAGGGCGTTAGCCCGCAGGGATGTCTCAGGGTGAGTTTGCCACCACTTACCTAGTCTGATAGCTAGCGACAAGCCTGGTTGTGGTCGCGCGGTTGCTGGACAGGTACTGACATCGTTATTGTCTAAATATCACTAAGGGATTGAGATGTGAAAATTTTCTTTCATGGGAAAACCCCTTTAAAGAACTTGATTGGAAGGCCATCTATCCATCAGACCTTGTTATTATACAATTGACTCAATGATATTTCTAGTTCCTCCAATATAAATAGGTATCCAAAACAGACCTATGTTCTTCACTCATCTTAGAAGGAATCCGATTGATCTTGAGTGGGGTCCAGTTTGGATGAATATAAAGAAGCCTAAAACTTCCTAAAAATATTCAATATATCTTGGGATTGGGTCACCACATTACCAGACTTCACTATTAAAGCTGATACATGAGTAGTACAATACTGAGCCAATGCCATAGTGGCCTAAAGATGGCCTGCGATTCCCCCCTCTTCATAATATACCTTCTTACGGAATTATCTTTTATTATCCGCCTCGGTCAAGAGATGTTCAGGCAGGAGTTGCTGAGCTTTCTACCATGTTGTCTCATCGTTGGATCTGATATATAATTCTCTTCTGCTAGGGTAATGTCCATACACAGAGTGAGTTCAAATTCCTTAGATCTAATGTTTGAAATTGCTTGGAATAGAATCCATTTAATGAATGATTACAAGCAATCCCATACAGTTAGGGGTTAAACCGTACTAACATTACAAGCTATACACTCAGCTGGGCTTCCAGTCCTAAAATCCAACCTTTTTCAGAAATTACAGTTATCCAAAAGGGATTAAAGCACAAGCAGCAAGGACCTGTATCTTATTCCAGCATAAATAACAAACATAAATGGTCAGAGAGATAATATAGCAGTACTAGCCAAGGCCAAATCTATCCTGGACAAGGAACTATGTGAAATAGAATAACATAAGTATTATCTGTGCAGTTGATGTTTTGCTCTGGTTATTCCACGCCCCAGTAGCCTCTTTAAAAAAAATAGCATTTTACCCTAATTAAAGATTTAAAAAGATAGAAGGGAATAAAGTGGTAGGTTTCCTTTAAAGAGGAGTATGCCAATCATATGGGAGACATGACCAGTCAACATATTTGACAATAAAATCCTTGTTCCTGGGTAGAATATCTATAAAAAATTATTGTAATGAAGTATGAATGATGTAGAAGAAGGACAGAATAATGATTCTTTGTTATACTTTAAATAACACTGTAGAGGAAACGGGATAAACCAACTTCTGAAAGTGAAGTATCAGAATTTTTAATTCTATTGACTTAGAGAATATAGAGAAAGTACCGTAAGTTATTTTTCTTTTTCAGGAATATAGATAACAATTGAAGTATACAATGTAAGAATGGTGAAAGTTACCTTGACTTACATGGATCCCTATGAATAACAGAATGGGGAATGGAAGACATTCAGTATACAATTCAGCAGAATAGCATAACGGAAAGCCTGGATGGAGATGTGAACTGGTCCTTATTTTCTTTAATACCACTCAAATAAGCTGAGCATCTGTGTAAAAATATTTGCAGACACATATTTTATAGTGTGATATACAGATAAAAACTTTAAAAATGGCCTGAAAAGATCAATTTGAGCAATCTGTTAAGACTTCATTCTTAATATCCCCCCCACCCTGGTGTGGTATTTCAGATATTATCTCCAAAGGTTTTCAGGTGGAGATTACAGGCAATCTGGGGGAGTTCACGCACCCACTAACAGACTAAAAAATTAAACCAAGCCTAGAACAAGGTATTAGCTGAAAACAAGCTTGTAGATGCCACATTACCTGTTTGCAATGCTGGTTTGAAAATGTAAATTTTGAGTACCTTGTTTAGCTGGCTCTCATGCCATTATCCAGCTATAAAGCTATGATTGGGGCTAGACTTCTCTGCATTGATCTTTTCTCTGCAAGTCACTTTACTTTTTAAGTTTGTCTGTACTGGTGCCTAAACTGGACTCTTGTTACCTGACCTATTGCTTAATTTTCTGAGCACTCTTTGATTCCTTATTCTGACTTCCAATGTTTGACTTCAGTTTGTGTTTTTTAACTATTTTTTTTTACTATGAGTTTGTTTCAGATATACCCCCTCAGTTTGACTCAGGTTGCTGACCTTGGCTTTGCTTTTGGCTTCTCTTCACATTATTCAGTGTAGGAAACATTGCCCATTTAGGGCAGGGGTCTTTCTATCAGAGCTGACCCACCCTTGTCTCAGACCTGACATGAAAATTGGGAAGATTGGAAATCAGGATTTCCTATTATGGGCAAAACTTGCTTAAATATATAGTGTTTTAACATTATAAAAGCCTACTTTTTATTATGAATAAATACGGGCTGAACATTAAATAAAGGGCTGTTAATTAAATAGATTGAAACAATTAGAAGATTTTATTAATTTTTTATAAAACATATTTTAAAGGGAGTCTACCTTTCCCCCAATCATTATAATCGGCAATCAACATGCACTGTGATTTTAAAAAAAACGTGTTTATTGTGCGGTTTCTTAGAAATTCCCAATTTAATCCTTATATTCATAAGTTAGTGCACCAAGGTTGTGTTCTTAGCACCCACAGCACCACCATAGACACAACATTGGTACACCAACTGCCTCATTAGTATATGGATAAACTGGTAACACCTTGGAAAGACGCCATGGACAGGAATAATAAAGGCTTGTAGGAAATCACAGTGGATGTCTCTACAACACGCTAAAGATTATAATGCTTCCTGAAGGTGGTAGAGTCTGTTTGCTATGTACTTAAGCAATACAGAAAATACAGTGACAGCACCCAATACAATGCCATGAATCAATGAAGCAAAACTGTATGTATATGTTCTTCATATCTTAAGCTACACTTCATAGAGCAGCCCTATGTGCTTTAGGGTTTCTTTTTCAGAGGTAAATGTGACATGAATTTACAAACCCCATTAACTCACCACAGATAAGAATTATCTTCAAGCAAGAGATGAAACTTGACATCTTTTTTTTTATGTAAACGTCCAGTAACACATTAAAATAGGTTACATTACCATACACACTGAATCCTCACAGTAAGAATACAGTCAACAAGTTTCAGGCACGAACAGGAGCATTTACACTTGAAATGCATTGAAGGAGATTAATCAGAAGTGTCATTTATCAGAAGATGTAAAACCGTTCTAGTTGCTCATGGAAACCAATACAAAGCTCAGGTTTTTCTCAGCTGTGGGAAAATGAAAGCTGAGCTCTGATTGGTTCCCATGAGAAAGTAGAACAGTTTTGCTCTCAGATACTTTTGATAAATCTCCATAGCTGACTGTATTCACATTGTCATAAACGTTCATATTTGTGAGTTACATTCACACTGTCAGGTTTTCTATTGTATATGGTAATTGAAGATACATAAGATAGGACCTTGTGGTCAGAAACGTATTAGGTGGAACTGTCTGTATAGATCCTATGTGGTAGTTATGCACACTGAATAAAGCTATTTGACTTTTATGGATAAGGAGTGCTGGTCAAACTTTCTCCATGCGAACATGCGTCTAGTACAACGGGAATCTAACCCCTGTTTATATTTGAACAATCACATATAAATTATTAAATTTATATGTACTTTGTTACATCTTGATCAATGAACTAAATAAATGTTTTGCTAAACTGTAAGGAGGATAACACCTATATTATAGTATTGTTGATCTTTCAAAATAAACTAAGGAACTGACTGAGAATGTTTATTTCCATTGGTTTTGTGGAAGTAATACTTATCAGTTCTTTTGCCGTGTCTGTGGAGGGAAGGTGAAACCTATTTTGAGGTAGAGAGAGTATAAATAAAGAGCTAGTTGGCAAATTGCAGAATGGTTTTTGGTATTAGACAATAGATCCAGCAATGTTGGTTTGAATTAATCCGCTGATTGTCTACTTAGCAATAGACAATATATTATCCAGGTTTATATATATATTATATCCATCCCTTATGTATATTTTATTTTTGGAACTAGTTTCCTTTTCTTGGGCTGAACTGCACTCTAGGGCTACCATGTAGCTATAGTGACATGTTTCACCAGTACTTCTGCTTCATTAAAATGAAAGCAGCTCCTGTGCTAAGCCCTTCAAGCACAGGAGCACCAGTGCAACCAGTACCACCCAGTCATTATTTGTCTCTGCCCTGATAGAGACTGCAAAATGTAATTTATACCTTTATTGTGAACATATATGGCATGTTGTACAGTTACTGTTACAGTAATATTGGCTGAGTAGACAATCAGCTTAAATTGACAAAGAAATGGAGCTATAGATGAGTATAGGTGACTTTATATATATATATATGTATGATTTGACTGATCTCCAAGCTCATGTCATTGTATATGGTGACAAACGGTACCCTCTTATCTGTTTCTCTATGTGTCTTGGTCTTTAACAATTCCTGTCTGTCCCTACCATCAGCTAGAGTCCTATTCTCACCAATAACTCTATTTGGATATCCCCTTTTCCGAAACATTTCCTCCATTTCCTCCATCTTGTCAAGATATCTTTCAAGGTCAAGTTTGTTATAAGATATTCTTTTCACTCTAAGGAACTGAATCAGATGGAGTGAACCATGGATTTTGGATGACCACTTTCATATGTAAGAATGATATTCTTGTTTGTGGGTTTCATGTATAAACAGGTGGAAAAACCCTCCCAAAAGATCTATCAGATAGGAGGGCATACTCTACATACAGTGTTAGTTTTTTCATGCTTATGAGTTCATTACACCATACACACTGAACAGACCATACTGATCCAGACTTTATGAATGAAACACTTTAATTTGAAATCTACATCAATACCCTAAAGTGGTTTTCTTTTACTTGATAGAAGAAAAACTTTTACTTACAGAAGAAAAATGCTCACTTATTTTTCAACTTATTTGTCAATTGCTATTTTTGTTTTACTGAGGTACATATTGTAAATTGGCAAGGAGATTGCTCTTTGTGTCATGAAAGTATTTATATGTGGCGCTAAAAATAGCTACACTAGAAATGAAAAAAACAGGCTGCATTTTTGATGTTGTAACATTTTCATGTATAATACACACTTTACTTTTCTATCGTGTAAAATAATTTATCAGCTCTAAAATATGGGCAATAGCTTCTTGAATCAGTAATAGCATCTAAATGGATTTATGTGAACAAAGCATTTCAAAATGCCCCCCACTGTACAAAATAACACAATCCTTAAGGAAAGAATTCAAAGCTTTTTCAGCAAGAAAGAAACAAGCTTTTCCCATACTAACTCAAATAGCACAGGAACGATCACACCATAAAATTGGAGGAAAGTGATTACAGATTTAGATAGTCATAAGAAATTTTCAAAAATATCAACTTATCACTATAGTTACAATCAACAAAATGAAAGATTTTCTTAACGCAAAGATGTCCATGCTAAAATATGGACATGTTAGAAAACAAAATATTATTCACTTCTTAAATCAAAACTCGCCCATTAATTATAGTATGGCAATTCACAGTCCACACTGTGCAATTTGGGTATAACTGACCTCAGGCGGTTTTATTCGGCAGCCATACAAAATAAACCAAACGTCAAAATAAAGCCTATGCCTCTCTATACATTGGCACTCACTATACATTGAGGATCCCTACCTCACCAGGGGCTGGGCTACTGCGCGGCACCACAAAAAACTCATGGTATCCCAGTCCACTGCAACAGCTCCATAGACCTTTATCATGGCCTGTCGCTTCCCCAGGGTGGAGCCAATGCGAGATACTTATGTAGGACTTCCGGCTGTATTCTAATTAAACTTAATCAGGCAGACCCAACTTCCCAGGTCTGCCTTCCACTCAGTTTTTTCATTTCATGTCCAAAATCTGCTTAAGTGGCAGCTACCCTATATATATATCTTTCTCATTTTATTGAATGCAAACCTCCTCTTGTTTCATCACACCATAAAATTATAATAATAATCTTTATTTATATAGTGCCATCAAATTCCGAGGCACTTTGCAAATCATAGGGGACATATACAAATATAATATATATTACAATAGTACAAGCAGTCATAAGGAACAATAGGAGTGAGGGCCCTGCTCGAAAGAGCTTACAGTCTATGAAGATGAAGGGGGTAACAAAAGAAGTAAAAAAATTTGAGGAATGTGCTTACAGCTTTAAAAAGCCATACGAAATTTACAAAAACATCAACTATATATATTTATCGTAGATAAATAGGTATCGCCACATCTGAAAATGACCGATCTATTAAAATATGATAACGATTTTTCACTGTGTTTAACCCGCATCTTGTAAAATATTTTAAAAAAAAACAATAAAAAGTGATCAAAAGGTCAAACAGTCCTCAAAATTGTAGCATTGAAAACATAATCGAAAGACACACAAAATCACACCACCCACAGCCCAATACACCAAAGTCTGAAAAAGGTATTAGCACCAGAAGATGGCAAAATCAAAAAATACATTTTTTGTACAGGAGGTTTTAATTTTTGTAATGTATGAACAACACTATAAAACCTATATGATCGTCCCGACCCAAAGAATAAAGTAGACATGTAATTTGTGGGCACGTGCAGCAGCATAAATCTAAGCCACTAGGTAAAGGCGCAATGCACTTTTTCACCATTTTCACTGCATTTGGAATTTTTGTCCTACTTCCCAGTACACGGCATGGAATATAAAATACAGTCACTATGAAGTGCAATTTTTTATGCAGAAAACAAGCCGTCACACAACTCTTTACATGTAAAAATAATAAGTTATAGATTTTTGAAGGTTGGGAGTGAAAATGGAAAGAAAAAAACAAAAAAGGACCAGGTCATTAAAGCCACAAAGTTATATAACAACAAAGAGATGTCCAGCATTTCAAATATTTACAAGTTGGATGTGTCTACACACATGATTTAACCCCTTCCCGACGCGCGCCGTACTAGTATCGCGCGCGCCGGGTCCCGGTGCATGGAGAGCAAAGGCTTACCGGTAACACCCGCGATCGGTGCTAGCACCGATCGCGGGTGCTTTCACAGCGATCGCCGCCGGCAATGCTGCCGCATGGGCGCCGCCATCTTGCCGCGGATCGCTGCTCCCCCCGATGACGTCACGGGGAGCGGTGATCCTTTGCCATGACAGCAGCGGGTCTCACGTAAGGCCTGATGCGTCTCGTTTTAAACCCATTCATTACAATGTGCTATCAGCACATGTAATGAATGAGGAGTAAAATCCCCATATACTGCCATATTGCAGTATGGCAGTATATGGTAGGATCGATCAGACAACCTAGGGTTAAAGTACCCTAGGGAGTCTAAAAAATAGTTAAAATAAAAGTAAAAAAAAGTTAAAAAAAAAAAATTAATTAAAAAAACATAAAAATGTCAATCACCCCCTTTCCCTAGAACTGATATTAAATTAATAAACAGTAAAAATTATAAACACATTAGGTATACGCCGCGTCCGAAAAGTGCCAATCTATCAAAATATATAACGTTTTTTCAACTGCGTTTAACCCCCGTAACGGAAAATAGCGTCCAAAGTCAAAATGACATTTTTTTGCCATTTTGGAAAAATAAAAATTAATAAAAAGTGATCAAAAGGTCGTACAGTCCTAGCAATGATAGCAATGAAAACGCCATCAAAAGTCGCAAAAAATGACACCAAGTACCCACAGCTCTGTAACACCAAGTATAAAAAGTTATTAGCGCCAAAAGATGGCCAAATCAAAAAAAAATTTTTGGTACAGAGGTTAATTGTTTTAATGTATGAAAACATTATAAACCTATATCAATTGTGTATCCCTGTGATCGTAGCATACGCACCAAGAAGAAATAGCACCGGTCATTTGGGGCACACGTGTAAAGCTGTAAAATCCAAGCCCACAAGAAAACGTCGCAAATGGTTTTTCAACATTTTCATTCACGGCGTTGGATTTTTTTGCCATTCCCAGTATGCGCCATGGAATATTAAATATCCGCCACTTGATACAAGTTCAAGGTGTTCGCAGAAAATACGCCATAACAGAGCTCTTTGATGGCTAAAAATAAAAAGTGGATAGATGTGTGAAGGTGGGGAGTGAAAAATGAAGTGAAAAACATAAAAAGGCCAGGCGTGAAGGGGTTAATGCAACAGCGGTTGTGGGCGTCATTACACATAAGCCCAGGCTCCTGGAATAAAGTTGTCTTGTGATACATGCATAGCTGATTTGACACCAAATTCCCCTCTACAGCTTTCTTAAAGAGGATCCGTCAGGCAAAATAACACCCTAATCTAAATATATTTTCATAAACTGCCATTAGAAAGCATTGCCTCTTCATTGTCCCTCTACATGCCTGTAAACTTAAGCAATGAGGTCCTAAAGCTGTAGGCAAATGACCTGTGAAATGTCCAATGAGTCATTAGCATATTCAAGCTGTCCAGCTTATTCATGAGTGGGAGGCACAGCACCCCTTAACAGGGGTGACATCACTGCCTCTGACCATGTGCCCAGCCTCATTTACATAATAAAGAAAAGATGATTTTGCAATGATTAATGTATGAATTGACTAGATAAAGGCTGAGATCGATCCTTGTAAGCTGCTCCAACAGGTAGTGGTGACAGGACTAGTGACAGAGCCCTGACGACAGGTGTCCTTTAACCTAGCTGTAAAGTCTCACATTTGATGATATCATACATGGATTCAGTTATGTTCTGACATTTGATAAGCATTTAGCTGGACCTATAAATAGTCTTCTCCACAACTTTTTTAGTTGTTACCATTTTTTCCCTTTGTTTTCTTAATTTTCCCCCTTTTTTGAATATAGAAGCTTGCTTTGAGACTGTCCTAAACTTTTTGCCCTACAACCAGGATTCAGTGTACTTACATTATATGCCATCTGTCATAATAAGAATAATATTTGCTTATGAAATTTTTTGGTGTAGTACATATTCTTTAGTATATAACCTACCTTACTTATCACAAGACCACACGTATGCAAGAGGGCCATGCGCTTGCGCTCTTGATTATCGGGGAGCTCACATCCTTCTTTAACATGTAAGGTATTTTCTGTATGATTGGCAGTCAAAAGGTACTTGAACCAGAAATCAGCTGTAATTTTATAAACAGCTGTGGAAAAATGAAACTATTGCTCTGATTGGTTGCCACGGACAACTAGAAGATTTCTGCTGATAAATCTTACCAAAGACAAAGTGACAGTCAAAGACAGAAAGTTAGAGAGAGAGACAGTCAGAGACAAAGACAGTCAGAGACAAAGACAGTCAGAGTAAAGACAGTCAGAGACAAAGACAGTCAAAGACAAAGACAGTCAAAGATAATCTGAGGCATAGACAGTCAGAAACAGAGATAGTCAGAGAAAACTGGAGACAGAGACAGTCAGAGAAAGACAGAGATAATCAGAGACCATGACCATCAGAGAGATGGTCAGAGAGAGAAATAGATACTGTGAGACACTGAAGGGTTTAACTGTGGATGGGCGGTATGTTTCCCCTAGGTTTTCATACTATGCGAGGCCTGAGTGCTGAGGTTGTGTTGTCCAGCACCTTGTACACAGGTGGTGGGAGCAGCCTAATCAGTCTGCATAAAGCCGCTGAGCAGGGCTGAGAGTGTGTTCTCTCTGAAAGGAGGCTGGAGAGCACACAGCCCTGACCTCTGTGCCTGGAGCAGCGACGTCTTTTATGTACTAGTGGTGAGTTAGAGAAACTCTGTTTAGTTAGCACCCTGACGGGTAGGATTTTGTTTGTGTAATGCCTGAATGTAAAGGCTGTTTTATTTTGCTGCTGCAATAAACGCAGGCGAGACCTGTTTTGGACTGTACCTTGGTGTCACTGTCTTGAACTGCATCCAAACACCCCGCTACCTCAGACTCTACTGGGCCAAATCTCCCACAATACATTTAGAATATTTATTTGTTAACCCATTTTATTTTGTATAGTTAAGAGCAGCTATTTACTATCCCGAGCAATGCTGTCAGCTACAGACTGTATAATATAATGCTAAACAACTGTATTGCAGTATATTGTCAATATACTGATTCTGTCTGTCTCTGGCAGACTGTAATATAGAATGCCTAATAACATGCTCCCAAATGTTACAGCAACCAATTTCCATTTACATATGCTTGTGAACAATTAGTGCCATCACCAACTACAATAGTCACTGGCTGGTGTCAGCCATATATTACAGCTGAAACCCACAGCATATGGAGAGGGTGCAGCCCATGAGCTCTCTTCATATACCCTTGAAAAAGACCAGCTTGTTGATTTATGTAGGCTGGCCATCTATAATCTAAAAATTTATGTTTCATATATCAAGACAAAGGTCACAGTTTTCTTACAGAGTGCTATAACCCATCCAAGGTGCCCCTTTAATAAATATTAAAAAAGAGGTTAGAATTCCATAAAACATCAATATTTTCAAATAGCTAAAAGCATTCAGAGTACATAATCCGGAGCAAATAAAACATTGTGTAACATTCATTCTTGTCTATTTTTTACATGCTTGGGCATTTCATGATAGAAAAAAAGACTTAAAACTGTTCCTATTCTTGGAATGGTATGAAACTAGAGGAGACAATTATTTTCCTTTTTGTAGTGTAAAGCCAAGATGAAAAACAGATAGGTCATGGGTGCGATGTCTCTTGCACACATTGTTAGAGTCCTAATTTGGCAGATCTTTCAAAAGGCTGAGTTTCAGCATCAAACTATAGTATTATGATGGAGTGCTGTTTGAAAAATCCATCACAGACCAAGTCAAGGTGAAACACAATACTGAAATAAAATCCTATTCCCCATTCTTTTTCTCAGAAATTGGCACCCTGTTAAGTCCAGTCAATGTTAGAAAACAGTAGAAACATTGTTTGAAACTCAAAACAAGATAGCAATTTTGTTTGTTTCTAAAACCACTGTGAAGACTTAATATTGCAAGTGTTTGACAGTTGTTTTCTCACCTCCAAATTATTTGGTAAACTTTATTTTCAGCTTACTTTTACAATTATTAAAAATCAAAGACTTATATGAACTGTATGAGTCTTTTCTATGTGGAGGAACTTTTAATATCTTTGGTCATTTACTTTTGTGGTATAATAATTTATATTTCAGTAACATTTCTTATATATATAATGAACTACAAAGGATAAAATAAAAATAACAATTTTAAGCAGCAAGAAGAACTTGGAGGTTGCTGAGAAGTCTACTTGTGATGCTGACTGAGATACATTTTTTACTTCTTAAACTCTAGTGATAAGATTTTCCATAATAAAAATAATTTTTCCTAATATTGGCTTGTAAAGAAAAAAAACACAGACTTAAAGGACATCTGGATACACAAAGTGCCAACACGGAAAAAATAAATCCACAAATATAAGAAAATGAGTCAGACATTCAACTAAATGAAAAATACAATGCTGTTTCTGAGCAGAAATGAAAAATCCTTCATGACAAAATATATTAAAATTGTAATATGAATATATATTTTGGAATATTGTGAGTTTCTCAATAGGAATCTATTTTCCAGAAGTATTGGGTTAAATCATAATCTGAGTATGATGAGATTGCTGCCAGTGCCTTTTGCTGTCTAATCAGTTAGTACAATATCAAGACTGCTTTAAAATTAAAGAAGACCTATCACCCTTAAAAACACTCTAGGATCTGCTCACTAAAGTCCTGGGGTTACCCCAGTATTAGCAGTGTCCAGCATATTCATGAGGGGGTGGACTGAGGCGCTTCTTCCCCGGACCTCCCCTCCCACACCATAGGGTGGCAGTGACTTCCATGCTTCATGCGGCAGTTTAACACTGCTAATACTGGGGTAGCGCTAGGAGTTGCTTACTTTAGAAAGAAGCTTCTAGGGTGTTTTTAAGAGTAAGAGGTCCTCTTTAACAGTCAAGTCAATTTAGTTTGGATATATTGGATAAACCACTGTCATAGGTTTTTTCGCGTTACCTAGTATTGGGTTTTGAATATTGTAGCCGCTTCTTTATTGTCAGTAAATTTGTGTCTAAAAAAAATTGACCTGTGTATAACAAATTTTATCTGTACAGTGGGGTTTCTGAAATATTCACAGTCTAGGTGTCTGCTAGCATCTTTGAAATAAATGTTTTTATACAGGTTATTTAACAACATTTTTTAAATCATAGAACATATTGCTATTGTGATTTTGTTTATATATGTTTTATATCACTTTTAGGCCTAGAAACTGGGGGGGGGGGTGTATTTATAATTGGTTCAGCTGGGCTTCTTATGGCATAAAAAAGTCACAAGTGGGTACAGAAAGTATTTAGACCACTTAAATTATTTCCCATTTTTTTCATTGTAGCCAATTGGTAAAATCAAAACATACTCATTAACATACACTCTCTTCACCCCATCTTGGCAGAAAAAAACAGAAATGTAGATATGTTTGCTAATTTATTAAACAATAAAAACTGAAATCACATGGCCATAAGTATTCAAACCCTTTGCTGTTATACTCATATTTAACTCACATAATGTATATTTCCATCCGATCCTCTATGAGATGCAGCACTCAAGGTTTCTAAGAGCAGAGTGGCCTCCATTATGCTTAAAGAAAATCTAGCATTTGATTTTATGCATTATGAACCACACATACCTTGAGAATAATGTAGCTACACTGATGCAGAAACATATCTTGTTTAATCCCTGAGCTGAGTGCGTTTGCTGAAAAATAAATGATAAGATTATGATAAAGAAGATCTCCGCTCCTGTACGTGGCTCTGGCCCTTTTCCTCTTACATTAGTCATGCACTGCTTCTGAGAATGATGTAATCACTGTGTTGTGCCTGGCAGGCAGAAGTAACCAATTGCTACACCATCTCCCAGCTGCTGTGTATGCGTGATCCAGCTCAAATTGATTAGTCCTGTCTGGACAGTGCAGACAGCTCCATGTAACATGTAGGCTGAAAGCCAGCTTTCCCAAGATCCTGAATGTTATAATTGTTTTTTCAGCAAAACGACTCAACTCAGGGATTAAACAAGATATGTTTCTGCATCAGTGTAGCTACATCATTCTCAAGGTATGTTTGGTTCATAATGAATGAAATCAAATGGATTGAGCCCCAAGATCACTGTGTCTGCGCTCCAGAGATGCAGTTGGTTTTGCAATAAAATATTAAACGTATTCAATGTAAAAAAGTGTGCAGGAACCTTACACTTATACAGTACCATAAAATTATTAAAAAATATATAAAACATAACCAATTTTGACAATAGAATAAATTATATTTAAATATGGTCAGAAACTGTTAGATGAAGATACCACATATAATAAGAAAATAATGAAAAAATAAAGTCTACAGGTGTTGATATCAATCAATTATCAATACTTCAGAAAACAGTGGTAATCGTAGAAATCATATCCAGTCCCTCACATATTAACAGATGCTTGTTAACACAACAAATAGTAGACTTCCAATATTGGGTCACATATGAAACCATATGAGTTATTTGGTTTTTTTTTGGTATCTCAGGTTTATGGCTAAAAAATAGAATATAATAGGAGATATGTACTCACTGCCCGCTACCATTCAAATTCTTTGTGGTTTCTCAATGGTTCCCTAGCATCCCAGAGTTCCTGTTGTGTTGTTATAAACTAATGCATGTTTATACTTAGCATTCAGTGGATGATCTGACCTGAGCTATCCTGGTGCTGGAAGGCTAGTGAATGCACCCTGAAGCCGTGTTCCAGATGACCTTCCATTTGCCAGATGTCGACAATGTGAGGTAATGTAGATGGCAGTTTACTATTTGGCTTGAGGGTTTGCATCCACTATTAGTACAAAATTTTAGTTATAAGAACAAAGTATGCCAATGGAAATGGCACTTTTGAACCAACCAATCCTGGCTAGGTGTTTTCGAAAGTATCTCTCTTTCTTATGTTTGGAGAAAACCAGGCACTGCTCATCATAAGCCAAATACAAACCCAACAGTGAAACAAGGTGGTGGCAGCATAGTACTATGGGGACAGGGACAGGACGACTGATTGCAACTAAAAGAAATATGAATGCAGCAAGTTATAGAGATATCCTGGATGAAAACTTCTTCCACAGTGATCTGGACCTCAGACTGGACCAAAGGTTCACCTTCCAACAAGGCAATGGCCCAAAGCACCCAGCCAAAATAACAAAGGAGTAGCTTCAAAACAACTCTGTGACCATTCTTAACTGGCCCAGTCAGAGCCCTGACCTAATCCCAATTGTACATTTCTGGAGAGATTTGAAAATTGCTGTCCACCAACATTCACCTTAGGGAAATGGAGAGGATCTGAAAGGAAGAATGGCAGAGAATCCCCAAATCCAGGTGTGATAAACGTGTTACATCATTCCAAAGAAGACTCATAGCTGTGCTAGCTCAAAACTACTCAATACTGAGCGAAGGGCATAAATACTTATGCCCACGTGATGTTTTAGTTTTCCTTGTTTAAATAATTGTTTAAAAAATATCTACATTTCTGTTTTTTTTCTGTCAAGATGGGGTTCAGAGTGTATTTTAATGAGCTTTTTTTAAAGAACTTTTCTGATCTTACCACTTGACTGCAATGAAACAAAGAGTGAGAAATTTAAAGGGGTCTGAATACTTTCCATACCCACCATAGTTATTTGTGACTTTTAAAAAAGTTGTAAAGTCACATCCCTCCTGATGTATGTGAAACCCCTGCAAGCTTATTTTGCATTTATTCATCTTTAAAAAAATCACAAAAACAGCCATCAGTGCAGAAGAACACTGCAGACAGATTTATGAAAAGGCCAAAGTAACTTTGATAAATCTGATGGGCAACGGAGCACCAATAAAAATCCTAGAACTACATAATATTAAATAACCCCAAGGTATTTTGCCATTACTTTTGGTGGCTCCACCAGCAAACAACATTTCAATAATTTCTGCATCCTGACAGTGTGAACCTCAACTAATGTTTCTGACTTCAAATTATAAAAAAAATCAAAAGCTTTCCCAGAGAAGGTAAGCATGTGCAAACTTTACAGTCACATCTAAATTCAAGTGAGCAGTCAAGTCATCATAAGCAGATCATTTTGAGATTGTATTATGTGTGATGTGTGGTCAAGGGAAATACAAATTATCCTTTATGCTAGCATTCTTTTATGCTTGGTATTTCAGCTTCCTTGGAACAATTTTGACTGTGATTTTTGACATAATGAAAAAAAGAGGTTGGCAATCCTTTCACTGGAGTCTTCAGAGAAAGTAGAATTTGCCTGAACTAAGCACAGAAAAGGGTTCAGGGAGGTTTTGGCAGGACATAAACTACATCTTTTCTTTCACTGTTATGTTGAAGTGGCTTTTAAGTGTCTTTAAAATCCCGTATTTGTTTTTGTTATATTCTATCAAATTGAACATCTACATTTTATTTTATTTCTTAATTTTTTTATTGAATGAAAAGAAAACACATGGTAATTTAAAAAAACAATCCAGTGAACAAATATGTAAAGGACTAAAATAGTGTAGCAAATATTTTCTCGTTAAATGAAACAGTGTAATTTCTAGAGTACAGACAGACTGTTATTTTGTTACCTTGCATGTATGAATCATTAAAAACTACTAAACCAGTCAAACACATTAAACTTATATTTGTTCAATGACTAGTTACTGGGAATATAGAAGTTAAGGAAACATTCCACCCACATCCTTTTTCTTAAGTACTTTGCTGAAATTGATACAAGGCTTAGAGAAAGTATTCAACTGCCAATCATATTCTACATTTGAACTGTGCTAACATTTGTTATCTAGTTTCTAGCACAATGTAAGTTTTCTCTGTTTTAGACACCTATGGCTCATTATTTACAGTACCATAAATGTCCTCTAAATAGCAAGGAAATGTATTAAATATATTAGGAAACTACAGTTTTGATTTACTGACCGTTCTGAAATCAGAGGGATTCAGGAGACACATGATGGGCATATTTGTCAAGAAATAGATTTAATGAGATAATCTACAACTTCTGCTACATGGGATTTACTGAAAGAGCCAGGCATGGTACCTTCTCATGACAAAGATACTGATCTCAAAAGGGGGACAAGACATATCTGACATAGCAGACATTTGAGACACACAGATTTGGGCTACCAATCCTTTAGCTCAAATTTCAGTAGCTTTTTAAAAAGCTTTCTAAAAAGGGAATGTGGAACAAAATTATTGTTGAGTTGTTGAGTGTTTCAAGGCCCTTTGCCTTAACCCCTTACCCTTTCTTTAACCATAACTAGGCCTACCCCTGGAGTTCCTACATAGAATAATACTCCCCTTATTGGTTGCAAACATGGCTTGATTTTCCCCTCACTGGGCAATACATCAAACTTATTATACCACGAATGTGCCCATCAATGTATGCCCTCCTTTTCAAAGCCTCTCTTGTTCTTTTTTTTCATATTTTTTATAAGTGGCAAAAAAAGCAAATACTACAAAAATTACACATTATACAATGCATAGTTATCAATTTACCTTATGTATAAAATCATTATAAATTACACAGTACTCAGCATTTCCTATTCTTTTTATTGCACTGATTTTCACCCTGTACACACCAATCGTCATTGCTTTGCAGGGTCTCTAATAAATTCTTCTTCTAGCTGCATAACCTGATGTTCTATATCCTTCATTTTAATACCCAAATCTTTTTTTAATCCAATTTCTTGGGCTTTATAAATACCATGAATAAAGGTTTTAGCTGCATCCCTAAACCATTTCTATAGGAACAGTACAATAGTTAAAAAGTGAAAGGCTCTATCATTTGTGGAGGCCATATATACCTTAGAAAAAACCCTCTGAGATTTAGAGAACAATGAAAATACCTGTTTCCCTCCATTTTGCATCACATATTATATCTAAAAGATGCCAATGTACTACGGTAGCTAATAGTGGGATGTATCCTAGGCACTCCACATCTTTATTCACATAAAACACATATAATCTGATCATTCATAGCTGTGCAAGAGAGAGAGAGGGAGAAAAAAAACCAGCTCCACCATCTGATGGGTAGCATACCGGTCCACAACTAACCTCTGGACCCAGATCATTTCTTCTAACCTTAACATCCCTCCACTACCACAGAAACCACACAAGGCCCACTATCACAGACAGTGTATCAAACTTTAAAATGTCAATTTAAAATGCTATAACGTATTCCTGCTCATTATTATTTTTATTTATTTATAGAAGACCACAAATTCCATGGTTCTATACAATCAATAAATGATACACATACATTACATTAAGACAAGAACAAATGCCAATAACAAAACTTCAGTGATCAGTAAACAAGTCGGTTACATTTCTTGCTAACCAATCGCTAACTTCTTCTGGTTTATAAAAATAATGGTTTTCTCTTGCCAAATATTTCTTGCAGGAAGCAACATTGCGTATTTGATTCCCTTATGGCATTTCCTTTCCATGATGTAAACATTGCAGCACAGGAAATTTCGGCACACAATGGGAGGGGGAATTGCTCCTTGCACACTATAACAGCCTATGAATCTGCAGGGGATCTCAAACCATACCAGTAGCTACATTTAAAAGTTAATTTTAGAAGGAAGGAGGCCATGGATAACAAATATAAGAAGATTACCACCGTCATGGTGTCTGGATCTATTAGTAAGTGCCTCTGATTTAATCATGCTTGATTTTGATAGATAGGTAGATTTCCTTTTAACAACAAAGTTAGTTGCTGTAGCAGAGTTCAGCTAGTAATGGCTCTCAGACCATGCTGTTAATAAAGAATAGTTCAGCCCAGTAAACAAATGTAACAGAGTTCAATTAGAAAATGCTCTTATGCAATACAATTAGTACATGTAGTAGAGTTCAGTTAGTAATGACTCTCAGACAATACTGTTAATGAATAAAGTAGAGTTCAATTGGAGAGTGGTCCTGAACAATCCAGGAAATATATGGTACACAGTTCAGCCGGGAAATGCCTTTAGGCAATAGAGTTAGTAGATTTAGCAGAGTTAGTAAAATATCTCAGGCAACACCTGAGCACACTCCTGTACACCACAGTAAGCAAAAGGTTCAATTGAAGAGGTCATTTAAGCAGCATAGCTAGAAAATATAACACAGTTCATTTGAATATAGACATCACAATTAGGGGTATAGCTAAATTAAATTGAAGTTATCAAATGGAGAATTTACTAAAGATTAATCCTGTAGGAGCCTAAAATGAGGAAATATCACTACTTAAAACACTCCCCCTTGGCAAAGTCATTCTGTGCCACTGCTGACTGGACCTACACAATTTCACAGCTGCATGGAATAATGCACTGGCTCTGATCCTTGCACCTCCTTTTCCAGGTAACCAAAAATCCATTTCAGCACTCTGTAGGCCAGTTATTGGATTCCCAATTGGAACCAACCCCCAATGTGAGTGACCAGATGACTCCACTGTTAATAGACTTGGCTCCCTTCAGCACCTCCTTGCTTAATCTCCAGTCAAGCCACTCCATTATCCACCAGAACCAGACAGCAGTATCACAGGCAAAAGATGTCAGCTATAGCCTCCTCGCAGATAGGTCAGCATTTCTAGTATTTGATTTAGAGTCTGAGACGGTACAAAACTTTGTTCCAGAATCTTCTTCTCCAGCAGTTAGCGATCACCAGCAATCAGTTGTAAACAGCTTGGAATCAGACCCGTGTACAGTAGTATCTCCAGCGGGACAAACAGAGCATTCAGCTTCTGCCCAGCAGAAGTTCCAGCAGGAAGAAGGAGCATCTCCACACGTGTGACCACTCACATGTTCTTCCAAAAAACACTTCCTTTAGCCTCAACCTTTAATGTCCCCCAAATAAAGGTAGCCCTCTAACAAATGTTTTTATTATTGTTACCCCCTCAGTTATGTCTACTTTTTGATCCCTCACTCTTTCCTTGGTTTTCTTTTGAAGGAAGGAGGCCATGGATAACAAATATAAGAAGATTACCACCGTCATGGTGTCTGGATCTATTAGTAAGTGCCTCTGATTTAATCATGCTTGATTTTGATAGATAGGTAGATTTCCTTTTAACAACAAAGTTAGTTGCTGTAGCAGAGTTCAGCTAGTAATGGCTCTCAGACCATGCTGTTAATAAAGAATAGTTCAGCCCAGTAAACAAATGTAACAGAGTTCAATTAGAAAATGCTCTTATGCAATACAATTAGTACATGTAGTAGAGTTCAGTTAGTAATGACTCTCAGACAATACTGTTAATGAATAAAGTAGAGTTCAATTGGAGAGTGGTCCTGAACAATCCAGGAAATATATGGTACACAGTTCAGCCGGGAAATGCCTTTAGGCAATAGAGTTAGTAGATTTAGCAGAGTTAGTAAAATATCTCAGGCAACACCTGAGCACACTCCTGTACACCACAGTAAGCAAAAGGTTCAATTGAAGAGGTCATTTAAGCAGCATAGCTAGAAAATATAACACAGTTCATTTGAATATAGACATCACAATTAGGGGTATAGCTAAATTAAATTGAAGTTATCAAATGGAGAATTTACTAAAGCCTAAAATGAGGAAATATCACTACTTAAAACACTCCCCCTTGGCAAAGTCATTCTGTGCCACTGCTGACTGGACCTACACAATTTCACAGCTGCATGGAATAATGCACTGGCTCTGATCCTTGCACCTCCTTTTCCAGGTAACCAAAAATCCATTTCAGCACTCTGTAGGCCAGTTATTGGATTCCCAATTGGAACCAACCCCCAATGTGAGTGACCAGATGACTCCACTGTTAATAGACTTGGCTCCCTTCAGCACCTCCTTGCTTAATCTCCAGTCAAGCCACTCCATTATCCACCAGAACCAGACAGCAGTATCACAGGCAAAAGATGTCAGCTATAGCCTCCTCGCAGATAGGTCAGCATTTCTAGTATTTGATTTAGAGTCTGAGACGGTACAAAACTTTGTTCCAGAATCTTCTTCTCCAGCAGTTAGCGATCACCAGCAATCAGTTGTAAACAGCTTGGAATCAGACCCGTGTACAGTAGTATCTCCAGCGGGACAAACAGAGCATTCAGCTTCTGCCCAGCAGAAGTTCCAGCAGGAAGAAGGAGCATCTCCACACGTGTGACCACTCACATGTTCTTCCAAAAAACACTTCCTTTAGCCTCAACCTTTAAAGTCCCCCAAATAAAGGTAGCCCTCTAACAAATGTTTTTATTATTGTTACCCCCTCAGTTATGTCTACTTTTTGATCCCTCACTCTTTCCTTGGTTTTCTTTTCCTTTTTGCTGTAAAAATTTTTAAAAAACTCAGATAGTTACCTTTCCCCATTCCTCAGCAGCAGAAGCTCTGCATCTTTCTCTTCAACTGCTGTGTGCAACTCTAAGGCCAACGGCTTTCTGCTTCACCAATCCTGAAGATGCAGGTAGAGATGAATCCCAGGACATACCTTCCAATGACTCGGGCAGTGGAGCAGACCCCAAAACATGTATTTTCTGTGGATCACAAAAATTAGCCCCTTATGGAAGTTTTTCTATGCTTCTTTTCACTCACTGTCTGGAAGAAAGAACATACAACAAAGGAAAAATGCTGTTGTAGTCATAAATGTTGTCATCTTATTTAAGAAATTATTGCAATGACTGTTTCCTACGGAATCTAAACTACTGTTAAGCCGCATATCTTTTGCTTACACTATTTTGTCTTCCAGTATTATGATATAACAATTTGCTGTTATTTCTCTTTAAGCTTATCCCTATTTGAGCTACTAAAAGGCAAAGAGAATCACTAATCCCTAATACACAATTGAATGAGGAATCATTATTTCTGTCATTTGGCCAAACAGTCTTCTGCTTAAAGCAGATATAATAGATGCTGGCTAATATAATAAAAATTGATGTTCCAATTAAGTGAATGGTCTCATATACTACTATCAACATAGGTTTGGAAAAATGCATGTTTCCACATGAGATGTAAAATTAGATGTGTCCACCGTAATGCAATCTGTGTAATAAATGTAAACAGTGTAATCAAATAAAATAATAACTTCTGTTGCCAGACCCATACTGTATGTCACCTGCAGGGTACAATACTAAAATGAGAAGTCCTCACAGTTGACTCATGGCAGAATCCTCCCTTTAAGTAATACTCCCTGGTGACTCCTGTATCCTTCTTTTTTTAATCACATAGATTTGCTATTGGACAGTTTAACATTTTAAATAATATACAACAAAGCAAGAAACAAAGTAGAAGTCCATCATTGGATGAAGTGAAGGAACACTCTAAGGGTCAACATTCTATACAGTTACATGGAAAAACATTTAACCACAAAGGAGTCTGTCTCTTAAAAGTGGCAGACCTGGTGTATCCAGCCATTGTCCCCAGATGTCATCATAGTACTGAAGAACATTTCTTTTCTGATAAACTCATTTCCCCAAATGAGCAAGTAGCACTAGCAACATATTCGGCCACACTGGAGCTGGTTTGAATCATTCAAGTGAAAGGCTCTCAATCTCTGTTACTTTCCAGTACATCAAGATCAAAGTCTAACTCTAGGATGCAGACAAGAGAAGTTCTCAGTATAGATGAAGATCAAAACCTATTAATGATATTGAGAATCTCCCTCCAAAATCTAAGGAGCCTAGGACAGTTTAACATTAGATGGATGAGATTTTTATTAGCTATTTCACACCTGGGACAAAGATTATCACCCTTACATCCCATACGGAACAATATGGCAGGCATGAAGAAGACTCTGTGAATAAAGTTGGGGTTAGAGAGGTGTTGCACCTCACAAACCAAGATTTTGGAAAGTGCTTCCAGACTGCTATTGTTCATTTGTCACATCCCCAACATCAGGCAATGATTTAGAGAAGACCACTAATGGAAACTTAAGGAAACTAATGGAAAGGTAGGTATCCCGTAGGTAGGAATAATTCAAGCAATAAGATACCCCCTGGTCCATAGTTTTAATAAACCATATCAGAATACATGTGTAGGCCTCACAAATGGCGGCAACTAGCGCATTAGGCCATGTAGACCATGTCAAGAAATCTCCTGCCCAGTTCAAACGTGAGCATTGTATGGGGAAAAAGAAAAAGGTGATTTGAGTGCCTGAAATGTGGGCATGGTTGTTGGGCAAGACAGGGCTGGTCTGCGATTTCAGAAATGCTGATCTACTGGGATTTTCACGCACTAACATTCTAGGGTTACAGGAATGGAGAAACTAAAACATCAGTGAACGCAGTTCTGTGGGCAGAACATGACCGTGTTGATGCCAGAAGTTCAAGTAGAATGGGCAGGACTGGTTCGAGCTTATGAAAGGCAAACAGTGACTCAAAAGCCACCGTTACAACCAAGGTAGGCAGAAACAGACAGAAAGAGCATCTCTGAACGACCACGTACATCAAATGAGGCAGATGGCTACAGCAGCTAGAAGACCACACCGGGTTGCACTACCCTTACAAGTAAGAACAGGAAAACTGAGGCAACAATTGCACAAGCTATCGAAATAGTGTAGACAGTAGAAGATTGGAAAAAAAAACGTTGCCTGGTCTGAGGTCCGATTTACTGGCTGTGGACATTCGGAGGGTAGGGTCAGAATTTGCGTCCAACAACAGAAAGCATGGATCCATCCGCCGGTTGTATCAACGTTTTAGACTGGTGGGTGGGATGTCAGGTGTGGGGAAATGTTGTTGGGCACTCTTGGACCCTTGGTACCAAGTTGAGATCGTTGCATGCCAACAGCCTACTGAGTATTGTCTTGAGACCATGTCCATCCCTTATAATCCACAATGACCCAACATTCTGTATGGCTACTTTCAGCAGGATAATGCGCCAGTTCATAAAGCTGGATCATCTCAGGACTGGTTTCTTGAACATGGACAATGAGGTCACTGTACTCAAATGGCTACCACAGTCACCAGATCTCAAGCCAATAGAGCAGTGTGATGGCGAACCTTTTAGAGACCCGAAGTGCCCAAGATACAACAAAGACCGCTATTTCGCAAAGTGCCAAGACAGAAATTAATTTGTGAGTTTATACTCCTTCTCGGTCACAGTTTTCATTGTATCAGCCCCTTGAGGACACCAAATTAAAGCAGGAAAAATAGTCCCAGGTCGAGCTGTCACTTTAAAATAGCTCGTGCATAAAAGTCTGGCGCCGGGACTTCAGAAGAAGATGCCTGGAAGTCATCTCTGGTGATGCCTGAGTGCCCCAGAAGGGCTCCGAGTGCCCACCTCTGGCACCAGTGCCATAGGTTAGCCATCACTGCAAGCTAGAGTCATCTTTGGGATGTCCGGTGGAACGGGACGATTCACTGGATGTGCAGCGACAATCTGCGGCAACTATGTGAGCCATATGTCAATATGGACAAATCTCTAGAGGAATGCTTCCAGAACCCTTTGTTGAATTATGCCACGAAGAATTGTGGCAGTTCTGAAGGCAAAAGGGGGGTCCATACCGTTACTAGCATGGTTGTACCAAGATAAAGTGGCCGCCAGTGAGTGTATTTACTGACATAAAAGCGTGTCTAATTTCAAGAAATTATAGGCGTACTGTTAGACCAAATTCCATCCAGAAGCATGCAAAAGTCAAAGTGTTAGAAAGTAGTATCTTCATACAAGATTATTCGTGTTGTGATCCCTTGGTAAACACGTGTGGCGAAATGCAAGTTTTGTCTAAGTAAGAGTAATAGGACGTTTGTCCATTGAGAGTACAAGCAATGTATCCCTCCATATCAAGTAGGTCTCTAACCTTCCACCATTACTTATCAATGCCTATGATATGCCTCAAAAGAATTGGGTCTATAGACCCAAGAGAGTGTCCCCAGCCACTAAGTGCTGCATCTGAGACTATAAGAAATACAGTCAGAGGTTCTATAGGACAGGCCTCATTTTCCCTAACCTCTGAAGTGTTTCCATACTGATACATGGCAACCCTTCTTTACAGACTTAATCCCTAAAATACCATTTACTCTATTGCAATAGCTCGATAAAGGAGCTGAGCATAAGTATAATTGTTTATAGACTAAACACAGCTAATCACTGAAATGGAAGTTTGCACCAGTCCTTTTACCTTTTGTTGGAATCAATAAGCACAGAGGGTAAAGGGTTTTCCCACTAACACAAGTTAGGCTCTATCCACAGGTAGGGCCTAACTTGTTAATCAGGGGGTGTGTCAGTACTGAGTCCCCCACAGATGGCAAAAAAGAGGGGTCCGACTGATGGGCATCACTGTCTTCATGGGAAACCCTTTAATATTTAAGGCTAACATGGTCAGTGACCTCTGCAGTAAATGGGATCCTAGATATTTCAATGATGAAAACTAAGGGTAATTCTCAAGTATATAATTCTAGCGGGCACCTGTGGAGATAACAGTAGTAGCCCAAAATTGACCAACTCACATCTGTTTCGTGGCTAAGGCCCAAGATGACAAAATTGATTTAAAAAGTCTCTTGCATTAGGTAAGGATGTTGACCAATAATTTAGAAGATCTGCTTATGCAAAAACTTTTCATGTAAAGTTCATATCAAGATATTTTACAATGGACAAGGATATAAAGGCGACCACTAGTGGTCCGTCTAAACACGAGGAAAGGGAAGAACATAGGGCAGATTTCGATCGCGATCCCGAGGTGCGTTTGTCCGAGAGGATTTGTCCTGCGCAATTCACTAAGATCTTGCGTCCGAGTTTCTGATGTGAGCGCTGCGCCGATGCATGTGAGTGCTTGATCTTGGAACAAAACCTTTTTTAAATTCCCCAGTTGTCTGAATCCATTAGGTTGTCTGACGGACCCCCCCCCACTTCCATTTCTGTTGTGTGCAGCCAAAATCGATCGATGTGCCAAAATCCCGGGGAAATTTCAGCGCAAAGCGGAAATATTCGGGAAATCCGACGAAAGTGACACAGTTTGGACCTTAGTAATGAGGCCCCATAGTTTCATTTAATTTGGATTCTAGCCCAACCCGATGAGTAGAACAATGGAGCCCAAACTAGATACTGGGGCAGATTTTATTACCCGGTCCATTCGCGATCCAGTGGCGCGTTCTCATGCGCTGATTCGGGTCCGGTCGGATTCATTAGGTAGTTCCTCCGGACCGTCCACCAGGTGGCGCTGCTGCGCTGAAAAGCATCGGAACCGCCAGAGTTCACCAGGCCAGGCTGAGTGAGGTAAGTGCAAGCTCCGTGACAGATTTTTTGTTTTAATGCGGCGGTTTTCCAATCCGTCGGGTTTCGTTCGCCACGCCCCGATTTCGTCGAGTGCATGCCAGCGCTGATGCGCCACAATCCGATCACGTGCGCCAAAATCCGGCACGGGGGAAATCGGTCTGCATATCGGAAATATCGGTAAACACGGGAAAACGCGATCGGGCCCTTAGTAAATGACCCCCACTGAGTCCAAAACCTCATTTTGTCAAATGCCTAGATGCTACAAAGACACAAGTGCAGCTGATATTTGGAGGCTTGTACATTCAAGAAAAGGCAACATAAGTTAACTGCTGTGGACAAGTTGAGCATGAACCCTGCACACTGAACCTGCTGATCAAAAATGTATGATCAAGGCAATACCAGTGGGAGTCTATTCAACAACATTTTAGCCAACAACTTTACATCAACTGACCCAGTTGTTTGACTCTGCTTGTCTGTCTAGTGTCGGTTTCTGTTACCAGTGTGAAACATGACCTATATCTGTATTTTCTGGTTACCTGTCCGCTCCACCATCCAGCAGCTGCCAGACGAAGTAGGTTTTCCTGTCACTTTGTAGGGTCGCTCAGGGACCGTCAGTTAGGTTCCTGATAATGGGTTCGCCCTTACCAGGGCGGTTATCTGCTTTAGCAGGGCGTTAGCCCGCAGGGATGTCTCAGGGTGAGTTTGCCACTTACCTAGTCGATAGCTAGCGAACAAGCCTGGTTGTGGTCGCGCGGTTGCTGGCGACAGGTTACTGACATCGTTATGTCTAAAATCACTAAGGGATTGAGATGTGAAATTTTCTTTCATGGGAAAAACCCTTTAAAGAACTTGATTGGAGGCCATCTATCCATCAGACCTTGTTATTATACATATATGTGATAAATAGGTATCCAAAACAGACCTATGTTTCTTCACTCATCTTAGAAGGAATCCGATTGATCTTGAGTGGGGTCCACTTTGGAGAATATAAGAAAGCCTAAAACTTCCTAAAAATATTCAATATATTCTGGATTGGGTCACCACATTACCAGACTTCACTATTAAAGCTGATATCATGAGTAGTACAATACTGAGCCAATGCCATAGTGGCCTAAGGTGGCCTGGATTTCCCCCTCTTCATAATATACCTTCTTACGGAATTATATTTATTATCCGCCTCGGTCAAGAGATGTTCAGGCAGGGTTGCTGAGCTTTCATCATGTGTCTCATCGTGGATCTGATATATAATTCTCTTCTGCTAGGGTAATGTCCTACACAGAGTGAGTTCAAATTCCTTTAGATCTAATGTTTGAAATTGCTTGGAATAGAATCCATTTAATGAATGATACAAGCAATCCCATACAGTTAGGGGTTAAACCGTATAAAACCTTACAAGCTATACACTCAGCTGGGCTTCCAGTCCTAAATCCAACCTTTTTCAGAAATTACAGTTATCCAAAAGGGATTAAAAGCACAAAGCAGCAGGACCTGTATCTTTTCCAGCATAAATAACAAAATATAATGGCTCCGACGAGTTAGATAATATAGCAGTACTAGCCAAGGCCAAATCTATCCTGGACAAGAACTATGTGAAATAGAATAACATAAGTATTATCTGTGCAGTTGAGTTTGCTCTGGTGAGCCTGATTCCACAGCCCCGTAGCTCTTTAAAAAAATGTGCATTTTACCCTAATTAAAGATTTAAAAAGATAGAAGGGAATAAAGTGGTAGGTTTCATTAAAGAGGAGTAGCCAATCATATGGGAGACATGAACAGTCAACATATTGACAATAAAATCCTTGTCCTGGGTAGAAATTCTATAAAAAATATTGTAATGAAGTGTGAATGATGTAGAAGAAGGACAGAATAATGATTCTTTGTTATACTTTATAATACACTGTAGAGGAAACGGATAAACCAACTTCTGAAAGTGAAGTATCAGAATTTTTAATTCTATTGACTTAGAGAATATAGAGAAAGTACCGTAAGTTATTTTTCTTTTCAGGAATATAGATAACAATTGAGTATACAATGTAAGAATGGTGAAAGCTACCTTGACTTACATGGATCCCTATGAATAACAGAATGGGGAATGGAAGACATTCAGTATAAAATTCAGCAGTTAATTTTGCAATATACAGAATAGCATAACGGAAAGCCTGGATGGGATGTGAACTGGTCCTTATTTTCTTTAATACCACTCAAATAAGCTGAGCATCGTGTAAAAATATTGCAGACACATATTTATAGTGTGATATACAGATAAAAACTTTAAAAAATGGCCTGAAAAGATCCATTTGAGCAATCTGTTAAGACTTCATCTTAAATCCCCCCCACCCTGGTGTGGTATATCAGATATTATCTCCAAAGGTTTCAGGTGGAGATTACAGGCAATTGGGGAGTTCACACACCCACTAAAGACTAAAAATTAAACCAAGCCTAGAACAAGGTATTAGCTGAAAACAAGCTTGTAGATGCCACATTACCTGTTTGCAATGCTGGTTTGAAAATGTAAAATTTGAGTACCTTGTTTAGCTGGCTTCTATGCCATATCCAGCTATAAAGCTATGATTGGGGTAGACTTCTCGCATTGATCTTTTCTCTGCAAGTCACTTTACTTTTAAGTTTGTCTGTACTGGTGCCTAAACTGGACCTTGTTACCTGACCTATTGCTTATTTTCTGAGCACTCTTTGAGCCTTATTTGACTTCCAATGTTTGACTTCAGTTTGTGTTTTTTAACTATTTTTTTTTACTATGAGTTGTTTCAGATATACCCCCTCAGTTTGACTCAGGTTGCGACCTTGGCTTTGCTTTTGCCTTATCTTCACATTATTCAGTGTAGGAAACATGCCCATTTAGCGGCAGATCAATAGGAAGGCAGGGTCTTTTCTATCAGAGCTGACCCACCCTTGATCTCGACCTGACGAAAATGGGAAGATTGGAAATCAGGATTCCTATTATGGGCAAAACTTCTTAAATATATAGTGTTTTAACATTTATAAAAGCCTACTTTTTATTATGAATAAATGGGCTGAACAATAGCTGTTAATTAAATGATTGAAAAATTAGAAGATTAATTAATTTTTTATAAAACATATTTAAAGGGAGTCTACCTTTCCCCAATCATTATTTTAACATGATTTAAACGTGTTTATTGTGCGGTTTCTTAGAAATTCCCAATTTAATCCTTAATTCATAAGTTAGTGCACCAAGGTTGTGTTCTTAGCACCCACACGCACCACCATAGACACAACATTGTACACCAACTGCCTATTAGTATATGGATAAACTGGTAACACCTTGAAATGGACGCCATGGACAGGAATAATAAAAGGCTGTAGGAAATCACAGTGGATGTCTCTACAACACGCTAAGATTATAAGCTTCTGAAGGTGGTAGAGTATGTTGCTAGTACATAAGCAATACAGAAAATACAGTGACAGCACCCAATACAATGCGTGAATCAATGAAGCAAAACTGTATGTATATGGTCTTTATATCTTAAGCTACACTTCATAGAGCAGCCCTATGTGCTTAGGGTTTCTTTTTCAGAGGTAAATGTGACATGAATTTACAAAACCCATTAACTCACCACAGATAAAAGAATTATCTTCAAGCAGAGAGATGAAACTTGGACATCTTTTTTTTAATGTGAACGTCCAGTAACACATTAAAATAGGTTACATTACCAAACACACTGAATCCTCACAGTAAGAATACAGTCAAAAAGTCAGGCCCGAAACAGGAGCATTTACACTTGAAATACATTGAAGGAGATTAATCAGAAGTGTCATTTATCAGAAGATGTAAAACCGTTCTAGTTGCTCATGGAAACCAATACAAAAGCTCAGTTTTTCTCAGCTGTGGGAAAGGAAAGCTGAGCTCTGATTGGTTCCCATGAAGCAAGTAGAACAGTTGGCTCTCAGATACTTTTGATAAATCTCATCGTGACGTATTGAACATTGTCCTAAACTTCATATTTGTTGAGTTACATTCACACTGTCAGGTTTTCTATTGTATATGGTAATTGGAAGATACATAAGATAGGACCTTGTGGTCAGAAAACGTATTAGGTGGAAAACTGTCTGTATAGATCCTATTGATAGTTATGCACACATGAATAAAGCTATTTACTTTTATGGATAGGAGTGCTGGAAACTTTCTCCATAGCGAACATGCGGTCTAGTACAACGGGAACTACCCCTTCAGGACCGGAATCTAACAATACATTTCCTAGAATTTATATTGAAAACACTATAACATTATTAAATTATAGTCTTGTACATCTTGATCAATGAACTAATAAATGTTTTGCTAAAACTGTAAGGAGGATAACACCTAATTATAGTATTGTTGATCTTTCAAATAAACTAAGGAACTGACTGGGAATGTTATTTTTCCATTAGTTTTGTGGAAGTAATACTTATCAGTCTTTCCGTGTCTGTGGAGGGAAGGTGAAACCTATTTGTGAGGTAGAGAGAGTAAAAAAAGAGCTAGTTGGCCAAATGCGAATGGTTTTGGTATTAGACAATAGATCAGCAATGTTGGTTTGAATTACATCGCTGATTGTCTACTTAGCAATAGACAATATATTATCCAGGTATTATATATATATATATATCCATCCCTTAATGTATATTTTATTTTTGAACTAGTTTCCTTTTCTTTGGGGCTGACCGCACTCTAGGGCTACCATGTGTATCTATATAGTGACATGTTTCACCGTACTCTGCTTCATTAAATGAAAGCAGCTCCTGTGCTAAGCCCTTCAAGCACAGGAGCACCAGTGCAACCAGTACCACCCAGTCATTATTTGTCTCTGCCCTGATAGAGACTGCAAATGTCATATACCTTATAGTGAACATATATGGCATGTTGTACAGTTAATGTTACAGTAATATTGCCTGAGTAGACAATCAGCTTAAATTGACAAAGAAATGGAGCTATGATGAGTATAGGGGACTTTATATATATATATATGATATTATGATTTGACTATCTCCAGCTCATGTCATTATATGTGGTGACAAACGGGACACCTCTTATCTGTTTCTCTATGTCTTGGTCTTTAACAATTTCCTGTCTGTCCTACCATCAGCTAGAGTCCTATCTCACCAAAAACTCTATTTGGACTCCCTTTTCCAAACATTCCTCTTCTCCATCTGTGTCAAGATTCTTTCAAGTCAAGTTTGTTATAAGATATCTTTTCACTATAAGGAACTGAATCAGAGGAGTGAACCATGATTTGGATGACCACTTTCATATGTAAGGAATGATATTCTTGTTGTGGGTTTTGTATAAACAGGTGGAAAAACCCTCCCCAAAGATCTATCAGATAGGAGGGCAACTCTAAATACAGTGTTAGTTTTTCATGCTTATGAGTTCATTCACCATACACACTGAACAGAACATACTGATCCAGACTTTAGATGAAACACTTTAATTTAAATCTACATCAATACCCTAAAGTGGTTTTCTTTAATTGATAGAAGAAAAACTTTACTTACAGAAGAAAAATGTCACTTATTTTTCACTTATTTGTCAATTGCTATTTGTTTTTACTGAGGTATATTGTAAATTGGCAAGGAGATTGCTCTTTGTGCATGAAAGTATTTATATGTGGGCTAAAAATAGCTACACTAGAATGAAAAAAACAGGCCACTGCATTTTTGATGTTGATAATACACACTTTACTTTTCTATCGTGTAAAATAATTATAAGCTCTAAAATATCGGCAATAGCTTCTTAATCAGTAATAGCATCTAAATGGATTATGTGAACAAGCATTTCAAAATGCCCCCCACTGTACAAATAAACACAATCCTTAAGGAAGAATTCAAAGCTTTTTCAGCAAGAAAGAAACAAGCTTTTCCCATACTAACTCAAATAGCACAGGAACGATACACACCATAAAATGGAGGAAAGTGTTACAGATTTAGATAGTCATAAGAAAATTTTCAAAAATATACTTACACTAGGTACAATCAACAAATGAAAGATTTTCTTAAAGCAAGATGCCCATGCTTAAAATATGGACATGTTAGAAAACAAAATATTATTCACTTCTTAAATCAAAAACTCGCCCATTAATTATAGTATGGCAATTCACAGGCCACACTGTGCCATTTGGTATAACTGGAATCAGGCGGTTTTTATTCGGCAGCCATACAAAATAAACCAAACGTCAAAATAAAGCCTATGCCTCCTATACATGGACACTCACATACATTGAGGATCCCTACCTCACCAGGGGCTGACGGCTACTGCGCGGCACCACAAAAAAAACTCATGGTATCCCCAGTCCACTGGCAACAGTCCATAGACCTTTATTCATGGCTGTCGCGTCCCCAGGGTGGACCATAGCGAGATCTATGCTGGACTTCGGGTATTTAATTAAAAACTTAATCAGGCAGAACCAACTTCCAGTTGCCTTCCACTCAGTTTTTTTCATTTCATGTCAACAATTGCTAAGTGGCAGCTAACCTATAATAGAGGCTTTCTCATTTATTGAATGCAAACTCTCTTTTTTCATCACACATAAACTTATAATAATAATCTTTATTTATATAGTGCCATCAAATTCGAGGCACTTTGACAAATCATAGGGGACATATACAAATATAATATATATAACCCCAATAGTACAAGCAGTCTAAGAACATAGGAGTGAGGGCCCTGCTGCGAAAGAGCTTACAGTTATGAAGATGAGGGGGTAACAAAAGAGTAAAAAAAATTTGAGTGAATGTGCTTACAAGCTTTAAAAAAAGACATACGAAATTTACAAAAACATCAAACTATATATCTTTATTCGTAGATAAATAGGTATCGACACATCTGAAAAGGACCGAATCTATTAAAATATGATAACGATTGTTCACTGTGTTTAACCCGACATCTTGTAAAATATTTTAAAAAAAAAACAATAAAAAGTGATCAAAAGGTCAAACAGTCTAAAAATTGTAGCATTGAAAACTAATCGAAAACGACACACAAATTCACACCACCCACAGCCATACACCAAGTCTGAAAAAAGGTATTAGCACCAGAAGATGGCAAAATCAAAAATACATTTTTGTAAGAGGTTTTAATTTTTGTAATGTATGAAAAAACACTAGTAAAAAACCTATATGATCGTCCCGACCCAAAGAATAAAGTAGACATGTAATTTGTGGGCACGTGCAGCAGGCAAATCTAAGCCAACTAGGTAAAGGCGCAATGCATTTTTCACCATTTCACTGACATTGGAATTTTTGTCACTAGCTTCCCAGTACACGGCCTGGAATATTAAAATAACAGTCACTATGAAGTGCAATTTTTTATGCAGAAAACAAGCCGTCACACAAAAACTCTTACATGTAAAATAAAAGTTATAGAGTTTGAAGTTGGGAGTGAAAATGGAAAAAGAAAAAAACAAAAAAGGACCAGGTCATTAAAGCCACAAGGTATATAACAACAAAGAGATGTCCAGCATTTCAAATATTACAAGTTGGATGTGTCCTACACAACATGATTTACCCTTCCGACGCGCGCCGTACTAGTATCGCGCGCGCCGGCGTCCCGGTGATGGAGAGCAAAGGCTTAACGGTAACACCCGCGATTGCGTGCTAGCACCGATCGCGGGTGCTTTCAACAGCGATCGCCCCGGCAATGCTGCCGCATGGGCGCCGCCATCTTGCCGGGACGCGCTCCACGATGACGTCCATACGGGAGCTGGTGATCCGTTTGCCATTGACAGCATCGGGTCTCACGAAGGCATGATGCGTCTCTTTAACCATCATTACAATGTGCTATCAGCACATTAATGAATGAGGAGTAAAATCCCCATCTACTGCCATATTGCAGTAGGGCAGTATATGGTAGGATTCGATCAGACAACCTAGGGTTAAAGTACCTAGGGAGTTAAAAAATAGTTAAAATAAAAGTAAAAAAAAGTTAAAAAAAAAAAATTAATTAAAAAAACATAAAAATTAATCACCCCCTTTCCCTAGAACTGATATTAAATTAATAAACAGTAAAACATTATAAACACATTAGGTATAGCCGCGTCCGAAAATTGTGCCAATCTATCAAAATATCATAACGTTTTTCAATGCGTTTTAACCCGTAACGGAAAATAGCGTCCAAAGTCAAAAATGACATTTTTTTGCCATTTTGGAAAAATAAAAAATTAATAAAAAGTTATCAAAAGGGTCGTACAGGTCCTAGCAATGATAGCAATGAAAACGCCATCAAAAAGTCGCAAAAAATGACACCAAGACCACAGCTCTGTAACACCAAGTATGAAAAAGTTATTAGCGCCAGAAGATGGCAAAATCAAAAAAAAATTTGTACAGGAGGTTTAATTTTTTTAAATGTATGAAAACATTATAAAACCTATACAAATGTCGATCCCGTGATCGTGCAACCACAGAGAAAAAGACCGGTCATTTGGGGCACACAGTGAAAGCTGGAAAATCAGCCCACAAGAAAACGTCGCCAAATGGTTTCACATTTTCATGCCATTTGGATTTTTGTTCCAATTCCCAGTATGCGCATGGAATATTAAATACGCCACTTACAAAGTTCAATTGTTTCGCAGGAAAATAGCCATAAAGAGCTCTTTATGTGGAAAAATAAAAAAGTTATAGATTTTTGAAGGTGGGGAGTGAAAAATGAAGTGAAAAACAAAAAAGGCCAGTCGTTAAGGGGTTTTAATCAACAGCGGTTTGTGGGCTCATTTACACATTAGGCCCATTGCTCTGGTAAAAAGTTGATTTATGTATACATGCATAGATTATTTTGACACAAATTCCCCTCTACAGCTTTCTTAAAGAGGATCCGTCAGGCAAAATAACACCCTATCTAAATATATTTCATAAATGCCATAGAAATCATTGCCTCTTCATGGTCCCTCTACATGCCTGTTAAACTGAAGCAATAGGTCCTAAAGCTTGTAGGCAAATGACCTGTGAAATGTACAATGAGTCATTAGCATATTCAAGCTGTCCAGGCTATCATGAGTGGGAGGCACAAGCACCCCTTAACAGGGGTGACATTCACGCTGACCAGGCCCAGCCTATTTAAATATAAAGAAAAGATGATTTTGCAATGAGTAATGTATGAAGTTGACTAGATAAAGGCTGAGATCGATCCTTGTAAGCTGACTCCAACAGGTAGTGGTGACAGGGACTAGGACAGAGCCCTGACGAAGGTGTCCCTTTAACATAGCGTAAAGTCTCACTTTGATGATATATACATGGATTCAGTATGTTCGACATTTGAAAACGACATTTAGCTGACCTATAAAATAGTCTTCTCCAACAAACTTTTGTAGTTGTTACCATTTTTCCCTTTGTTTTCTTATTTTCCCCCTTTTTTGAAATAGAAGCTTGATTTGAGGACTGTCCTAAACTTTTGCCTACAACCAGGATTTCAGGTGTACTACATTATATGCCATATGTCATAATAAGAATAATATTTGCTTATGAAATTTTTTGGTGTAGTACAGATTCTTTAGTAATACTAACCTACCTTACTTATCACAAACCACACGTATGCAAGAGGGCCATGCGCTTGCGCTCTGATACTCAGGAGCTCACATCCTTCATTTAACATGTAAGGTATTTTTCTGTATGATGGCATCAACACTTCTTTAGCTCTTATCATCACATGAAGATATTGCCTGAATACCCCATATTGCACCTACAGTTGTGGGAAATGATGCATGTTGAGCTTGGTGTTTTCCCTCACTACTGGCCTGTTAACCTTTTATTCGTGCACTGATTATGATGGGAATGAATAACTAGGGGCAGATTTACTACCCGGTCCTGTTGCAATCCCCGAGTTGTCTTGTCTCTCCAAATGAGGAGTCAGACAGTTAGGGGCGACTCTATCATATTTCACCAGGACTACGAAGCCTAGGTGTACCCTACTGGTCATTTGCCTGACTATCCGATGTCGGATGACCCAAGCTGACAACCAAGAGCATTTAAGTGCAGAACACATTCAAATAACACTATTCTTCACATTGCTGATGTGCGCGCTCATCTCCGACATTATCGGAAGACTTGTGCTACCATCTGCAAAGTGAAGAATAGAATAAAAACAGTTAAAACAGTGAAAACAGTGAACACAGGACCATTTAATTGCAGAACACATTGAAAGAACACTATTCTTCACATCCAGATGTTCGACGCACATCTCCGAACTTTGCGGGAGACATGCGCGAACACCTGTAAAGTGAAGAATAGTGTTTTTTTAATGTATTCTTACAATTAAAACATCTGTGTGGAACATGTGGAATGTGTTATTATTTACTGTTCTTTTAATGTGTTGTGTTAGTGAAAAAATGCTCGGGTCTCCCATTGACTTTAATGGGGCTCGTTATTCGGTACGAGCACTCGAGCATCGGGAAAAGTTCGTACCGAATAACGAGCACCCGAGCATTTTAGTGCTCGCTCATCTCTAGTAGTCAACACTCTTAGTTATATCCATTGCAGATATTGCCTGAATACCCCACATGCACCTACATTTGTGGAAATATGCTTGGTGTTTTCCCTCACTACTGGCCTGTTAACCTTTTCTCTACCTAGCATGAGTACATAGGGGCAGATTTACTTACCCGGTCTTGTTGCAATTCCTGAGGTGCGTTCTCCGACGAGGATGAAGTCTGGTGCGATTCTTCAAGAGTGCGATTCTTCAAGATCGTGCGTCCATTTTCCTGCATGTGTCGCTTCCCAGCTGAAGTCTGCCGGAGTTCACCTACTTCTTCCCGGTGTATGTGAGTGCATTGTCTTGCAACACAATTTGCTTTTTAAATTCTGCGCTTAGTCCGAATCAGTTGTCCGTCGGCCAGGCCCCCAATTTGTGTCGCATGCAAGTTGGCGCGACTGCGGCAAAAATCCGATCACATGCGCCAAAAACCCCACTTAAATGTGGCGCAAATCGGAAATAGTCGGAAAAACCAATGAATATGTGCTGTGCAGACCGTTAGTAAATGTGCCCCATTGTCTGCATATTGATTTATTGTCTATCCACCTTGTGCATTTGCATTGTAATGTGTATAGTTGATTAGTTTTTTTTATATATATATACATTGGATATACATTGCTTATTGATCAGATGGTTGGTAGGGGTTTATGCATATTTATGCTGTTTTCATTTTACAGGGCAGATACCTTACATTCTTGTGAAGAGCTTATGGGAGCAATTGGTTTATTGCAACCACCCCCTTCATATACACATCCTCTTGTATGTGTGTTTTTAAGGGCCTTTAAGGTAAATAAATACACTATTCCTGTTTTACTTTGGTGCAATTGATTTCGTGGGCTATTTTATACACACGTCAAGTTGACACATGTTGTGGAGCCCATATTTTGTGGTTACTACACTTGCATGTTGTTGAAGGTGTGACCACTTCCCTGTATCCATCCTTCTTTAACATGTAAGGTATTTTCTGTATGATTGGCAGTCAACACTCTTAGTTATATCCATTGCAGATATTGCCTGAATACCCCATATGCACCTACATTTGTGGAAATATGCATGGAGCTTGGTGTTTTCCCTCACTACTGGCCTGTTAACCTTTTCTCTGCCTGATTTAGCATGAATAAATAGGGGCAGATTTACTTACCCGGTCCTGTTGCAATCCCCGAGTTGCGTTCTCCAAAGAGGATGAAGTCTGGTGCGATTCTTCAAGATCGTGCGTCCATTTTCCTGCATGTGTCGCTTCCCAGCTGAAGTCTGCCGGAGTTCACCTACTTCTTCCCGGTGTATGTGAGTGCATTGTCTTGCAACACAATTTGCTTTTTAAATTCTGCGCTTAGTCCGAATCAGTTGTCCGTCGGCCAGGCCCCCAATTTGTGTTGCATGCAAGTCGGCGCTACTGCGGCAAAAATCCGATCAAATGCGTCAAAAACCCCACTTAAATGTGGCGCAAATCGGAAATAGTCGGGAAAACCGATGAATATGTGCTGTGCAGACCGTTAGTAAATGTGCCCCATTGTCTGCATATTGATTTATTGTCTATCCACCTTGTGCATTTTCATTGTAATGTGTATAGTTGATTTGTTTTTTTATATATATACATTGGATATACATTGCTTATTGATCAGATGGTTGGTAGGGGTTTATGCATATTTATGCTGTTTTCATTTTACAAGGCAGATACCTTACATTCTTGTGAAGAGCTTATGGGAGCAATTGGTTTATTGCAACCACCCCTTCATATACACATCCTCTTGTATGTGTGTTTTTAAGGGCCTTTAAGGTATATAAATACACTATTCCTGTTTTACTTTGGTGCAATTGATTTCATGGGCTATTTTATACACACGTCAAGTTGACACATGTTGTGGAGCCCCACATTTTGTGGTTACTACTAGAGATGAGCGAGCACTAAAATGCTCGGGTACTCGTTATTCGAGACGAACTTTTCCCGATGCTCGAGTGCTCGTCTCGAATAACGAACCCCGGCCCCAGCACCAGGAAAGCCAACATCGTATACAGGCTCTAGAACAATCAGTAACAGGATGTCAGTCATGCACTGGGGGTGTGGCTGTGCCTCCCACTCATGAATAGAGTGGACAGCTTGAAATGCTAATGCTCATGGACATTTCACAGGTCATTTGCATACAGCTTAGGACCTCATTGCTTAGAGTTACAGCATATGTAGGGACAATGAAGCGACGACTTGGCAATGCGCAATCTAATGGCCCAAGTAGTTTATGGAAAACTCTATGGTTTAGGGGTGGGTTATTTGATGACGGGTCTCTCTTAAGGACCGCAGGGTTTTTTCTGCTCATTTCTCCGTCTCCACACATAAACGAAAAAAATTGCTTACGGAATAAAATGTATTCATGCACGAGCTAGTAGTGAGGGAGGCCCTTCATTGGGATCTTGTGCCCGCCCATGTGTTTCGGTTATTGTCATTTTTGTCGACAATGAGCCAAAGTTTTCATTTGCTGGGTTACCATTGAGGTCTGGCGACATATTGATTAATTTTTATTCCATTTTTATGTGATGTAAAAGGTGTAAAAGTCGCATTTCGGGACAATCTGGGCGCCATAATAACGTCGCGGGGTCACACGGCCGTAAGCCGTTTTTTTATTGAAGCATCGGGGCGCGGTTTTGGATGCGAAGCAGGCGAGATACATAAGCGCCGTATATGATTTTTACTGTTATTAGTGTGATATCAAGTTTAGCGGAAAGGGGGTTGTGATGATTTGAATTTTTAATATGTTTATTAATTTTTTTTTTTGTTTGTTTTTAAAACTTTTTTTTTCTTTTTTTTTTCCACATATTTTTAGACCACTAGGGTACATAACCCTTTTGGTTCAGATCGTTCTACCATATACTGCAATACTTCTGATCGCAGTATATGGCATTCTGCAACACTATACATTACAATGAGCCACAGGGCTCATTTTAATGGCATATGCTAAGCCATGTATCCTCGGGTCAAAAGAAGACCCGGGTACCATGGACCATGCTTCTGATCAACCCGGTGCGCTTGCCGTCATTTTAAATGCGCCCGCGGCGACTTTATGCATTTTATGCCCGTTCACCTGGAACATATGAAACAGGGTAGTAACTGCATACTGAACACATAATGTTTTAAACCCATGGGTAGCTGTGACCGATAGAGAAAGAATAATTTTTTCTTGGGTTGCATAATGCTTTATCGAAACTGTTCTTATATGTCAGCAACTTACAATGTGCATTAGAACATCCCCGGGCACACAGAAAGGAAGAAATGACCAATAAGTAACATATGTCCAAGGGAAAGGAATGGTGGACGCATGCCAGTGAAGTTTCTTGTTTCAAAAAACCAATAAGACCTCTCTGTTGTCTAAAAAGGTGGAATTGTCCACAAAAACACATGTGTGGTGTGTGACGGATTGCTCAGAGCAGCTGAGACCCACATCACATCAGTGATAAGATATTCTTTGACAACTTGAGCTACTGGACAACATTGTGGATCATCCTTTGGGACAGACAGAATATGCAGCCGCATAAAACAAAAGGTTATCTACAATTTGTCGGTCCTTCCTCATTTGGGTGTGCCACATCTGGTGATTGCAAGCCATATACCAGTGCCAATAAGAATATTGAAAATATGGAAAACTCAATGTGATGGCGCTGCTGGCGCAGTATAGGGTAGTGATGTATGGGGATTGGATAAGTTGCTGATAGTGAGTTCTGAACATGTGCTAAGAAGGTTTTTTCCTGTAGTTTTGGCTGCCAAGAGAGACTTTGAGAAAACTAGAGAAAGGGAAAGAGGAAAGATGAGACTGAGTTTTTAAAAAGCCATCCTGAGGATTTGAAGGATTAATCCGAACACTGCCCTAGGAAGGCGAGCTAAGGAAGCAGTTGTTCAGAAGGCCAGTTGGCGGGGTAGTGAAGCTCTGACCAAAGGGAGGATATAGACTGCGTATATGCCGGCATAAGAAATTATAGAGAAGCACGGATGAATTGCTAGGTATGTAGGAGGGGAGCATCCTGAATGAAGCTATATGTGTTGCTATTAAAAGAAGAGAGACAAAATGATCTGAGGGAATACTATCTGGAATGTTGGTTTGTGAAGGAAGGTGTGTTGAGAGTGGGAAGTTCAGAGATGGGAACAAAGAGACAGGTTGCATTGAAATGATGAAAATCGAAAATTGACATAGAGATAGGTTGTTTAATGATTGAACAAGGCAGGCAACCAACACTATTGGAAAGGTATGCTGAATGAGTGTTATGATGATGAACTGCCAAAGACCAAATTGAGCCACACAAAGGACAAAGACAAAAATCCAGAGAGAGAAAGTTCCACCCCCACCCATAAGTCCTGGTGTGGATGTATTTGCACGGTGTGTGGAAACAGGACCCCAGACGGTGGGGAGAGGGGTGTGCACTCACATGGAAGTAATTACCAATCATGACTAGAACAGACAGAAAGTTCAGTCTCTGTATGCTACTTGGACCTCCAAACCAAAGAAAGGTATACTCCATTTACGCTTCGACTGGTTCTCTGTTAGGGGTGCATCCCACTTGATTACATTTAGAGATCAAGTGGTATGGAGAAGATGTATTTGCCTAAAGACTTTGGATGGTGGTCCCACAGCCCACGTCCACGATGTTTTAGCTGTATTTGCTATTGCGTAACCTAAGGACAACTAGGATATACTCACAGGAATAACATAGGACACTAGGCCATGCTTATTTAAAGGTTATCTCTAAGAACTTCAAGGGTGAAAAACCAGGCTAGTACATCTTTGTTAATCGATCTTGGACTTCTGTGGGAGACTCCTGGAGGGTTTGTGCAAGTCCCAATTGGATTCCCTGAGGTGACCTTGCCAGATTCTGTAGGTGTGTGTGAGATTTCTTTCCGATATATACAGTGCTCAGATTATGGAAAAAGAGAATTTTTGCTTTGTCTATATCAAAATGTATATGCTAATGGTATGGATCAGATTGCCAGATGTGAGGAAAGACCATGCACACAGTTTGTTGAGATTGTCTGTTTTGCAGGCTTGGAGAAAAGAAACCTTGTGAGTTACTACACTTGCATGTTGTTGAAGGTGTGACCACTTCCCTGTATCACTGTATTATGACTTCAATAAAGATTATAATGTTTTACAACTAATAGTTTGATGCTTGATCCATTCTAAACAAACATTTATGGGCATTCAGGTTAGAGGGAATCTATGAGCACAGATTGTGGCATTCACTTTATTCCTTCAATCCCATGCAGCAGCAGAACAGATTTCCCCTGCTGCTGCCTAAGATAGAGCACAAGAGCGGAAATTACCATAGCCTGTGTGCTTAGCTCTAATATTGCCCAAAACTAGCCAAACCAATACCACATAATATCTGAAGCAACCAACAGGATTATTATTACGTTGAAGGATGGAGGCCAGAATGGAATATCAGTGCTTTGGGAGCTAACAGCCCACACAACAACTCAGCTGGTTATCCAGCAATGTGAACTTGGTTTTTATTGTGGAATGTCTTTTTTTCTACAGCTGTACTTTTTGGTAACAGTATTTTAACAGCATTGTGCACTGTGCAGATGTTTATTTAATAAATCTGTAGTACAGCTGTGTATTGTGCCTGTATTTTGTGAACAAATCATATTGACAATGGGATTATCCTCATAACAACAGATTTATGTTTATGTTCCTATTCTGTCTCTGTTTAGTCTCATATGTGGTACCTTAAACTGATGCATCAACTTTACTATTAGGAAAAAAAGCAGCTTAATTTCATGTTTCTGAAAATGTAATTGTTATACAATTGTTTTATTTTAAAGGTGATACTGATTGTAAAAAAAACTGTAAAACTTATTCTACAAAAAGATTTCTGTATAGATATAAAAATTCTTAATATGTACATTTTATGGGTAATATAATGATGTGAAAAAACTGGAGCTCCATAAATAAATGTATAACTTTATATGAAGTAGGCACTATTTAGGTATGCATATGTCTTCAGAGATTAATCTATATTGCATTATTAAAAATAACTCTTATGCGGTAAACATGAATCATGGTTAACCACAGAACTGGGACACAAAAACTACCATTTCTAGGTACTAAATATAAATAGTTGTCTCAGAAGATTTTACGTAGTCATTAATCTTAAATGTTGTGTATCTCATTAATTATGTCAGAAAGCAATATTTTCTTTTGCCTGCATCTATTTTTATTCACTTTAAACCAACATTAGACAAACTTAGGAAATATCTAACTTTCCTAAACTTGCAGATATAGTTAGTTAAAGCAGTGTTTAGCAGAGAAAAGACTTTCCCGCAGAGATCAGCTCACCAGACTCATCTGAACAATCCTTTAGATTCTGGTCCTGGAACTCCAGCAGCACGGACAGCCTTGACCAAAGGTGCAGATAGAGCAAACATCAGAAGAAGAAAATCCTCCAGCTGGACACTGGAAAGTGGTATATAGGTAAAATCCAAGAATCCTTTATTTAGATCATGTAAAAACTTGTAAAGCACAGCACATTGGAAGAAAAGAACATGAAAAAGATGTCTAAAAAAAAGCCTATGCGTTTCGGTGTTACACCTTATTCATGGCTTCTGACAATATACCGGTTTCTTCTGACAATAAACCTATATACCGGTTTCCTGTGTCCATCTGGAGGATTTTCTTCTTCTGATATAACTTAGTTAGGAGATAGTTTCAAAATAACAATCTGTGTATTTTAAAATATCACAAGCTCGCATTGCCAATTATTAAATCAATTTACAGGTAAAAACAGCTAAGTTGATATACATTTTAACAACATAATTTACGTTTGTTATAATAATTAAATAAAAACCGCATTTACTTTTCCAAATCCCAATATATGCTTAGACAATCAACTAGATTTAGATGTCTTCTGACATGTGACCCTACTGTATAAGAGGTAGGGTCACATTTCCAGGCACCATTACAAAAAGAAGATAGAGTTAGGGAGAGGTTGCTGCTCTTGATAGGGCCAGACAGCGCCAGACAGCCAGGGACTTGAACAATTGCCCTTTTCAGGACAGGTATTTAGGGAGAGGAGACTGTTGTGATTAGGGACAAGTGGAAATCTGCATAGGGTGCTATAGTGCAGGGCAATATCTTAAAGGAGCAGTGTTAGTACTGTTTGCATGTTCAGCTTTATCCAGCAATATTTTAACCCCTTAAAGGACACCTGTCATCAGGTCTGTGTCACTTGTCCTGTCACTACTACCTGTTGGAGCAGCTCACAAGGATCCCATCCCAGCCTTTATCTAGTTATTTCATACATTATTCATTGTAAAATAATCTATTTTTTATCAAGTAAATGAGGCTGGTCACATGGTCAGAGGCAGTGATGTCACCCCTGTTACCCCTCCCCTCTCCTCCCCCTGCTCATGTCTGTGTGTAATGTATAGTAAAGCATTGCTAGTGTGTGCTGTATCTGCTGACATGCTGCATCCTCCTAATATACAGGTGAGAGACACAGACATCAGCTACACATGAATCTGACATGTACTGCTGTAACATGGCTGCATCCTGGAGCTGGCGTGGCCACCAGCACCAGGAAGCACATCATTATACAGCCTCACACCATTATACAGGCTGTCAGTCATGCACTGGGGGTGTGGCTGTGCCTCCCACTCATGAATAGAGTGGACAGCTTGAATATGCTAATGCTTCATTGGACATTTCACAGGTCATTTGCATACAGCTTTAGGACCTCATTGCTTAGGTTTACAGGCATCTAGAGGGACAATGAAGGGATAGAGGCAATGCTCTCTAATGGCAGTTTATGAAAATATATTTAGTTTAGGGGGGTTATTTTGCATGACGGGTTCTCTTTAAGGACGCAGGGTTTTTTCGCTCATTTCTCGCTCTCCACCTTCAAAAATCCATAACATTTTTACATGCACAGACCTGTGTGAGGGCTTATTTTGTGCGGTGTGCGGTGTCATTTTTTGCGAAATGAGCCAAAGTTTTCATTGCTACCATTTTGAGGTCTGTGCGACATATTGATAATTTTTTATTCCATTTTTTATGTGATGTAAAAAGGTGTAAAAGTCGCATTTCGGACATCTGGGCGCCATTTCCCGTCTCGGAGGTCACCGGCCGTAACCGTTTTTATATTTTGATAGATCGGGGGTTTTGGGACGCGGCGATATCTAATGCGTCTATGATTTTTACTGTTTATTATGTTTTATATCAGTTCTAGGGAAAGGGGGATGATTTGAATTTTTAATATTTTATTAATTTTTTTTTTAGTTTTTAAACTTTTTTTTTCTTTTTTTTTTCCACTATTTTTTAGACCATCTAGGGTACATTAACCCTTTTTGGTCAGATCGTTCCTACCATATACTGCAATACTTCTGTATCGCAGTATATGGCATTTCTGCACACTATACATTACAATGAGCCACAGGCTCATTTTAATGGATATGCAGAAGCCATGTATCCTCGGGTCAAACGAAGACCCGAGGCTACCATGGCAACTGATCACCCGTGCGCTGCCGTCTTTTAAATGCCGCCGGCGACTTTATGCATTTATGCCCGTTTCACATGAACATATGAAAACGGTCGTATGCTACTGAAACCATAATGTTTTCAAATGGGTAGCTGTGAGAGAACAGAATACATTTTTTCTATGGGTTCTCCATCCACATGTCTTTACACTGCTTATATTGTCAGCAAACTACATATGTGCATAGAACCATCCCCCGTGCACACAGAAATGACCAAATAAGTACACATTATGTCCAAGGGAAAGGAATGTGACGCATGCCCAGTGAAGTTTCTTTGTTTCAAAAAACCAATAAGAACTCTCTGTTGTCTAAATAAAGGTGGAATTGTCCTACAAAACACATGTGTGTGTGACTGATTCTCAGAGCAGCTGGGACCCACATCACATCAGTGATAGAGATATTTCTCTAACAACTTGAAGCTTACTGGACACATTGTGGATCATCCCTTTGGGACAGACAGAATATGCAGCTGCATAAACAAAAGGTTATTCTTACAATTTGCTCTGTCTTTCCTCATTTGGGTTGTGCCACATCTGGTGAGTTGCAAGCCTATATTACCCAGTCCAAAGAATATTGAAAATATGAAAACTCCATGTGATGTGCGGTAGTATGTATGGGGATTGGATAAGTTGCTGAAGTTCTTGCACATGTGCTCAGAATGTTATTTTTCCTGTAGTTTTGGCTGCCAAGAGAGACTTTGAGAAACTAGAGAAAGGGAAAGAGGAAAGTTGAGACTGAGTTTTTAAAAAGCCATCCCTGATGGATTCTGAAGGATTAATCCCGAAGCTGCCCTAGGAAGGCGAGACTAAGGAAGCAGTTGTTCCAGACAGGCAGTTGGAGGTAGTGAAGCTGACCTAGGGAGGATAGACTGTGTATGTGCCAGCATAAGAAATATATAGAGAACCATGGTGAATTTGCTAGGTATGGTAGGAGGAGCATCAGGAATGAAGCTATATGTGTTGCTATTAAAAGAAGAGAAGACAAAAATGATCTGAGGGAATATTATGGAATGTTGGTTGTAGAAGGCAGATGGATGTTGAGAGTGGGAAGTTCCAGAGGGAACAAAGAGACAGGTTGCATTGAAATGATGCAAATCGAAAAGTGACATAGAGATAGGTTGTTAATGCATTGAACAAGAGCAGGCAACCAACAACTATTGGAAAGAGTATGCTGAATGAGTGTTATGATGATGACTGCCAAAGACCTAACATTGAGCACACAAAGGACAAAGACAAAATCCAGAGAAAAGTTCCACCCCCACCCTATAATGGCCTGGTGGATGTATTTGCAGTGTGTGTGGAAAGGAGGGGGGACATTCCACACTGGAATATAACCAATCATGACTAGAACAGAAAAAGTGCAGGCTCTGGAATGTCTACTTGGACATCCAAAGCAAAGGAATAGTGTTAATACTCCATTAACGGCTTCAGCTGGTTCTCCTGTAGAGGGTATCCCAACTTGATATACATTAGTAGACCAGTGGTATGGAGAATGATGTATTGCCTAAAGATCTTTGGATTTGTACCCACAGCCCAGTCAGCTGTATTTAGCTGTATTTGGCTATTGCTGTAACCTTAAAGGACAACTAGGATATACTACACAGGGAATAAATATGGGACACTAGGCATGCTTATTTAAGAGTTATCTCTAAGAACTTCAAGGTTGAAAAAACCAGGCTAGTAACATCTTTGTTATCGATCTTGGACTTCTGTGGGGAGAACTCCTGGAAGTTTGTGCAGTCCCAATTGGATTCCCTGAGGTGACCCTTGCCAGATACTGTAGGTGTTGTGTGAGTTTTATTCCATTATACAGTTCTGCAGATTATGGAAAAAGAGATACATTTTTGCTTTGTCTATATCATGTATAGTGCTAATGGTATTTGATCAGAGTTGCCAGATGTGAGGAAAGTCCAGCACACAGTTGTTGAGATTGTCTTTTGCAGGCTTGGAGAAACCTTGTGATTAGAGATGAGTGAGCACTAAATGCTTGAGTACTCGTTACTCGAGTCAAACTTTTTCCGATGCTCGAGTGCTCGTTTCGAATAACGAACCCCATTGAAGTCAAATGGAGACTCAAGCATTTTTCAAGGGGACCAAGGCTCTGCAGAGGGAAGCTTGGCCAAAAACCTGGAAACCTCAGAAAATGATGGAAACACCATCAGGAAACAGCAGGGGCAGCATGCATGGATGCCTCTGAGGCTGCTTAATCGCACCATTATGCCAAAATTATGGACAACAGCATGGCGATGACAGAGTGACGGAGTGAGGCAAGATAGCATCTAAAACATCCAATAATTGACCCTGACACTATAGGGGGTCATAGAACAAAACGTGCAGAAGAAATCAGACAGCAACCACAGAAGATGATTGCTATGGCTAGTTTCTAACCTACACTAACAGCACACAAAATGATTTTGTGCTGTGACTGAGTGTGTCCCTTTAGCTTTTTAAAAACGCTAAAGGGCTGTTGGGTTCTTGGAGAATCACTCCTGCCTAACAGTAAGGTTCTTTTAGAATCACTCCTGCCTAACAGTAATCTAATAGAACGCCCTAACGCTATCCCTGACCAGCAGCAGATCTATCACTAACGGCATCCAGACAGAGAATGATCCGAGCAGCGCGAGCAGGGGCTAGTCTATTCCAGGGTCACCTGATCAGGCCAGCCAACCACTGCTATAGACATGTAAGTGTACCACGTGATGCTGGGTGTACTGCAGAGTCTCCTGGCTTGTGATTGGCTCTGTTTCTGGTTGCAAAAAATCAAAACAGCGGGAGATGCCATTTTCTCGAGCTGGCGAAATATTCGTCCGAGCAATGAGCAGTTGCGGACGAGTATGCTCGCTCATCTCTACTTGTGATATATGTTTGATAACATCAGACATGTAGTGTTAAACCTTGTAAATACACCTAAAGTTTGGAGGGTGTGGTAAAAAGTTTTAGCAATCTGTGTAGGATGATGGAGTGGACTTGGATGTAACAATGGTGTGTTAGATTCCTTCTTTGTTATTGTGGCATGCTGAGACACCTAGTACTACAGGCAGCACAGGGAGAAGGAGGGGGCTGCCTCCCCCCCGGCCTTGTTTAGGTGAACACAGGAGGGGAGGATGACGTGATGGAGATGCAGACAGAAGATGTATGAAAAGTACACTGAGAATGTGTGTTCATTACTGAGGACTGATAACCCTGATGGCCCAAAGAAGATTTTGCAACTTCTTTAATTGTCATGGTTTAACCAGGAGTAAAACCTTCTTATGATCCTCCACTATTAGTACTATATAGCAGCTATGACTGAGATAATTCCGGCAGAAGCAATAACACCAACAGAAGCCTCCTACGTCACTGGCTCTAGTGATGCTTATGCTCAGTAACGCTGCCCTCAGCATGTGCCAAGTACCTTACAGAGGAGAAGAAGCAGACCAGAAGCTCTGCTGATCATGCGTAACATGACTCAATTTTGACTCAATTTTGACTCAATTTTGACTGGTGGACGGCGGAGGAACTGCCTAAATGTATCCCGGCCGGACCCGAATCCAGTTGCTGGACCCGCTGCTGCGCTGAAAAGCATCGGAACGCACTGGAGTTCACTGAGCCGGGCTGAGTGAAGGTAAGTGCAAGCTCCGCGACAGATTTTTTTTTAAAAATGCGGCGGGTTTTCCGAATCCATCGGGTTTTCATTCTGCCACGCCCCCCGATTTCCATCGCATGCATGCCAGCGCCGATGCGCCACAATCCGATCGCGTGCGCCAAAATCCCGGGCAATTCAGGGGAAATCGGCACAAATCGGAAATATTCGGGTAACAAGTCGGGAAAACGCGAATCGAGCCCTTAGTAAATGACCCCCTATATGTTCTGTGATTGATACATATTGAGTATCACTTAGATTTGCATTTGCAACTGTCCATTTTTACACATATGTTTATTTGTGCTAAGTACAATGTAGGGAGAGTAGTGAAAGCCTTCATATACACACTCTGAAGCTGCTTTACCCCTTCCAGAGGTTGGCTATGTACAGCTACCAAAGGTAAGTAGCTATGAATATGTGCTTGTGTGTGTGTGGGTAATCTGAATCCTATCCTGTAACTAAAGCAACTGTAAAAACTACAGCGGGGAATACGTTGGTCCACTCATTCTAGAGACTATAACGAGGGAAAAATCTCAATTGGGTTAGTAATAAAATAGTTGATGAGAGCTCTAAGGATTAAATAGGTTTTTCACCTCCTAAGGCTGTTTTTAGAATTGCCCCATGGATGAATATATACTTCCCGACGGTTTTTCCAAACCCTCCAGAAACATTTTTCTTAGGTGCATAACCAAGTTTTGTTTTAGTTCCAGAACCTGACAAAGTATCTAGAGCCCAGGAAATGCTTCCAGGTGATTAGGTGGTGCTGAAGTGATACCCCTGAAGAGTCTTTTGAAGGGTCATTCCAAGTACCTGTGACACATCAACGTTTAGAAACTACTAGGAGACTACGACAGTTGTAGAAGAAGAGTGCAAGAGCCAGAGACTGCTGAACATGAACCTGTGTTCCTCGATGCTGCTATGGACATTGTTGATCTTACCACTTGCAGCATATTGGGGAAAGATTGTGATCATAATGTCTGTTATTGGTTATGCAAAACAGAATGCTTTATACTATGTCTAATAGTGGGTCTAATAGGGGGTTGGTAGGATGACATGTCCTAGGATATAGACCAATAGGATGTAAAGACTCTGCCCTTTACAGTGAATTTACATGGGTTGTGTTGTGATATAATTTTTAAGATGCTCAGAAGGGAATCAGGTGAAGTGGTTAAATAAGTCCTGGATGTGTGATTAGCACATGTCAATGTACCACCTGAGCATTACCTGAATAAAAACCTATAAGAACTCTGTTATTTAAATAAAGTTGGAATCGTCTTACAAGACACATGTGTGTGTGTGACTGATTCTGTCAGCAGCTCGTACTATACAACACTTTGGACCCACATCACATCAGAAATTGAGATATTTCTGTCCTATTGTCCTATTTTCTCCAGTATTTCCATTTTGGATGCCCAATAGTAGTCTATAAGAATGTTTAAAATATGTGCTGCATACATTTGTGCACCATACGCTGCATTAAATGTGTGCAGTATCCAGGGAGACCAGAACCAGTGGGAGGTGCATCCTTTCAGCCAGCCAATAGTTAGCCATCTATTTTCCTGCCCACTGTATTTTATATGGGTACAGTCCAGTTACAGTGCCATACATCCACATATGGATGATAAACATCATGTACATACGGATTCATACAGCACAAAAATACAGGACTGGATAAATCATACATTTAAGTGAAAGGGGCCTTACTATAGTCAATGATGGAAAACTGTAGCAAAAATCTCTGCCATTGCCAATCTGGTATTAGGTACAAATTGGCATAAATTGTGCCAGATTTACTTGGGGGCCTCTTAGTAGATACAGATGCCAGAGCACTGGTGGTGGGATACAAAACACCAGTCTTAAAAATTTCCCAATGTTTTGTTCTTATCTATACTATAAAGGTGCACAGTTGATTAGGAGCTTTAGTGACATATTCAGTGATAAGCTATTTCAAAGGTAATTTATTTTTTTAACTGCCTTAAACAGAGTGAATATGTGAATTATTTTGTCTTATATTTGTCTTATAATTAATGTAAAAACTGTTAACCATTATTAAATATAAAGCTATACAAAAGGTGAGGTAAAATTGTTTTATAGCCACTGCAATTGCATAGCATGTTACAAAATATTGACATGCAATAAATGAAATCTTTCTGTTGTTGAACATAAGCAACATCCAGAAAAAATACTGATGTATAGGCACTCACCCTGGACGTGTCCTTGTCCATTTTTGTCATTTTAAGCTGTCTGATTACATACAGTAGGTGGTTAAACATAGACATTGTAACAAAGTGGATGCCAAGACAGGAATAAACCCTGCTATTATATGGGATGAAAGCACACATATTTCTGATAATACCTTATTGTTATCTTAATCCCTTTTGTATTTTCTTCGCAGGTATATTTTTATGTGTATTTTACCCATTTCATTCCAGGCACAGCACTTTAAGAAAAAGCAATGACCCAAAGAAACATTTTGTTCCTCTGCATTTACATTCACTGCTCAAGAGTATATAGATGTCATTGATGTGTTGCCCTTGTTCATTTTTATTTGTTATAGACAATTGTAAAGTAAAAAAAAAAACATGAATCAAGTTGAAGTTATTTTCAATCAATGTACTCTAAGTGACTTTTACTTATCTATAATTATTTCCTCAGGATCTATAGAATTTTTACTGGCTTCAAAGACAAAAGAAATCAGTCATAAACCACAGTGCTTGCTCAGCTCACCTTCTATCCACAATATTATAAAGACAATTAGATTTGACAAGATAGGAATCAGCTCTGTCTTTGTTACGGCCAGTCTGCTTTTATCCATGATCTGTGATCTTTTAAATGACCATATGATGAACTGAAGCTCACACTTTTAATAGCCTTTTATAATTAGATCAGCAAGTTTATGGACTTTTTGTTGAATGGTAAAGTGGTAATTCTAAGAATATTATTGATTCCCTAAGGGACAATGTCTGTATATGAAATAAAACACTGATTCTGTAAAATACAAAAAAAATCAAAAAACTTACAAATGGAAAAGGGTTTCCATTTCTTCTGGTAAAGGCTAATGGGGGTGATAACAAAGTTGTTTTCTGAAGCACATATGTATAGGTGGATTGAAAAACATACTGTAAAAAGAAGCAACTTTGATATATGCATTTTAGTACACAAAAGATGCTTTTAAAGGTACCTTACCTTTCAAAAAATAGTAGGTTTCAAGTAACCCTATGCCTTGTTATTATGTGATATTTACTTTCATTACCTTTTTTACTTTTAGTAATCTTTATTTTCTAACATCTCTTTTTGCAGTCTCTGCCAACAAATTTTCAGATTTTTCTTACCTCATATTTTGTGTTTGAACGAAACCTTGCCATTTTAAATATAATTATCATTTATTATTTTTTTTAATATTTACATAGCACATTCATCCAATTATATCCTACAGAATACTAGCAGAATGCTGCTGATGAAGGAGGAAGCCCTCCAAAACCAGTTTCAATTTAAAAACCAAAGCTACTGGTCTGGTCTTTTCAGTCCTTTTCAGTTTTTGAATCAATTTTTAACTCCCTTTATTCCAAAAGCCATATCTTATATATTTTTCCATTTACAGAGACATATGAGGGTTTAAAACCAGTAAGTCATAAAAACAGTAATAAAATTAAAACCTAACTTTTAATGTAACAGCTTAAAATTACCAAACTAATTTTAAAACCAGACTTAAGGACCATAAACAAACATTTGAGCAACACTCACCCATGATGTAAGCCGTATCATGTGAATACCTACTCTCTAGCTGTGCAATGCTTCAACAAAGAAAAAGCATGAAATGTTCTAACCAATTCATGGGGAATATCAAGGTGCAGGATTTCATGTACATAGGGAATCCACCAGGTCAGGAAAAGTTGTCAGCATTGCACCTGGTATTCCCTAACCATACCTCTCCCTATACCCAAAGAATTTGCTCCGACCTAACAAGGGAATTCCCAAGGTAACCCTATCACCTGAGAGTTTAACCTAGTCCTAAATTGTTCCTGATGTGTTTCTAGGTCTTGGGGATCTTCCAGGAAATGTGAGGCTGAGACAGAGTTTAAAAACAAGGAGAACCAGCTTCAGAATACCATTGAAAAGTTTCACCTAAAAGATCAGAAACATAGACAGTTCCTGTAATATATTCAGGAGTTTAAAGAGAACAGGGCATACACGGTAGAGATACCCAGACACACAGTTGAAACTGAGGGGTCATCAACTGAGACAGAGACCTCTGACATAGACTCCAAGAAGCAAACTGGTAGAGGGAGGAACAGAGGAAGAAGACGGGGGCAGTGCACTAGGAATACTACAGGAAATATGGCTACTCTGATACAGGGTTTTTTAGAACAGAATTACCCCTTGAGGAGCAAGGCAACCCCAGCCATCCAACAGACAACTCCAAATCCCAGATAGTCAACCTTTCCTTGCAACCGCTCAAAGCTGACAAAATGTATTTTCTTAACAAGAGACTTTCCTTGGTACCAGAAAGGAGCAATGATAATTTCGAAACTGTTAAAGGCCTCTACCTTTTTGGAAGGAAACTAAAATTGCATAAATATCACAAGAGAAGAGATGCCAAAATCAGAAGAGTTGGGGATTCCTGCTGATCTATTGCCAGATGTACGAATGCTCTTTGGATTGCAATCTGCCAACACTTTCGGTGGTCCATCTACTACATTAAAGGTGAAAAATACACAGCTTCCTCCACTTGGGGATACTTCCCCAATAGATGTGTTCGTTTATATGGTAGGCGAAGTGTTTAGGGCCCTGTGTCCCATGCCGAAATCTGAGTAAACCTGAACTAACTTCAAAGATTGAAAGCAGACACATACCTGGTGATCAAGCCCTCCTACAAGGGGGGCAATGCGGTCATCATGGATGTGGGGTATTACAAGAATATGTGTGAAGACCTCTTAAAGGACAGAGGCACATACCAAATTTTGATGGATAACCCCATGCAGAAATTCTCTGTTGAATTAAAATTGATTCTTGATGTGGCTTTCAATCATGATCTAATCAGCAGGAATGAGCTGAACTTTCTCTTACCTAAGTTTCCCAGGTTAGTTACCTTTTATTTTTTACCTAAAATCCAAAAAAGGGAATCAACCTGTACGAGGTAGGCCAATTATATCGGGCTTTGATAGTCTGGTGCAAAATGTCGGCCTTTACCTAGACAGAATTCTGAGGGACTTTGTGACACTGCCATCATACACAGGTGACACACTGGACCTACTCAAATGCCTTGAAGGGATCTCCATTGAGCCTGGCCATTATTTTGCAAGCATTGATGTTGTGGCATTATATTCATCCATCCCCAACTCAAGGTGTGTACAGTACCATGCCCACAACTCGCTTATCCTGAGTCTTCTTGACTTCTCCCCCAAACATAACTTCTTTCTCTTTGATAGGAAATTCTACCACCAGCTCAGAGGCACGGCAATGGGGTGGGAAGAGAAGGTAGTTTTTCAACAATCTGAGATGGATGTCACCGGTGGGATGGAGTTGTGGGCACGGTATATTGGGCAAAAGAGGAATATGTGGAGATTGTGAGTTCCCTGAACAGCAATGACATCGGACTCCTTTTTCTAGAAGTTGTTATTAAGAAGCGTGAAGGGGGTGTTCTTGAGACCACTGTGTTCAGGAAGCCTACGGCCACTAAAGCCCTATTGAGATGGCAAAGTTGCCATCCTCTTCCCCTGCATCGGGCTATCCCCGATGCAGGGGCAATATTTGAGGCTGAGATGTAATTGTTCTGACACGTCTGAGTTCAAAAGAAAGGCAAATGATCTGAGGAAAGACCGCCAGTCTCTGCTCCACGTCATGCACGCCACGTCTTCATCTCGTGATGGGGAGACAGAGAATGGACCAATTCGAATGATTACCACCTTTAATAGAGATTCATAACGGGTAAGAGACATCATCAACAAATATTGGTTTATCCTGGAAATGGACCCCAATTTTAAAGATGTGATTGGCACTGCACCCTTCATTATATATAGGAGGGGACACTCCCTTAAGGATCGCCTTGTTAGTAGTCAGTTCTCTTATATATCACAACGAACATGGCTAACATCTGATGTGAGAGGCAGCTACAAGTGTAGTGGTTTTGTGGCATGGCAGGTAATTCGGGTTTGTAAATCCTTTACGGCAAATGTTACTGGGCAAGTGTTTGAGATGAGGACAATGATTAATTGTCGATCGATTGGAGTTATATGCCGTGCCGCATGTAACTTTGGTCTGGAATATATTGGCAAAACTAAATTGCAATTATGCAAACGAATAGGGTTACCACTTAGGGGACATATGCCACAATAGGGATACCCCGATTGCCCGTCGCATGAATCTGTGCCATGAAGGGATACTGGATGAGATCCACTTCATGTGGATCAACATGGTTAGACAAAATGGATTTACAGGTGCAACACAGTGGCCTCAAATGGACTAAATGAAAATCTGACATTTGCGAGTTTCATCTGAGGGACAGTGTCTGACTCTTTTATTGCTATAACGTTTTGGTTAAGTTCAACTATGAATATTGTGTACCTACTGCTGTATTCTTTCTATATACAATCCTTTTTGCACTTCCATATTACCCCAAAAAAATTAAATTAAGAATTTGAAGCTCCAGGTATTTGTTGACCGTATCGATATGTTTTCCAAAGAGAGTCTGAACTCTGCACTCATTGGTAAATAATGTATTTCAACCGACCTGGTATATTGTTTTGTATGAGTTCTACTGTAGTACATCACAGCATGAGCTAATGTTTACTGACATGAAGAGTTTAACCTGTTGCTATGACAACTGATGGGTGGCACTATGAACCACTTCCCCTCCCACCACCTAACAATTGACTTCTATCTACTGAGGGGCTAGTTGGCAGACCAAGGTTGGCGATGATTTTGTCACTTCCAGTCGTGCATCTCACAAAAGTCCCAGTGTGTTCCATACACAATGTTGAACCAAAACTGACATTATCTGCTTCACTTCCGGCCTGCGTGTGGTCCACGGACTTGTGAGGGGGAGCTTCCTCCTCAATGGATTATATGTTTAGCGCCCTCATTGCTCGAGACCCTCACCTAAAAGGAGTTATAATGGGACGTATCTTAGACTACCAGTAGCACTTTATTATCCTTTAGGACCACTGTCAGTGTGCACGTCATCATTCTCCACTTTCGGTCCATCTTGGACGATTTGCTGTAATCCCCTGATGCTCTAGATCCCCAGGATCTAGATAAGCATCGGGAACAATTTAGGGCTTACTAGGGTTAACTCAGGATATAGGCTTACCTTGAGACTGCCCTTGTTAGGGCGGGAGCAAATTCTTTGGGTATAGGGAAAGATATGGTTGGGGAATACCAGGTGCAATGCTGATAACATTTCCTGACCTGGTGGATTCCCTATGTACATCTCCCTGACCGAGATCCCACACCTTGAGATTCCACATGAATTGGTTAGAACGTTTCATGCTTTTTCTTTGCTCAAGCTTTGCACAGGTAGAGAGTAGGTATTCACATGATACGGCTTACATCATGGGTGAATGTTGCTCAAATGTTTGTTGATGGTTCTCAAGTCTGGTTTTAAAATTAGTTTAGTAATTTTAAGCTGTTACATTAAAAGTTAGGTTTTAATTTTATTACTTTATTACCTTATGTCTTGCTGGTTGAATTGTCATTTGTGTAATTTTTTGCACCCTGGACACTTCTAGGATGCACGTTGCATATTGAACAGCACCCTTTGCTGCAGAATTTGTATTTGCACTAGGATAAAACATGCAGGATTTATTTTGGCAATTCAACCCCTTCCCGACATCTGACGTAATAGTACTGCATGGCGGGAGGTGCGTTCCCGCAAAATGCAGTACTATTACATCAAGCATCTGGCCCCCGAACGGAGCCGGGGCCAGAAGCTGCGGGTGTCGGCTATATATTATATTATAAAATCTCATCAATAAGCTAATGAACCACTAAAATAAAAAATTTTTGTAAACTGCATCTCATGTCGCAAAAAAAATAAGCCCTTATATGTCCAAATTGCCAAAAAAATAAAGATTGTATAGCCAATAAAAAGTTGCAATGCATAATCTACTCTGAATGGCGCAGCTCCCCCCTCAATGCCCTGGTGAATGTGCTAATTGATATAATCGATCAGACTTCCTAGGGTTAGAGAACCCTAGGGAGTCTGAAAAATAGTAAAAGTAAAAATAAAAAAAAGTTTTAAAAAAAAAATTATAATAAAAAAACCTAAAAATTCAAATCACCCCCCTTTCCCTAGAACTGATATAAAAATAAATAAACAGTAAAAATCATAAACACATTAGGTATCGCCGCGTCCGAAAATGCCCGATCTATCAAAATATGATAATGTTTTTTCACTATGTTTAACCCCGTAACGGAAAATAGCGTCCAAATTCGAAAATGGCATTTTTTTGCTATTTTGAAAAATATAAAAAAATTAATAAAAAGTGATCAAAAGGTCGCACAGTCCCAAAAATTATAGTTATGAAAACGGCATCAAAATTCGCAAAAAATGACACTATCCACAGCTCCGTACACCAAAGTATGAAAAAGTTATTGGCCCCAGTAGATGGCAAAATAAAAAAAATATATTTTGTACAGGAGGTTTTAATTTTTTTAAATGTATGAAAACATTATAAAACCTATACAAATTTGGTATCCACGTGATCGTACCGACCCAAAGAATAAAGTAGACATGTCATTTGGGACGCAGAATGAAAGCTGTAAAATCCAAGCAAACAAGAAAACGTCACAAATGTGGTTTTTCACCATTTTCACTGCATTTGGAAATTTTTTCCCGCTTCCCAGTACACATCATAGAATATTAAATACTGTCACTATGAAGTGCAATTTGTTACGCAGAAAATAAGCCATAACAGAGCTCTTTATGTGGAAAAATAAAAAAGTTATAGATTTTTGAAGTTGGTGAGTGAAAAATGGAAGTGAAAAAACTAAAAAAGGCCAAGTCGTGAAGGGGTTAAAGCGTTTCAAAGTTATAACCATTTATAGTGACACAGGGCAAATTTTAAAAATGGGCCGTGTCAGGAAGTTGAAAAGTGGCTTCGGCGTTAAGGGGTTAAAAAGAGACAAGGTAGCCAAAATACAGAAATTCACACAGGGTAAAAAGAGGCAAAAGGAGGGGGCGGAGCTTGACCGCGGACAGTGATGGCTGTGTGAGCTGCAGCTCCTCACTGGAATACCTCTGCGTGCACCTCAGCAGCGCTCCAAAGGGGAAAAAAATGGTGAAGGGCAGTAAGGATAAACACAAGGACACTCCTGGCCAGGTGAAAACTGGGAAAAATCAGGAAATACCTGAGAAAAAATCTAGCGTGTCCCCAGCGCGCCTATCCAAGATGGCGCCGGACACTGCCTCAGACCATGCGGGAGAGGAGGACTCAGAAGGAGAAAGCGCTGGGTATTACCCGGACACTGAAGTGGAGGCCACGCAGGTACCAGTTACGCGTTCTTTTATTAAAAAAGTCCTTTTCTAAGCCCTGAACCCCCTGGCAAAAGATTTAGCTGAGATAAAAACTGACATTAAGCATCTTGGTCACAGATTAGAGCAAGTGGAAGCATCACAAAGTGACATACTGCTCTTTAATGCGAAAGTAAAGGAGGCCATGTCTACACATTATACACTGATTAACGAAGCTTTAACAAGAGCAGAAGATCAGGAAAACCGCAGTAGATGTAATAATGTGAGAATAAGGGACCTACCTGAATCTGTAAGCCATGAGATCCTTCCAGAAGTAGCCAAAGCGCTATTCAGCCCCCTAGTGGGCCAAGAGCGAGCGGAGCAGTTAAAAATTGAAAGTATTCACAGGGCATTACGCTCTAAACCTAGAGCAGGAGAACCCCCTCCAGATGTCATTTGTGGCTTCCTCAGCTACACTGATGCAGCAGCAATACTGAAGGCCAGCAGAGATCAGGGGGAACTTAAATTTGAGGACTCATTTTACTCTTTCAGGACTTAGCACCCTCCATGCTGGCAAAAAGAAGAGCTCTAAAGCCTCACTAACGCCCCATTTCGCTGGCTATTCCCTTTTGGGCTTGCAATTTCAAAGAATGGCAAACAAATTGTCATAAAGACCCCGGCGGACCTGGATACGGCTTGGCCGCTGCTCAACATGACTCCCATGGACATTCCGTTGTGGCTACCCCATGAACAAGAACTTCAAATACCAGCAGCCCCGGAACCATCTACTTGGTCCACAGTGGGAAAGTTCCGCTCTCCTAAAGCGAAGAAATCCCAGAAAGAGACCCCATCAACACCCTACAAAAGAGGCCCACAAATGTGACTCTCGCGATCAATAAGCAACTTTCAGTTGTGGACTGGTCCGATTGGTATACTATAAATAGGGCCTTTCCTTCCACAGGTCTATGAAGGACTCAATGATGGACTGGGTCTGGGTGTAGGTAGTTTTGCGCTTGGTCCACTAGGTGGACGGAGCGTGGAGCCGCACTCAACTGGCTCATCCGTTTATCTTTTGTTATGTGGCTAATCTACAATATTTTGTCTTAGGTAAAGCCATATAGGTGGTACCAAGGTATTACTTCCTGTCTTGTATAGGTCATTCTATGTTGGTTGTTTCTCCCCCCCCCCCCCCCCGCATCTTCCTGTTAACTCAGGTTACATACAGAGCTAACCATTTGACATTATTTGGTTTACTTGTGTTATATCTTTTAGTTTTACAGTTTAGTGTTAAGTTTAGAGATGACTGTATACTCTTATATTTAGTTTGCACCAATACGACTGAGATGACACCTCTTTCACCTATGATTAATACTTACATCAGTAAGACTGTAAAAAAAAACTGGTCTAACACCGCGAATCTTAAATAAGTTATGACAGACTTGATCATAGCTTCACATAACGTCAGGGGCCTAGGCACACCGCAAAAAAGAAGTCAGATACTGAGACTACTGAAGAGACAAAAAGCATCCATCATACTACTACAAAAAACACACTTTAGAAATAATAAAATACCCAATATCCCCATGAGGGACACAACATGGTTTCATACCACTTATTCAAAAGCAGCTAGAGGAGTAAGCATTGCTACCAGCAAGTCCCTCCCACTTATAATTACTGCTGAGCTGAAGGATGGAGAAGGGGCGATTTATTTTTATCAAGGGTACACTGGGAGATGAACGAGTGACAATAGCTAATCTGTATGCTCCTAACTCTGGACAACACCAGTGGATTGCTCAAACACTATAACAATTAAGTGACTTCGCAGAAGGAACCCTTATAGTAGGAGGAGATTTAAACAGAACTAGACTCCAATGGGGGACACCAACCTTCCCATAGGAAAATAGTGACAGTAAAAAAAGCATTAAAAGCATTGAATCTAACAGACACATGGAGACTCCTCAACACTGACAGCCGAAACTATACATATTTCTCCGCCACACACAAATCTTACCACAGTTAGTTTATATATTTATTTCACAAAGATATAGTCAAGCACTGATAAAAGCAGAGATAAACCCGATACTGTTATCGGATCATGCACCGATATCAGCAACTATAAACTTAAAGAATTTCAGAAAGGGAGAGAGGTGTTGAAGGTTAAATGAAACCTTAATTGCAGACCCAATTCAGGTAGCGAGAATCGAAGCACAGTTGCAGGCTCATTTCCACCACCCCCCTACTAACACACAACTGTCTAAACCTTTCCAATGGGAAGCACATAAGTTGATTGCTAGAGGAGAATTGATATCTATGGTTCATACCTACAGAAATGCCGCAGGAAACAATTAGATACCCTTTTCAAACAAATCGCGGACCTTGAAACATCACATAAAAAATTAGCAAAAGAGGACACTTTACAAAAAATCATTTCCATACGTAACCAAGTAAAAGATATCCTAAATGCCAAATCAGCAAAAGCCTTCCAACCTTTAAAATGCAAACAATACGCACGCGGAGACAAAGGAAACAAAATCATGACATCACTCTTACAAAAGCAAAAGGAAAAAACTTACATTCACTCAATAACGGGGAAAAACAACAAAAAACAGATTAAAACTGAACAGATTGCCGACACATTCAGGGAATTCTACGAAGAATTATATAATCTACCTAACCCTAAAGAAGGAGATAGTAAAGGGGAAAAATGGGAAGAAAAACTCAATTCTTTTTTGGAGGAGTGTAAATTACCAACCCTAGACCCAGAATCAGCAGCTACACTAATAAAGCCGTTTACAAGCGAAGAACTAGATAAAGTCCTCCAATCTATAGTATCAGGGAAAAGTCCAGGGCCAGATGGCCTCACTATAGCATACTACAAAAAATTTAAACATATTTTACTCCCGCACTTTACGGAACTATGCAACCCATTATTAGAAGGTGATCACCTTCCAAAACAGTCTCTTGAAGCACACATAATGATTCTGCTTAAAGAGGGGAAATATATAAGTCTTTGCAGTAGTTATAGACCCATATCTTTATTAAATGCAGATTTAAAATGGTGGGCCAAAGCTCTAGCGACACGTTTGAACCCCCTTCTACACAAGTTAATTGGGAAAGAGTAAACTGGCTTTACTCTTGGGCGCCAAGGTAAAGATAACACATGTAGACTCATAAGGCTTATAGAAATAGCCAAAAGCAAAAATACCCCGTTGGTCCTTCTGGGCTCTGACACCAAGAAGGCCTTCGACAGGGTAAATTGGGACTATCTACAATCAGTGTTACGGAGATTTGGGATACAACTTCCATTCGTTAGAGCAATCTTTTCATTATACAGCAAACCGAGTGCTAGAATTAGGGTTAACGGATCCCTGTCTGGACCATTCAACATAAGTAATGGCACCAGGCAGGGATGCCCCTTATCTCCTTCCCTTTTCATTATGGTTATGTAATCTTTCATTAGGACAATTAGATTAAATACAGAGATTCAGGGTATTAAAATAGGGGACTTTGAACATAAGACTGCAGCATTCGCTGATGACTTGTTAATAGAAACCACTAATCCCACAACGTCCTTACCCCTGATCACCAAAATTTTCAAAAGCTTTGGAACTTTTTCCAATTTCAAAGTTAATTTTGCAAAATCTGAAATTTTAAACATTTCAACGCCCCTAACTATCACAAAAAAGGTTACAAAAGGATTCACCATTCAAATGGCCTAAGGAATCCATTAAATATCTAGGCATATAATTAGCAAAAGACCCATCCCAGCTATTTAGATTAAATTATGACCCATTGCTGAGGGACCTCCAAAAACAACTCTCCGAACTCAAGATACCTTACATTTCATGGTGGGGGAGAAAAAATGTACTAAAAGCTTTCATAGTCCCTAAACTGCTATATCTCTTCCAGACGGTGCCGATCTGGCTTCCTAAATCCTTCTTCAGCAAAATAAATAAGTTATTCTCATCCTTTTTATGGCAGAGCAAAACTCCCCGGATTAGAAGGACTTTACTTTCTCAACACCCAAAAAAAGGGGGCATTGGCCTCCCTAACATTACTAATTATTACCATGCGTGTCAGATATCTAGATGGCTCTTGATTACGCAGACGCCCACTCATTCATTATACACAGAACTAGAAAACGAGTTATTAGATGACACAGACTGATTATGGGGATTAAAAAAGCCCTCCACCAACACAGCATTTAAAAGCCTTCTGCACAAAGGGCTCATACACTCAAGAGGAAACTTGGGAAAAATTAGCCCATTACATTCTAATACCCATCCTTTGCTGCCTCTAGACCTGCTACCAAAATGGTTGTTTCCAGAAAGAACAAGATTCCATTCCTATTGGCAAAGGTTGAAACACCACACAATAAGGTCCTTCTTCTCCACAGACTCTAACATAACCACAGACTATGGGCCACATTTATCACTTTTGTGCGCCTAAGTGTAGTAGTTGCGCCTAAATTCTGGCGCACTGTTTTGCCAGAATTATCACAAGCTACAACCATCTGTGATAAGTATATTTTTCTGCCATGAGTAAGAGTGCATAACGCACTCGAAACGCGTAGGCAAGAAACTATAGTCCATACCGTGGACGCAGTGCTTGAGCGTATGTAAGTGTACTCTTGTTTATATTGGAGCCAATAAAAAGAGCTTAAAGATTTTCTTCACTACCCTGCGCTGGAATGCAGGAAAACACGATTTTAAACACCACTTTTTTCGGATTCTTCCTTGTTATGCACGCTGGTCACGTGGAGATCCGAGTCGCAGAAGTGGGAGTTGGTGCCACGAGGATCCACTGGGTGAGTGTTTTTTGGCTTTCTTTCAACAATGCTTTTTCTTTATCACAAAGTATATTTTCTGCCCCTTATTAATCACTTTACTTTAACACAGTTTAGGCGCAATTTTGGCGCAGTTTAGGCGCAATGTTAGATTCGGGCACTTACATGTGATCTTGCTACAAGCTCCTCTCTGCTTCTCCCACAGCCCAGAATGAAGATAACACTCACAGCAGCACCCAGGTGTGTGACACCCTGCACCCAGTGACCTCCTCAGCAGTGGCTTCTCCTGGAGGAGATCCCCCAATGCTGGTCTCCTGCTGCAGCCCTGTAATTCTGCACTATATCCCCCTCAGACACTGTGCAGAATTACAAGGGGGACACAAGTTTGTAGTATCTGCAAACTTGTGCAAAGTTCTCTTCTCTCTTGCTGTGAGCTCAGCGTTTTGCAGAATATTTTGTAAATAGAAGGTGATGAACTGTAAATAGAGTCTGCAGCTCCTGTCTGCAGTGTATCTAATGTATCTATTATATGTTCCAGTGTCTGGTTGAGCTTTGCTGCTAGAAATGAGCTGTTCTGCAAAGGGGCTCAGTGCTTTCCTCTCAGATAACGCCACCTTCTGGCTGGAGTGTTTTTGCGCCCGTTTTTGCGCCTAAATGAAGACGTTGCAAGTGATGAATATCATTAGGCGCAGCAAAACATCTGGATTGGTAAGATAGATGAGGGAAAGCTGCTTATTTTTGCTGCGCGGCTAGTTTGGCGTTTAATCACAAAAATGGCGCAAAAACGTTGCGCCTGAATGAAAAGGCGCAAAAACAACAGAAAAAACGAGTGATAAATGTGGCCCTATCTCTTACAAAAAGCAGGTCTTCAGTTGAGCAACTTTCTTCACACACAGGACTTTCTCCAAACATGTGGGAAATATAAGAACCGATTTACAGAAAAGACGTCTTGTACATGGCTGGAGAATCTCTGTTCTAGAAAACCCTTAGAAAAGAAGCTTTTATCTTTTACATATAACGCTATACAAGGTCTCCATACAGTAAAGAAACCAGGCTATTTGATAAAGTGGGAAGAGGAACTACAAGAGAGTTTTTCCGAAGTAGACGTTAAAGCTATACTTGGAAATTTAAATGGTTTTTCCAGATGTAATAGGGCAAGGGAGAACCATTTTAAAATAATATCAAGGCGGTACAAGACCCCCAAATGGCTAAATGGGATTAATCCTGATATACCAGCTAGCTGCTGGAGATGTGAATCTGATGTTGGCGACATGGCACACATTTGGTTGAATTGCCCAAAATTACTCCCATTTTGGTAGAAAGTCCTTCAATGGACAAAAAAAATCTGTAAATGCATTCCTACATCTCCGAGTGTGGTATTACTAGGTAAGCCTTGCCAAACCTTCACATTGAGGAAAAGCTCTCTAGCTACCTTCTTAATCTCAGCAGCTAAACTGATCATTCCGACCCTTTGGAAGACAACGAAAATACCCCTGATAACGCAGTGGTTAGCTAAGGTCAATGAAATATGTAGATACGAAGAGTTAATACATTGGGAGCTAGGCTCAAGGGAAAAATTCCTGTGTATATGGGGACCTTGGAAAACTTTTGACCAAGAGATACAATAATGCAAGATAGTAAACGTACAATTATTGTTTTCTTTTTTTTTTTCCTTACATCTTAATTATGAAGGCCTGACGCAAATGTCATAACTACATGCTGGATTAAACCAATTTAACTTCTCCCTGGTCTGTAGCTAAGGTTAATATAAAACAGATAATTACTCATATTTGGCACCCCGAGATCTCCTTGAACGTGCATAGGTGTTATATATATTGGCCAAGCATGGTCATCATAAGTCAGATTAATGTCATCTCAACTGTTTCAATTGTTTCAACTGCTACATTTGTTCTAGACAGATTTGTCTGTTATTTTACTTCCCTGTGTTTCCCACCACCCTTTCTTTACCCCCCCAAACCTGCTCTTTCCCCCCACTTACCTACCCAATAGAATGTCAAAGGAAAAAAGAGTGTCACGGGTGCTCCCGCGATCCCTGTCTCAGATCGTGAGTGCATCCGTGCTCCCCCGTGTGCCCCCGCTGCAGCCCGGTCTCCTAACTCACCTCTCCCGCCTCCTGCTCTTACCTGGACTGCTGTGCGCATGCGTCCCCGCCTCCTATGGCGTGCGCGGCTCCTGCCGAAGATGTAAAGGGCCAGCGCACCGCTAATTGGTGCACAGGCTGAACACCTCACCTTTAAGAATCCTGCCTCTTCCTGTGTCCCCTGCCAAAATCTTTGTGCCTCATAGCCTTAGAGAAAGCTTCCAAGTGAGTATTCCTGCGTTCCTGTGTATTCCTGTGTATCCCTGCGTTCCTGTGTGTTCCCGCTCCTGAGTCCTGTGTTGCCGTGTTACCCATGTTCCTCAGTGTTGCTGTGTTCCGTGTGCCTGTGTTCCCGTTCCCACCTGCCTGGACCTCCTGTTGCTGACCCTGGACTTGGACTTGACGTTGCATCTCTGCCGCCTGCCCTGACCCTGTGCCTGGACCTGACTACAAGATTGTCATCCGCTAAGGTACCTCGACCTCGGCTGCCACCGCGGGCTAGTCACACCTGTGAACGACCTAGTGGTATCCTGCCGTAGCAAGTCCAACCCGCTTTGCGGCGGGCACTGGTGAATACCAGGTGCCGCTAGGCTCCGGTCCCGGGTGTTGGCTAGTTCCATCTCCCGCGGTGGTCCAGAGGATCCACTGATCCTAACAGTAAGATCCGGCCATGGATCCCGCCGAGGTTCCGCTTCCCACTCGACCAAACTTTGCCGCCATAGTGGTCCAGCAATCCCGGGAGATTGCCTTCGTCTTGAGAAACCATTGTCCATTGCCTCAGTCAGTGGCCAGATTCTTTCCGTGCCCATCTGGTTTCGCACGGAACCCCTGCTTCTGCAAGTTGGAGCCTTACATAAAGAAAGACTTTGTTTTTTTGTACTACTCCAAAGCACTTCCACCCTCCTGTTGGGTCTCCCCAGGTTGCAGCAACATGCCCCTGTTGGACTGGTCCTCTGAAGAGATTCTCCGTTGGGGCCCGGCTTGTTCTTCTCATTGTATGGAGATCCCTCGTCCGCTCCTGAGACTCTTCCTCCACATCGTCCCTACGATTGCCCCATCGACTTGCTGCCTGGCACTTCTCCTCCACGGGGTCGTGTGTACCCGCTCTCGGTACCCGAAACAGCTGCCATGTCTGAATATATTAAGGAAAATCTGCAAAGAGGTTTCATACGTAAATCCTCCTCTCCAGCTGGCGCAGGTTTCTTTTTTGTCACCTTTTGCCGCTGATCAAGGAGTTGTTTGATCGTCTACGGGGTGCGAGAGTCTTTACCAAGTTGGATCTTTGTGGTGCCTACAATCTTATTCGCATCAGGAAGGGTGACGAGTGGAAGACCTCCTTTAACACCCGTGATGGGCATTTTGAATATTTAGTTATGCCCTTTGGACTTTGTAATGCGCCAGCCGTTTTCCAGGAATTGGTTAATGATATCTTCAGGGACTTATTGTACAGCTGTGTTGTGGTTTACCTGGATGACATCCTCCTGTTTTCTGCTGACCTCGAGTCCCATCAGTCCCACATACAGCAAGTGCTCAGTCGCCTCAGGACTAATCATCTCTATGCCAAACTGGAAAAATGCCACTTTCATCAAAGGAGCCTTCCATTCCTTGGCTACATTATTTCCGACAGAGGCCTGCAGATGGATCCCGTAACGATCCGCAGTTCTTCAGTTGGCCCGCCCCAGTGGACTGTGTGCTAGGTCCAAGATTCCTGGGCTTTGCCAATTATTATAGGCATTCATTCCACATTTTTCTCCCTGGTAGCTCCACTGGTGGCGCTAACAAGAAAGGTGTAAATTCTCGCTCTGGGCCTCCAGCGCTGAGGAGGCCTTCACGAATTAAAGACTGCTTTTTCCTCTGCATCTTTCTTACCAGACCTGATACCGAAAAGCCATTCTTCTGAATCGATGCCTCTTCCATAGGAGCTGGAGCGTTTCTTACCCAGAAGGGGCCTAGGTCCGAACTCTCCCTGCACTTCTTCTCCAAACTTTTTCCTCCGCAGAGAGCAATTATTCTATTGGGGTCGTAGCTTCTGGTTTTCAAAGCTTGCCTTGAGGAATGGCGTCATCTGCTGGAGGGAGCTCGATTTCCAGTCAGTATTTTCACGGACCACAAGAACTCCAGTACCTACAGACGGTTGAACTACGTCAAGCGCGGTGGTCCCTCTTCTTTTTCCCGTTTTGACTTCCAATCCATTTTTCGCACAGCCGAGAAAACATCAAGGCTGACGCCCTGTCACGTGCTTCAGATGTTATGGGGGAGACTATGCTCCGAGATACATCATTCCTCCAGAGAGGCGTGGCTGGCAGCGCCGGTGGACCTTCGACAATTACCCCCAGCAAGACTTGGACTTCGAAGAGGATCTTGACCTGGGGACATTCAGGAGAGGAGGGAGGGGAAAAGGGGGGTACCTCTCCTGAATCAGGCGATCCGCTTCCGTCTCCACCTCATCACCCCGCTCTTATTAAGCACACTTGCAGCCCACTTCTCTGCATAGTCCACCCTAAGTGAGTGTTAGTGTCAATATAACAAGTTCCAGAGAGAGGTGTTTAATAGCTTCAGCGTTTGGGAGAGGCCCAGCAGAGCACAGTTAAGCCAAGCACACGGGTGGGCTATCTCACCACCACTTCACCTACTGTCTGTATATTCACATTTCTGGCATGCAGGAAAACACGATTTTAAACACCATTGTAGCCTCTTCTCTGCATAGATCACCATGTATAGGGTTAGTAAGTGTTAGTAGGCAGGTATAAGCAAGTTCCATAGAGAGGGTTAATCGCTACAGGTTAAACATTGGAATAGGCACAAGCAGAGCACAGCTACAAGCCAACAAAATGGAATATCTCACCAACCTTCAGCCTGCTTGCCATATATTCACCTACGGCAGGCGTACGCAGCAATCGTTGCTTCCTGTGGCAGCTCTGTTTCCTCAGCGACGTCCCTGTAGCTTTCCATCTACAACCCATGAGCTTTCTGGAGAGCCAGTGTTCAAAAGCCCACCCGAGACACGCATACACGGCTATTAGACCTGACCCAATACGCCACTGCACCTTGGCCAGACACTGACTCGGGGACCAACGGGGCCAATGGACCAACCCTGTTCTCTGCCGTTTTATTGCCTTCTAGACGTTCTGTGCAGCACCTTCTCCTTATGCTGAAACGCCGGGAGCAGTGTCTTCTGCGCGAAGCAGCGCTTACCCGGACTCAGCGCGGCGCGTCTCATGCGGGTTCGATTGCGCGCGGCGCTGGTCTTTGCGGGCTGCCGCGAGAGAGGAGGAGGCAGTGAGCGTATGCTCCATCATACCGCTTCCGGGCCACAGTGCACTAGGTGCACTCAACCTGCTCATCCGTTTATCTTTTGTTATGTGCGCAATCTACAATATTTTGTCTTAGGCAAAGCCATATAGGTGGTACCAAGTATTACTTCCTGTCTTGTATAGTCATTCTATGTTGTTGGTCCCCCTCCCCCGCGCATCTTCCTGTTAACTCAGGTTACGTACAGAACTAACCACTTGACATTATTTGGTTTACTTGTGTTATCTTTTAGTTTTACACTTAGTGTTAAGTTTTAGATAACTGTAACTCTTATATTCATTTTTGCCCCAATACGACTGAGATGACACCTTTTTTTTCACCTATGATTAATACTTACATCAGGGAGACTATCAAAAAAACTGGTCTAACACCGCGATCTTAAATAGTTATGACAGCTTTGATCATAGCTTTACATAACGTCAGTGGCCTAGTCAGCCCCCAAAAAAGAAGAATCAGATACTGAACTACTGAAGAAACAAAAAGCATCCATCATACTACTACAAGAAACACCTTTAGAAATAATAATACCCAATATCCTCATGAGGGACTACACAACATGTTCATCATCCACTTATTCAAAAGCAGCTAGAGAGTAAGCATTGCTATCAGCAAGTCCCTCCCACTTATAATTACTCTGTGAGCTGAAGGATGGAGAAGGCGATTTATTTTTATCAAGGGTACAGTAGGAGATGACGAGTGACATAGCTATCTCTGTATGCTCCTACTCTGGACAACACCAGTGATTGCTAAAACACTACGAACAATTAGGGACTTCACAAGAGGGAGCCCTTATAGTAGAGAGAGATTTAAACATGACTAGACTAGAACTAGACTCCAATGGGGGACACCGACCTTCCATAGGAAATAATGAAGTAAAAAAAGCCTTAAAAGCCTTGAATCTAACAGACCATGGGACTCCTCAACCTGACAGCCGTAGACTTATACCTTTTCTCCGACACACAATCTTACCACCAACTAGATTATATATTTATTTCACAAAGATATAGTCAGCACTGATAAAAGCAGAGATAAACCTGATACTGTATCGGATCATGCACCGATATCAGCAACTATAAACTTAAAGATTTCAGTAGGAATAGAGGTTGTTGAAGGTTAAATGGAACCTTAATAGCAGACCATACAGGTAGCAAGAATTGAGCACAGTTGCAGGCTCAGTTTTCACCACCCCCAGTAACACACAAACTGTCTAAACTCTTTCCAATGGGGAAACACATAGTTGATTGCTAGAGGAGAATTGATATCTATGGTTCATACATACAGAAATGCCGCAGAAACAATTAGATTACCCTTTTCAAACAATCACGGACCTTGAAACATCACATAAAAAATTGCAAAAGAGGACACTTTACAAAAAATCATTTCCTTCCTTACGTAACCACTAATAGACACCCTAAATGCCAAATCAGCAAAAGCCTTCGTAACTCTACAAATGCCAAACATACGCACACGCAACAAAGGAAACAAAAATCATGACACATGACTATCTCATCAATACAAAGCTAACATAAACGTTCACTACTTATACTAACGGGACCACTTTACAAACTGACACTTCACGACTATCACGATTATAACTGTATACAGATCCAACAGTAGGGAATTCTACGAAGATTAATAATCCCTAACTAAGAAGGAGTAGTAAGGGAAAATGGGAAAAACTCAATTCTTTTTTGGAGGAGTTTAAATTACCAACCCTAGACCCAGAATCACAGCTACACTAATAAAGCCTTTATCAAGTAGAGAACTAGATAAAGTCCTCCATCTATATAACAGGGAAAAGTCCAGGGCCATATGGCCTCATACTATAGCAATACTACAAAAATTTAAACAATTTTACTCCCCGCACTTTATGGAACTATGCAACCCTTATTAGAAGGTGAACACCTTCCAAAACAGTCCCTTGAAGCACGCATAATGATTCTGCTAAAGAGGGGAAAGATATAATTTTGCTGTAGTTATAGACCCATATCTTTATTAAATGCAGAATTTGAAGTGTGGGGCCAAAGCTTTAGCGACAACAGTTTGAACCCCCTTCTATACGCAAGTTAATTGGGAAAGACCAGAAACTGGCTTTACTCTTGGACGCCAAGGTAAAATAACACATGTAGACTCTAAGGCTTATAGAAATAGCAAACGCAAAAATACTCCTTGGTCCTTCTCGGCTCTGACCCGAGAAGGCCTTCGACGGGTAATTGGGACTATCTACAATCAGTTGTTATAGGAGATTTGGTAAACCATTTCCATTCGTTAGACAATCTTTTCATTATACAGCAAGCCAGAGTGTTAGAATTAGGGTTAACGGATCCCTGTCTGGACCTTCAACTAAGTAATGGCCCAGGCCAGGAATGCCCCTTATCTCCTTCCCTTTTCATTATGGTTAATGGAATCATTAATTAGGACAATTAGATTAAATCCAGAGATTCAGGTATAAAATAGGTGACTTTGAACATAAGACTGCAGCATTCGCTGAGACTTGTACTAGTAGCCACAATCCCACAACGTCCTTACCCCCTGATCACCAAAATTTTCAAAAGCTTTGGAACTTTTCCAATTTCACAGTTTATTTGTGCAAAATCTGAAATTTTAAACATTCAACGCCCCTAACTATCACAAAAGGTACAAAGGATTCACACCCTTCAAATGGCCTAAGGAATCCATTAATATCTAGGCATACAATTATGCAAAAGACCCTCCCAGCTATTTAGATTAAATTATGACCATTGCTGATGGACCTCCAAAACAACTCTCCGAACTCAAGATACCTTACATTTCATGGTGGGGGAGAAAAATGTACTAAAAGCTTTCATAGTCCCTAAACTGCTACATCTCTACCGACGGTGCCGATCTGGCTTCCTAAATCCTTCTTCACAAAATAACAAGTTATTCTCATCCTTTTTATGGCAGAGCAAAACTCCCCGATTAGAAGGACTTTACTTTCTCAACACCCCCCAAAACGGAGGCATTGGCCTCCCAACATTACTATATTATCCATGCATGTCAGATATCTAGATGGCTCTTGATTACGCAGAACCCACTCATTCATTATACAAAAACTAGAAACGAGTTTATAGATGACACAGAAAGATTATGGGGATTAAAAAAGCCCCCCCAACACAGCATTATAAAGCCTTCTGCACAAAGGGCTCATACACTCAAGAGAAACTTGGGAAAATTAGCCCTTACATTCTAATAATACCCATCCTTTGCTGCCTCTAGACCTGCTACCAAAATGGTTTTTCCAGAAGACAAGATTCCATTCCTATGGCAAAAGGTTGAAACACCACCAATAGAGTCCTTCTTCTCCACAGACTCTGACATACCACCAGACTATGGGGCCACATTTATCACTTTTGTGCGCCTAAGTGAGTAGGTTGCGCCTAAATTCTGGCGCACTGTTTTTCCAGAATATCACAATCTACAACCATCTGTGATAAGTATAGTTTTCTGCCATGAGTAGAGTGCAAACGCACTCGACGCTAGGCAAAAACTATAGTCCATACCGTGGACCAGTGCTTGAGCGTATGTAAGTGTACTCTTGTTTCTATTGATGGAGCCTAAAAAGAGCTTAAAGATTTTCTTCACTACCCTGCGCTGGAATGCCGGAAAACACGATTTTAAACACCACTTTTTTCGGATTCTCCTTGTTATGCACGCTGGTCACGTGGAGATCCGAGTCGCAGAATGGGAGTTGGTGCCACGAGGATCCACTGGGTGAGTGTTTTTTGGCTTTCTTTCAACAATGCTTTTTCTTTATCACAAAGTATATTTTCCTGCCCCTTATTAATCACTTCTTTAACACAGTTTAGGCGCAATTTTGGCGCAGTTTAGGCGCAATGTTAGATTCGGGCACTTACATGTGATCTTGCTACAGCTCCTCTCTGCTTCTCCCACAGCCCAGAATGAAGATAACCTCACACTCAAGCAGCACCAGGTGTGTGACACCCTGCACCCATGACCTCCTCATGCATGGCTTCTCCTGAGGAATCCCCCCAATGTCTGGTCTCCTGCTGCACCCTGTATTCTGCACTATATCCCCCCTCAGACACTGTGCAGAATTACAAGGGGGACACCAAGTTTGTAGTATCTGCAAACTTGTCAAAGTTTCCTTCTCTCTTTCTGTGAGCTCATCGTTTTGCAGATATATTTTGTAATAGAAGGTGATGAACTGTAAATAGAGTCTCGCGCTCCTGTCCGCAGTGTATCTAATGTATCTATTATATGTTCCATTCTGGTTGAGCTTTGCTGCAGAAATGAGCTGTTCTCTGCAAAGGGGCTCAGTGCTTTCCTCTTCAGATAACGCCACCTTCTGGCTGGATTGTTTTTGCGCCCGTTTTTGCGTCCTAAATGAAGACGTTGCAAGGATTGAATTCATTAGCGCAGCAAAACATCTGGATTGGTAAGATAGATGAGGGAAAGCGGCTTATTTTTGCTGCGGCGGCTAGTTGGCGTTTAATCACAAAAATGGCGCAAAAACAGTTGCGCCTGAATTAAAAGGCGCAAACCAACAGAAAAAACGAGTGGATAAATGTGGCCCTATCTCTTACAAAAAGCAGGTCTTCATTTGACAACTTTCTTCACACACAGGACTTTCTCCAAACATGTGGAATTAAGAACCGATTTACAGAAAGACAGTCTTGTACATGGCTGGAGAATCTCTGTTCTAGAAAACCCTTAGAAAAGAAGCTTTGTATCTTTTTACATATAACGCTATACAAGGTCTCCATACAGTAAAGAACCCAGGCTCATTTGATAAATGGGAAGAGGAACTACAAGAGAGTTTTTCCGAAGTAGACGTTAAAAGCGTATACTTGGAAATTTAAATGGTTTTTGTTTCCAGATTGTAATAGGGCAAGGGGAAACCATTTTAAAATAATAATCAAGGCGGTACAAGACCCCCAAATGGCTAATGGATTAATCCTGATATACCACCTAGTGCTGGAGATGTGAATCTGATGTTGGCGACATGGCACACCATTTGGTTGAAATTGCCCAAAATTACTTCCCATTTTGGTAGAAAGTCCTTCAATGACAAAAAAATCTGTAAATGCATTCCTACATCTCCGAGTGTGGTATTACTAGGTACGCCTTGCCAAAACCTTCACATTGAGGAAAAGCTCCTCTAGCTACCTTCTTAATCCTCAGCAGCTAAACAGATCATCCCGACCTTTTGAAGACAACGAAAATACCCCTGATAAACGCAGTGGTTAGCTAGGTCAATGAAATATGTAATTAAAGATTAATACATTGGGAGCTATGCTCAAGGGGAAAAATCCTCGTGTATAGGGGACCTTGGAAACTTTGACCAAGAGATACAATAATGCAAGATAGTAAACGTACATTATTGTTTTCTTTTTTTTTTTTCCTACATCTTATTATGAAGGCCTGACGCAATGTCATAACTACCGCTGGATTAAACCATTTAACTTCTCCCTGGTCGGTAGCTAAGGTTAATATAAAACAGATATTTACTCATATTTGGCACCCCGAGATCTCCTTGAACGTGCATAGGTATTATATATATTGGCCAAGCATGGTCATTATAAGTCAGATTAATGTCATCTCAACTGTTTCAAGACCCCCAAATGGCTAAATGGGATTAATCCTGATATACCAGCTAGCTGCTGGAGATGTGAATCTGATGTGGCAACATGGCACACATTTGGTTAATTGCCCAAATTACCTCTCTCCCATTTTGGTAGAAAGTCCTTCAATGGACAAAAAATCTGTAATGCACATTCCTACATCTCCCAGTTGGTATTACTAGGTAAGCCTTGCCAACCTTCACCTTGAGAAAAGCTCTCTAGCTACCTTCTTAATCTCAGCAGCTAAACTGATCATGTCCGACCCTTTGGAACAAACGAAATACCCTGAAACGCAGTGGTTAGCTAAGGTCATGAAATGTAGATACGAAGAGTAATACATTGGGAGCTAGCTCAAGGAAAATTTCCTGCGTATTGGGGACCTCGGAAAACTTTTGACCACGAGATAAATAATGCAAGATAGTAACCGTACAATTATTGTTTTTCTTTTTTTTTTCCTTACATCTTAATTATGAGGCCTGACGCAAATCATAACTACATGCTGGATTAAACAACACTTTCAACTTCTCCCTGGTCTTGTAGCTAAGGTTCAATAAAAACGATAATTACTCATATTGGCACCCCGAGATCTCCTTAACGTGCCATAGGTGTTATATTATGGGCCCGCATGGTCATCAAGTCAGATTAATGTCTCACTCAACTGTTTCAATTGTTTCATACTGCTACATTTGTTCAGACAGATTTGTCTGTTATTTTCCTTCCCGTGTTTCCCACCACCCTTTCTTTACCCCCCCAAACCTGCTCTTTCCCCCCACTTACCTACCCAATAAAGTCAAGGAAAAAAGATGTCACGGGTGCTCCCCGCGATCCCTGTCTCAGATCGTGAGTGCACCGTGCTCCCCCGTGTGCCCCCGCTCCGCCCGGTCTCCTAACTCACCTCTCCCTCCCTCCCTCCTGCTCTTACCTGTGCTTGCGCATGCGTCCCCGCCTCCTATGGCGTGCGCGGCTCTCTGCCGAAGATGTAAGGGCCAGCGCACCGCTAATTGGTGCACAGGCTGAACACCTCACCTTTAAGAAGTCCTGCCTCTTCCTGTGCCCCGCCAAATCTTTGTGCTCATAGCCTTAGAGAAAGCTTCCAAGTGGTATTCCTTCGCGTTCCTGTGTATTCCTGTGTCCCTGCGTTCCTGTGTGTTTTCCCGCTCCTGATCCTGTGTTGCCCGTGTTACCCATGTTCCTCAGTGTTGCTGTTTTCCGTGTGCCTGTTTTCCCGTTCCCACCTGCCTGGACCTCCTGTTGCTGACCCTGGACTTGGACTTGACGTTTGCATCTCTGCCCGCCTGCCTGACCCGTGCCTGGACCTGACTACAAGATTGTCATCCGCTAAGGTACCTCGACTCGGCTTGCCACCGCGGGCTAGTCACACCTGTGAACACCTTTGTATCCTGCCGTAGCAAGTCCAACCCGCTTTGCGGCGGGCACTGGTGAATACCAGGTGCCGCTAGGCTCCGTCCCGGGTGTTGGGCTAGTTCCATCTCCCGCGGTTCCAAGGATCCACTGATCCTAACAGTAAGATCCGGCCATGGATCCCGCCGAGGTTCCGCTTCCCACTAACCAAACTTTGCCGCCATAGTGGTCCCAGATCCCGGGAGATTGCCCCTCAACGCAAACGCTGGATCAAGTCACCACCATGCTGCAAACAGCTGCTAGCCACCCTGCAACGCAACAGTTCCCGTGTCTCTCCTCCCGTGCTCCTCAACCCGTCTGCCTTCCTTGCTGCTGAACCACGACTACGGCTGTCTATGCCCAGCAAATTTGATGGAGACCCCCCAAACATTGCAGGGGTTTTTATTTACTCATATCTCTACAATAGACTTATGCTCGCATTTGTCACTGATCGTTCAAGGTGGCATTCTCTCGTCAGTCTTCTCTCTGGGAAAGCCCTGGCCTGGGCCACTCCTCTTTGGGCAGAGCGACCCGGTCGCGGCTACTCTCGCGGCTTTCTCTGGCGGAGGTTCCGGGCCATTTTTGAGGAACCAAAATGAACCTGCACCAAAGCAACTCATCTGTTGGGAGAGTATGCAGTTTAGTTTCCGCACCCTGGCCTCTTGAACTTGCCTGCAACAATGCAGCTCTCCTCGCCACCTTTAAGAAAGGACTCTCGCCGCAAGTCAAAGATGCGGGCGCTTTTGGGATCTACCGTCAAATCTGGGTGGGTCTCATCACACTGTGCCACTCGGATTGATGTCCCGTTTAAGGAACGCGCCAAGGAACTTCGCTCTGAGAGATCCTCAAGCTCAGTAGACGTTTTCCTCCTTCCTCCCGCCTAGCACCCTGCCTTCCAAAGCTTCTCCACCTCCTCCTTATCGTCTGCTTGAAACCCATGCATGGTGACGATCCTTCTGCTCTCTTCCTATTGTTCCAGAAGCGACAGAGAGACCATTGTCTGTATGTGCCAATCCAGGGCACTTCATCGGGACTTGTCCTATTCGTCCCCAACATCCAGGAACGCCAGCACCTAGGGCTCTTGGAGAAGCGTCCCTAGGTGTGTGCCAAGCTTCTCCACGTCTGATTATTCCTGTCTCCTCCGTAGACCACCGGCACCCAGATCCAAGTTTCTTCTGCTTTCCTGGATTCAGGCTCTACAGCGAACTTTATGGACGCAGCCCTGGTCTCCCGGCATCACTTCCAGTGTTCGTCTTGAGAAACCATGTCCATTTCCTCAGTCAGTGGCCAGATTCTTTCCGTGCCCATCCGGTTTCGCACGGACCCCTGCTTCTGCAAGTTGGAGCCTTACATAAAGAAAGACTTTGTTTTTTTGTACTACCCCCAAACACTTCAACCCTCCGTTTGGGTCTCCCCTGGTTGCAGCAACAATGCCCCCTGTGCTGGACTGGTCCTCGGGGAGATTCTCCATTGGGGCCCGGCTTGTTCTTTCTTCTCATTGTATGGAGATACCTCGTCCGCTCCCTGTCTGGACGTCCCACCTTGTCTCCCAAGCCCTAGGGCTCCCCACTCCATACTGGATTTCGCGAGTTTTCTCCAAAAAACAGGCTGAGACTCTTTCCTCCACATCGTCCCTACGATTGCCCCATCGACTTGCTGCCTGGCACTTCTCCTCCACGGGGTCGTGTGTACCCGCTCTCGGTACCCCCCGAAACAGCTGCCATGTCTGAATATATTAAGGAAAATCTGCACAAGGTTTCATTACGTAATCCTCCTCTCCAGTGGCGGCAGGTTTCTTTTTGTCACCTTTTGTCCGCTGATCAAGGAGTTGTTTGATCGTCTACGGGGTGCGAGAGTCTTTACAAGTTTGGATCTTTGTGGTGCCTACAATCTTATTCGCATCAGGAGGGTGACGAGTGAAGACCTCCTTTAACACCCCGTGATGGGCATTTTTGAATATTTAGTTTATGCCCTTTGGACTTTGTAATCGCCAGCCGTTTTCCAGGATTGGTTAATGATATCTTCAGGGACTTATTGTACCAGCGTGTTGTGGTTACCTGGATGACATCCTCCTGTTTTCTGCTGACCTCGAGTCCCATCAGTCCCACATACAGCAAGTGCTCATTCGCCTCAGGACTAATCATCTCTATGCCAAACTGGAAAATGCCACTTTCATCAAAGGAGCTTCCATTCCTTGGCTACATTATTTTCCGACAGAGGCCTGCGATGGATCCCGCTAACTATCCGCAGTTCTTCCATGGCGCGCCAGTGGGACGGTTTGCTAAAGTGCTATCCAAAGATTCCTGGGCTTTGCCAATTATTATAGGCAATTCATTCCACATTTTTCATCCCTGGTAGCTCCACTGGTGGCGCTAACAAAGAAAGGTGTAAATTCTCGTCTCTGGCCTCCAGCGGCTGAGGAGGCCTTCACGAGATTAAAGACTGCTTTTTCCTCTGCATCTGTTCTTACCAGACCTGATACCGAAAAGCCATTCTTTCTGGAAGTCGATGCCTCTTCCATAGGAGCTGGAGCGGTTCTTACCCAGAAGGGGCCTAGGGTCCGAACTCTCTCCTGCAGCTTCTTCTCCAAAACTTTTTCCTCCGCAGAGAGCAATTATTCTATTGGGGATCGTGAGCTTCTGGTTTTCAAGCTTGCCTTGGAGGAATGGCGTCATCTGCTGGAGGGAGCTCGATTTCCAGTCAGTATTTTCACGGACCACAAGAAACTCCAGTACCTACAGACGGTTGAACTCACGTCAAGCGCGGTGGTCCCTCTTCTTTTCCCGTTTTGACTTCCAGATCCATTTTCGCACAGCCGAGAAAAACATCAAGGCTGACGCCCTGTCACGTGCTTCAGATGTTATGGGGGAGGACTATGCTCCGAGATACATCATTCCTCCAGAGAGGCTTGTGCTGGCAGCGCCGGTGGACCTTCGACAATTACCTCCCAGCAAGACTTGGACTTCGAAAGAGGATCTTGACCTGGGGACATTCTTCTCGAGTGGCTGGGCACCCTGGGGTGCAGCGCTCTGCGGCCCTGATTTCCCGTTTCTATTAAGTGGCCTGATTTGGTTAAGGAAGTTCGGGATTTTGTGTGGTCTTGTGCCTCTTGTGCTCGCAATAAGCCCTCATGACAAAAACCATCTGGTCTTCTGTTGCCTTTACCCATGCCTACCTTCCCATGGTCTCACTTGGCTATGGACTTCATTACTGATCTGCCGCCATCATCTGGAAGTACTGTTATCTGGGTGCTAACAGACCGCTTCTCTGATGTACCATTTTGTCCCTCTACCAGGTTTGCCTTCAGCCCCATGTCTTGCTAGTCTCTTCTTCCAGCACGTCTTCCAGCTTCATGGCCTTCCCCGGGACATCGTTTCTGATTGAGGTGTTCAGTTCGTGTCCAAGTTCTGGAGATCTCTGTGCAACCAGCTGCAAGTGAAATTGGACTTTTCCTCTGCCTATCATCCTCAGTCCAACGGCCAAGTTAAGAGGGTGAATCAGACTTTGGGGTGCTATCGCCGCCACTTTGTGTCCACTGGTCAGGAAGACTGGGCTTCTCTTTTACCACAGGCAGAGTTTTCCTACAATTCCCTGGACTTCACTTCTGCTGGTTCTGTTCCCTTCTTTATTAATTACGGACTGCACTCACAGCCTCCTCTTCCGTTACCTGTGTCTGCAAATGTTCCTGCTGTGGAGGACTTGGTACAGGATCTAAAAGCCATCTGGGAACAAGTCCGTACCTCATTGCTCCAAACCTCTGCCAAGACCAAGCATCAAGCGGACAAGAAACGTCGGCCTTTTCCTGTCTTAGCTTCTGGTGACAGGGTCTGGTTATCCTCAAGGTATGTCTGAATGAAGATCCCTGGCTACAAATTGGGACCCCGGTTCTTGGGTCCACTTGAAATCCTCAGTCGCATCAACCCGGTGGCCTACAAATTGCGGCTGCCTCCTAGCATGCGCATACCCAACTCCTTCCACATTTCCCTCCTCAAGCCAGTCATCTTAAACCGCTTCACCCGACAAGTTCCTCTCCCTCCGGCACCACAAGCGGACTCTACTGATGTCTTCGAGGTGAAGGAGATCCTGGGTACTAAGACAGTGAGAGGTAGGCGGTTGTTTCTGGTAGACTGGAAAGAATTTGTTCCCGAGGAGAGATCTTGGAGCCAGAGGATAACATCTTGGACAAGAACCTGCTCCAATGTTTTTTCAGGCCCAAGAAGAGAGGGAGGCCGAAGGGGGGGGTACTGTCACCGGTGCTCCCGCGATCCCTGTCGCGGATCGTGGGTGCATCCGTGCTCCCCCGTGTGCCCCCGCTGCAGCCCGGTCTCCTCACTCACCTCTCCTGGCTCCTGCTCTTCCCCGTACTGTCGTGCGCGTGCGTCCCCGCCTCCTATGGCGCGCGCGCGGCTCCTGCCAAAAATTCCTGTGCGTTCCTGTGTATTCCTGTATTCCTGCGTTCCTGTGTGTTCCCGCTTCTGAGTCCTGTGTTGCTGTGTTATCTGAGTTCCTCCATGTTGCTGTGTTCCATGTGCCTGTGTTCCCATTCCCACCTGCCTGGACCTCCTGTTGCTGACCCCGGACTTGGACTTGACGTTGCATCTCTGCCGCCTGCCCTGACCCTGTGCCTGGACCTGACTACGAGATTGTCATCTGCTAAGGTACCTTGACCTCGACCTAGTGGTATCCCGCCGCAGCAAGTCCAACCCGCTTTGCGGTGGGCACTGGTGAATACCAGGTGCCGCTAGGCTCCGGTCCCGAGTGTTGGCTAGTTACATCTCCCGCGGTGGCCAGAGGATCAACTGATCCTAACAAAGAGGAAATATGATCTTCTTAATAGATCAGCCTTTGTCACAGGTTTAATTGTTGGAAAAAACTGGTACTTCTGACATTGTGCAAGCTGTATTGCTCATATATATGTACCTAATAAAAACAGTTTCAAAACAAAAGAGGCAAAAGGAAGTAATCGCCTACGCGTTTCGGAAAGCAATTTCCTTACATATGGCAGTATCTAACTTGTTAGTGCAAGACTTATACATACAATCCAATTGCTATTCACAGCACACTTACAGTTGCCACAACGCAATTTGCTATATCACCTCCCCGTATAGGTGACACAGTACTTTCAGATTGGAGCAATCTCCAACAAGTACGTTGAGAAAGTGGCATGAAACCATGGAAATATTTACAGCATTACTAGCATGGTGTACCTAATAAAGTGGCCGCTGAGTGTATATATACAATCCAATTGCTGTTCACAGCACACTTACAGTTGCCACAACGCAATTTGCTATATCACCTCCCCGTATAGGTGACACAGTACTTTCAGATTGGAGCAATCTCCAACAAGTACGTTGAGAAAGTGGCATGAAACCATGGAAATATTTACAGCATCCTTTTTACTGGCATTAGGTACGTGTTTCCTGATCCTCACTTTCAGTGAGCATGTAGTACACCTGATGTATTGAACATTACATGCTACACATGTGATCATATACAACAACATATGATGTATTGCAATAGATGAAATTGGAAATAGAAAATGTTTGTTGAGTGTATAATGACTGGAAATTTTTGCTTAGTGATGTATGGTTATAACATACATTTTCTATGTTCACATTTGAAATATCCTTTAGTTCTCAGCCAGCTGTGGGAGGAGGTATTCTCTGAACAAAAAAGACTGGGAGATAATTGCATACCAAGAGCATCTGAAACTAAGGACTTTTTAAGTCTAAAAGTGAGCATGAACCAACTCGAAGATTTATTGACTAAAGAATTAAGGATCTAGTGAGATGCCACAACGCTAAAATGATATGTGAAAATAAACATGATACCCAAGGGGTTGCAAATTAAAAAGCTTCCCACAACTTTTTATTCACCAGATTTCCTAAATGAGTGAAATACACTTCTGTCAGTGTGTTCCATGAAATTAATGTAGTTAGTCATAAAATATGAAGAAATTGCTTTGGAAGATAAACATACACAAATCAAAAACAAACAAACAGAAATACACTGATATTTGAATCTTTGGACAAGTAGCTAAAAGATAATGGGGCACATTTACTTACCCTGTCCAGTCACGATCCAGCGGTGGGTTCTCCGACGCTAATTCGTTTCCGGACGGGATTCACTAAGGTAGTGCGCCCGATGTCCAACAGGTGTCGCTGCTGCGCTGAAGTCCGCTGGAGTTCACGGAAGTTCACTATCCTATTCCTGGTGCAGGTAAGCGCGTGTCAAGCGACACTTTTTATAAAAGGCGGTTTTTCCAAATCCGTCAGGTTTTCCGATGGCCACACCCCCCTATTTCCGTCGCATGCATGCTGGTACCGATGCGCCACAATCCGATCGCGTGCGGCAAAAACCCAGGGCAATTTTGCGTCTCCTTCCAGCCTTATATACTATGATACTATGATATAAACAACATATGATGTATTGCAATAGATGAAATTGGAAATAGAAAATGTTTGTTGAGTGTATAATGACTGGAAATTTTTGCTTAGTGATGTATGGTTATAACATACATTTTCTATGTTCACATTTGAAATATCCTTTAGTTCTCAGCCAGCTGTGGGAGGAGGTAAAAATGTTTGCCAGTGTACTTGCTCACAAATATTTTGTCATCCACAATATCTGAAGATGTCAAAATTTGTATTGTGGAGAAAAAGATGAGCAACCTTTGGAACTACTGTTTTCTGTTCTTGTTCTTGATAATGTAAACTTTGCAAATTAATACATGGGTTTCTATTTTGGTCTGAGCGGATACCGATTTTCTGTTGTTTATTCAATTCACGCCTCTTTGTCGTTTTTAATATTTATTTTTTTTTTTTGTTTTTTTGTTATTTGTATTTTAATTGGTTTCTTAATGCAATTTTTGTAGTGACCTGTTTACTTAAGATTCTGAACCATTCTGAGTTTAATAGACGATTTCCATCTCGTGCCTGTAAAACTAACCCATGCTTTCTCTGTTAACAATTTTTTTTAGGTATTTTTTTTGTTTGTCTTAAGAATGAATTTGGGTTTCAGGTGTATTTTATAGTTTGTCTCCAATCATATGACCTGATTACTGCATAGTCTGTGTATCCCGTTTTGAATTAATTTTTTTTCATATCCCTTATGTTCTCCACGTTTTTAAGATTTGCGGTCATTTTTTCCTAATTTGCCCTGGGTTTTGCACGCACGGCGCATCGTGTCGGCCATGCTACCTGCGACGGAAATCGGGTGTGGGCCGACGGAAACACCTGATGTATTCATATTTTATGACTAACGCATTACTACTGATGACTAACTGCCATTAATTTCATGGAAACATCCCACTTAAACAGACGGTATTTCGCACTCATTTAGGAAAATCGGTGAACTAAACGTTATGGAAGACGTTTTTGAATTTGCAACCCCTTTGGTACCATGTTTATTTTATCATATCATTTTAGTAGCTTGGTGGCTCTCACTAGATTCTTATTCTTTAGTCAATAATCTTCGTTGGTTCATTTCACTTATAGACTTAAAAGTCCATTATTTTCAGATGCTCTTGGTAATGCAATTATCTCCCAGTCTTTTTTGTTCGAGAATACCTCCTCCACCCGCTGCTGAGAACTAAAGGATAGTCAAATTTGGGGACATAGAAAATGTATTTTATACCAATACCTCACTAGCCAAAAATTCCAGTCATTATACCCTCAACCAACTTTTTCTCGTTCCCTTTCAGCTATTGCATACCACATCATATGTTGTTTATATCAGAGGTATCATAGTATAATAGTGGCTGAAGGAGAACGCAAGTCCATCAAGTCCAACCCTTATAAGAATTAAATAAACTGTTTTATCCCCATCGCCCGGATATTTTTTCTCTCCCGAAAGGCATCCAGGGCCTCCTGAACATGTCCATATATCTGCCATACAACCCCTGCTGCAGAGATTCCACAGTCTCACTGCCGTACAGTAAAGAACCTTTGTCGATGTTGATGGTAAATCGGCGCGTCCTCTGGCATAGATGATGCCATATAACCGTTGTGCTCCATAGGGAAATCGGGCCAATTATACACGACTAGATTGAATGACAACATGATAAATTTTATTAATTTTGTCTTGGCTTTTACTAAAATTAATAAATTTTATCATTGTTTGTCAGTCAATCTAGTCGGGTAATAATTTGGCCCGATCTCCCTATGGAGACACAATCGGTTATATGTATTAGATGTTGAGGCCGCTTGGTGCATACTTTATTAGGGGTACTTACATTTATCCGTGCTTTTGGTGCCCCTTGGGCCACTTAATATAAAGGGACGTTTCACATTACCCAAAAAAAAAAAAAAAAACCCCAAATCATAGATCCACCATACGTCCACTTCTAGATGATTCCCCCTTGTCCTGGTCCCGGCCGCGTTTAAAAGATCTTTTGAGAGATCCTTGTACTGTCCTTTCATGTATTTGTACATTGGTAATGAGGTCTCCCCTGCAGTCGTCTTTTTTTCTAACTGAATATCCCAAATTTTTTAATCGTCATGTATTTCTAGTTCCCCCATTCCCCTAATCCTCCTGGTTGCTCTCCGCTGCACCCGTTTCCAGCTCTACTATATCCTTTTTATACACTGGTGCACAAAACTGTACACAATTTCCATGTGTGGTTCTGACCAGGGATGTGTAAAGGGCAAAAAACTATGTATTTATCATGATAACTATCCGCTCTTGATACTCCCATTATTTTATTTTGCTTAGCAAGCATCCCTCCTGCTCGGGTCACTAACATTAAGTTTACATCCACCATACCCAAGTCCTTTTCAGCTTCGTTTTTACTTTACTAAGTACTTGACCGTTAGAACATAATTAATCTTTTTGTTTTTCCAGGCCCACGTGCATAACTTTACATTTATCTACATTAACCTCATCAACCATTTCTACTTTCTGCCCACTCCTCAAGCTGCCACAAATTTCCTCTGTAAATGCTAGACTATCGACCCGCATGATTATACTTTACACCAGCTTAGTATCACTGCAATATTGAAACTTGACCTGTGTAATCCCACTACAAAGTCATTAATAAAAGTATTAAAAAGAAGTGGCCCCACTAACTGACCTGTGGCATCTCCACTGAATAACATCAACCAATCTGAGAATGTGCCATTAATGACACCCTCGTTTTCTTCACTAGTCCATTAACTTACCAATACACAGATTTTCTCCGTTCCCAGCAGTCTCAGTTTTATATATACCACCCTTTTGTGGCACGGTGCAAATGCTTTGAGAAGTCCAGATATACACCATCCACAGCATCCCATATCCAGTCTGAACTTACCATCCCTCGTAGAAACCAATCAGAGTAGTCCCTTACGGACCCGATCTGCTCATAATCCAATGAGGACGCTGTTTATCAGTTTGCACAGTTAGAATCCACTCCAGGATGCATCTCTGATAAACCCCTCAAATATTTCCCACCCAGCAGTTAACTCACGGGTCCCTGTAGTTTCCAGGATCACGATTTGATCCTTTTTTTGTATATTGGTACCACATTTGCTATGCGCCATGTCCTGGGAACATACCAGTCTTAAGTGACTCTTCAAATATTAAATGGTCTGTCTATCACCATACATAATTCATGCGAAACCCGGGTGTGTATGCCATCTGGCCAGGTATTATCTATCTTAGTGGTTGCGAGCGGCGCCGTAACCTCTTCCTGGGTAAACTGTGACATTATAAAACGAATTAACATTATTCCTCATTGTGTCTTCCACAGGGGCATTTTCCTGGGTCAAGGACAGTTGAGACGGTGGACATTTCAGTATATTGGCCCTTTCCTCATCTCCTCCACCATGACCCCATGGGACACCACTCATTTCTCTGTTTTTAGTTTCTTATCATTTATATACTACTTGACAAATAATTGCTTTGATTATTTTTTTGCTCTCCCTGGCATATTTCTCTCAGTCTCTATTTTTGTGCCTTTTCCTTTTTACAGGTTTATTTTTCTCTCTATAATCTGGTCATGCTCATCACTACCTTCACGATATGATCCAAAATTTTAGGCTGTCATGTTCAATACCTGGGTGTACTACTTGCTCCTGCATTGAGGATCAGGACCCCTACCTGAATCCATTAAAAAGGCTCTGTAAAATATTTCCAGGTTTCATGCCCACTTTTCAACGTACTTGATGGAGATTGCTCCAATCTGAAGTACTGGTCCACCTTCTGGGAGGTGATATGCAATTGCGTGGTGGCCACTGTAAGTGTTGCTGTGAATAGCAATGGATTGTATGTATAAGTCTTTGCACTAAACAAGTTATATTCTGCCATATGTAAGGAAATTGCTTTCCGAAACGCGTGGCGATTACTTCCTTTTGCCTCTTTTGTTTTGAAACTGTTTTATTAGTACAAGGATATAGCAATACAGCTTGCACAATGTGGAACTACCAGTTTTTTCCAACCAATAACCTTGACAAAGGCTGATCTATTAAGAAGATCATATGTCCATCTTTGTTAGGATCAGTTGATCCTCTGACACCGCCGGGAGATGTAACTAGCCACACTCGGGACCGGAGCCTAGCGGCACCTGTATTCACAGTGCCACCGCAAAGCGGGGGTTGGACTTGCTGCGGCGGGATACCACTATTCGTAGGTCAATGTACCTTAGCAGAATGACAGCTCGTAGTCAGTCCAGGCACATTGTCATGGCAGGCGGCAGAGATGCACGTCAAGTCCACGTCCGGGTCAGCAACAGAGGTCCAGGCAGGTGGGATGGGTACACAATTCACATGGAACACAGGCACATGTAGGAACTCATATAACCACAAACACAGACTCAGAAGCGGGACACACTTGGACTGTACGACAATACAGATCCAGGAACGCACAGGAATTTTTTTGGCAGATCCGCGCGCCGCCAGTCCCATAGGAGGCGGGACGCACCCCGCGCAGCGACAGTACGGGGAAGAGCATGATCAGGAGAGGTAGTGGGAGCCGGGCTGCGCGGGTTGCAACACGGGGGAGCACGGATGCACCCACGATCCGCGACTAGGAATCGCGGGAGCACCGTGACAGTCCCCCCCTGTCGGCCTCCCGCTCTTCTTGGGCCTTAAAAACATTGTAGCAGTTATTGTCCAAGATTTATCCTCTGGCTCCAAGATCCTCCTCGGAACAATTCTTTCCAGTCTTACTACCAGAAACACACCGCCTACCTCTCACTGCTTAGTACCACCCAGGATCTCCTTCACCTCGAAGAACATCATTAGATCCCGCTTGTGGGCCGGAGGGAGAGAACTTGTCGGGTGAAGCGGTTTACGGATGACTGGCTTGATGAGGGAAATGTGGAAGGAGTTGGTATGCGCATGCTCGGAGGCAGCCCAATTTGTAGGCCACCGGGTTGATGCGACTGAGGATTTCAGTGGACCCAGAACCGGGTCCCAATTTGTAGCCAGGATCTTCATTCAGACATACCTTGAGGCATAACCCAACCCTGTCACCAGAAGCTAAGACAGGAAAGGCCGACGTTTCCCCCCCCCCCTTGTCCGCTTGATGCTTGTCTTGGCAAGGTTTGGAGCAATGAGGTACGGACTTGTTTTCCAGATGGCTTTTTATCCGTACAAGTCCTCCACAGCAGGAACTTTGCAGACACAGGTAACGGAAGAGAGGCTGTGATTGCGTCCGTATTAATAACGAAAGGGAACAGAACCGCCGAATGAATTCCAGGGAATGCTAGTACAACTCTGCCTGGTAACGATGAGCCAGTCTCCTACCAGTGGACCACAAAAGTGGCGGCGATAGCACCGCCACGTCATTCACCCTCTTAAACTTGGCCGTTGACTGAGGATGATAGGCAAGGGAAAGTCCCATTTCACTTGCACTGGTTGCACGAGATCTCCAGACTTGTACCCGAACGGAACACCTCATCAGAAACGATTTCCCGGGGATGCCTGAAGCTGGAAGACGTGGCTGGAAGAAAGAGACTCAGCAACATGGCTGAGGTCAACCTGGTAGCAGGGACAAATGGTAACAATCGAGACGCGGTTCTGGTTACAACCCAGATAACAATACTTTCCGATGATGCGGCAATCATTATGAAGTCCATAGCCAAGTGAGCCATGGACGTAGGCATGGGTACAGCAAACAGAAGACCAATGGTTTTTTGGTCATGAGGGCTTATTGCGAGCACAAGAGACACAAGACACAACAAAATCCCGAACTTCCTTACAATTCCAGGCCACTTAATAGCAAGGAATCAGGGCGCAGGCGCTGCACCCCAGGTGCCAGCCCTCGAGAAGAATGTCCCAGGTCAAAGATCCTCTTTCGAAGTCCAAGTCTTGCTGGGAGGTAATTGTCGAAGGTCCACACCGCGCTGCCAGCAAAGCCCTCTGGAGATGATGTATCTGCGTAGCAATAGGTCCTCCCCATAACACTGAAGCACGTGACAGGGCTCAAGCCTTGATGTTTTTCTCGCGCGGCTGTGCGAAAAAATGGATCTGGAAGTCAAAACGTGAAAGAAGAGGGACCAACCACGCTCTTACGTGAGTTCACCGTCTGTAGGTACTGGAGTTTCTTGTGGTCAGTGAAAATACTTACTATCGAGCTCCTCCATCATATGACTCCATTCCATCCAAGCAAGCTTGAAAACCAGAATCTCACGATCCCCATAGAATAAGTGCTCTCTGCGGAGGGAAAAGTGTTGAGAAGAAGCTGCAGGAGACGTTTTCGGACCTAGGCCCCTGTCCTTGTAAGAACCGCTCCAGCTCCTATGGAAGAGGCATCGCTTCCAGAAGAATGGCGTTTTCGGTATCGGTCTGGATAAGAACAATGGCAGAGGAAAAAGCAGTCTTTATCTCGTGAAAGCCTCCTCAGCCGCTGAGCCAGAGACGATAATTTACACCTTTCTTTGGTAGCGCCACCATTGGAGCTAACCAGTGATGACAAATGTGGACATGAATTGCCTATAAAATTGGCGAAAGCCCGAATCTTGGATACAACACAGTCCACTGGGCCCGGCCCACGAAGAACTGCTGTATTTTTAAGCGGTATCCTCTCAGGCCCTGTCGAATAATGACGCCAAGGAATTGAAGGCTCCTTTGGAATGGCATTTTTTCTCCAGTTTGCATAGAGATGTTAGTCCGGCTGCGACTGAGCCTGCTGTTGTGGGACTGATTGGACTCGAGGGTCAGCAGAAAACAGGGGATGTCATCCAGGTCCACCACAACACAGCTGCCAATATTCTCCCTGAGATATCATGAATCCCAATGCCTGGAAAACCCGGCTGGCGTCATTACAAAGCCAAAGGGCATACTAAATATTCAAAATTGCCCATCACGGTGTTAAAAGGAGGTCTTCCAATCGTCGCCGCTTCGCTGATGCGAACGTTGTAGCACCACAAGATTCCAACTTGGTAAGCCTCCTCGCACCCCCGTTAGACATCAACAAACACTCCATTGATTCCAGCGGCAAAAGGTAACAAAAAAGAAACCTGGGCGCCAGCTGGAAGGGAGATTTTACGTATGAAACCTCTTTGCCGATTTTCTTAATATATTCAGACCTTGCAGCTGTTTCGGTCACCGAGACGGGTAACCCTACCCCGTGGAGGAGAACGTGCCGGCAGCAGTCGATTGGGCAATCGTAGGGACGATTTGGGGACGAGTCCATCCTGTTTTTGCAGAACACATCTGCGAATCCAAGTATGGAGTGGAGCCCTAGGGGCTTGGGAGACCAAGTTGAAAGTCCATACAGGGAGCGGACGAGGTATCCCTCATACAATAGAAGAAAAAGCCGGCCCCATTGAGAATCTCCCCAATGACCATTCCAGCACATGGGCAGTTGGCTGAACCAGGGAACCCCACAGGAGTGTTGACTGCTTTGGGGTAGTACAAAAAACAAAGTCTTTTTCTGTAAGATGCTCCCACTTGGCAGAATCGGGGTCCTTGCGAAACCGGATGGGCACGGAAAGAATCTGGCCAATGACTTAGGAAATGGACAATGGTTTATCACGACTGAACCACTGCTGGGAATTGATGCCAAGGGATACCAGGGCTTGCAGGGTCCATACAGTTCTCTGTAGAGCCTTAATCCAGAAAGCAGACACCATTGGATCTGGTGCCGGTGTCTAACTCTGAGGAGCACAGTAATAATCAGACTTGGGAAGCTTGTCACACACCTAGGGTGGACTCTTCTCCAATAGCCCTGGGTGCGCGTTTCCTGATGTTGGGGACGAATAGGACAAGCTCCCGCTGAGTGCCCTGGAGTGGCCCCAATACAGACAATGGTTCTCCTTCGTCTTCTGGAAACGCTCTTTAGAGAGAGAACGATTCGTCCACCTGCTGGGTTCCTCACAGACGATCAGGCGGAGGCTGGAGATCCTTTGGAAGGCATGTGCACCGCGAGGAAACGTCTTACCTGATCTTGATGATCTCAAGCGAAGTTCCTTGGCGCCGCGTTCACCTTAAACGGTAACATCAATCCGAGTGCCATTTTGATGAGACCACACCAGATTTTGAACGGTTAGATCCCACACCGCCCAGCGCATCTTTTTGACTTGGGCGGAGTCCTTTCCTTAAAAGGTGCGAATTGAGAGCTGCATTGTTGCAATGCAAGTTCAGCGGCCCTGGGAGGAACTGAACTGCATAACTCTCCCACAATTGAGTTGCTTGGGTGCAGGTTCAGTTTGGTTCCTCAAAAATGGCCCGTAACGTCCCGCCCAAAAAGCCGCGAGAGTAGCCGCCGCGAACCGGTCGCCTCTGTCCCAAGTAGGATGGCCCAGGCCAGGGCTTTCCGCAGAGAGGAAGACTGACGAATATGCCCACTTGGAACTCTCATGACACATTGCGAAGGCTAGTTCTCTTTGTAGAGACATTGAGTAATAAAACCCCTGCAATGTTGGGGCTCCATCAAATTTGCTGGCATAGACCGCCGAGCCCGTTGTTCAGCAGCAGGAAGGCAGACCGGGTGCTCAGAGCACGTGAGCACACGGTAAACCCTGTGTGCTGTTGCAGGGGGGGTGGCTGCAGCTGTTTGCAGCATGGTGGTGACTTGATCCAGCTGTTTTGCGTTGAGGGGGCAATCTTCCCGGGATTGCTGGCCACTTATGGGCGGCAAAGTTTGGTCTAGTGGAGCGGAAACCTCGGCGGACCATGTCCGGATCTTACGGTTATGATCAGTGGATCCTCTGGACCACGCGGGAAGATGGCACTAGCCAACCCCGGACCGGAGCCTAGCGGCAACCTTGTATTCCCCATTGCCCGCCGCAAAGAGCGGGTTTGGACGTGCTCCGGCAGGATACCACTAGGGTGTCGTATCACAACTGGTGTTACTAGCCCGCGGTGGCAGCCGAGTCAGTACCTTGCGGTGACATCTGGTAGTCAGGTCCAGCACGGGTCATGGCAGGCGGCAGAGATGCAACTTCAAGTCCCAAGTCCAGGGTCACAAACCGGGATCCAGGCTAGTGGAACTGGAAACACAGGCACACGGACAACACAACACTGAGGAAACTGGGTCACTGCAACAACAGGACTCAGGAGGTGAACAAACAACACACAGGAAAGCAGGGATACACAGGAATCTCACAGGAACGCAGAATACTACCTTTGGAAGCTTTCTCTAAAGGTCTATGAGGCACAAAGATTTTGGCGCAGGGGCCCCTTAATATGCAGGATTCTTAAAGGTGAGGTGTTCAGCCTGTTCAACCAATTAGCGGTGCCTGGCCTTTACTCTTCGCAGGAGCCGCGCAGCCATAGGAGTCGGGTACGCTGCGCACAGCATCCAAGTAAAGCAGGAGGCGGAGAGGTGATTTGGATACCGGGCTGCGCGTGGGCACAACGGGGGAGCACTGATGCACTCACACGTCTGAGTACAGGGATCGCGGAGTCACGCCTGACAATCTTTTTTTCCGTTGACATCTATTGGTAGGTAAGTGTGGGAAAGACAGGTTTGGGGGTAAAGAAAGGGTGGTGGGAAACACAGGAAGTAACATAACAGCAAATCTTTCTAGCACAATGTGCAGTTGAAACATTGAAACAGTTGAGAATGACATTTAATCTGACTTATGATACATGCTTGGCAATATATATAACACCTATGCACGTTCAACGGAAGAGATCTCGGGGTGCGCCAACTATGAGTACTTATCTGTTTTTTATATTAACCTTAATCTACAGACCAGGGAGAAGTTAAATTGGTTTAATCCACCAGCATGTAGTTATGATCATTTGCGTCAGGCCTTCAGAATTAAGATGTCAAAGGAAAAAAAAAAGAAACAATAATTGGTACTTACTATCTTGCATACCTATTTTATCTCTTGTGTCAAAAGTTTTTCCGAGGTCCCCATATACCGGAAATTCTTCCCTTGAGCTAGTCCCATGTATTAACTCTTCGTATCTACATCTTTCATTGACCTAGCTAACCACTGTCGTTTATCAGGGGTATTTTCGTTGTCTTCCAAAGGTCCGGAATGATCATTTTAGCTGCTATTAAGAGGTAGCTAGAAGTCGCGTTTTCCTCAATTGTAAGGTTTGGCAAGGGGCCTTACCTAGTAATACCACACTTGAGCATTAGGGAATGGTGCCTTTACCAGATTTTTTTTGTCCATTGAAGGACTTTCTACCAAATGGGAGGATTTTGGGTCATTCACCAAAGGATGTGCCATGTTGCCTACATCAGATTCACCTCCCAGCAGCGAGCTGTTATATCAGGAATTATCCCATTTCGCCATTTGGGGGTCTGAACAGTTTTGAGATGACATAATCGGTAACTTTCATAATGACCATGCGTTGGCCATATATATAATACCTATGCAGTTTCAATGAGATCTCGGGGTGGCCAAATATGAGGAAATATCTGTTTTATATGAACCTTAGCTACAGACCAGTAAGAAAGTTATTGGTTATTCCAGCTTGTAGTTATGACATTTGCGTCAGGGGCCTTCATAATCAGATGTAAGGAAAAAAAAAAAAACAATAATTGTAACGTTTACTATCTTGCATTATTGGGTATCTCTTGGTCAAAAGTTTTCCAAGGTCCCCATATACACAAGGATTTTCCCTTGAGCCTATCTCCCCAATGTATTCACTTTCTTCTATCTACATATTTCATTGACCTTAGCTACACTGCGTGATCAAGGGTATTTTCGTTGTCTTCACAAGGTCGGGGATGATCGTTTAGCTGCTGATTAGAAGGTACTAGAGAGCTTTTCCTCAATTGTGAAGTGTTTGGCAAGCCTTCCTAGTAATACCACACTCGAGATGTAGGAATTCATTTACCGATTTTTTTTGTCCATGAAGGACTTTCTACCAAAATGGAGTAATTTGGGCAATTCAACCAATGTGTGCCATGTCCCAACATCAGATCACCTCTCCACAGCTAGCTGGGAATATCAGAGTAAATTCCCATTCCATTTGGGGTCTTGTACCGCCTGGATATTATTTTTACAATGTTCTCCCTGAGCCCTAATTACATCTGGAAAACTCTTTCAAAAATTTCCAAGTATCGCTTTAACGTCCCGTCGAAAAACTCTCTGTAGTTCCTCTTCCCACTTTATCAAATACCTGGTTTCGTTACTGTATGGAGACTCTTGTATAGCGTGTTATTGTAAAAGATAAAAGCTTCTTTCCTAAGGGTTTTCTCGACAGAGATTCTTCGCCAGCTGTCCAAGACGTCTTTCTCTGTAAATCGGTTCTTAGTATCCCACATTTTGGAGCAAGTTCCTGTGTTTGAAGAATTGTCACTGAAGACCTGCTTTTTGTAAGATATAGGGCCACACATTTATCGCTCGTTTTTTTCTGTTGTTTTGCGCCTTTTCATTCAAGCGCAACGTTTTTGCGCATTTTTGTGATTAAACGCCACTAGCCCGCAGCAAAAAGAAGCAGCTTTCCTCATCTAATCTTACCAATCCGCGATGTTTTTGCTGGCGCTAATGATATTCATCACGTGCAACGTCTTGCATTTAGGCGCAAAAACGGGACGCAAAAACACTCCACCCGAAAGGTGGCGTTATCGTAAGGAACGCACTGAGCCCTTTTGCAGAACAGCTCATTTCCTACAGCAAAGCTCAACCATACACTGGAAATATAATAGATACAGGATACACTGCAGACGAGCTGCAGACTCTATTACACAGTTCATCACCTTCTCTTACAAAATATTCTGCAAAACCTGACTCACAGCCAATAGAAGATAACTTGCACAAGTTTGCAGATACTACAAACTTGTGTCCCCTGTAAATTCTGCACATGGTCTGAGGGGGATATGTGGCAGAAGTACAGGGCTGCAGCAGGAGACCACATGGGGATCTCCTCCAGGAGAAGCCCTGCTGATGAGTCAACGGGTGCAGGGTGTCACACACCTGTGCTGCTGTGAGTGTTATTTCATTCTGGGCTGTGTGATAAGCAGGCGGAGGCTTGTAGCAAGATCACCTGTAAGTGCCCGAATCGAACATTGCGCCTAACTGCGCCAAAATTGCGCCTAAACTGTGTTAAAGATAAGTGATTATAAGGGGCAAAATATAGCTTTGTTGATACAGAAAAAGCAATTGTTTAAAGAAGCCCAAAAAACACTCACCAGTGGATCCTCGTGGCACCAACTCCCCACTTCTGGCCGACTCGGATCGTCCACGGCCCCAGCGTGCTAACAAGGAAGAAATCCGAAAAGTGGTGTTTAAAAACTCGTGTTTTCATGCTTCCACGCAGGGTAGTGAAGAAAAAAGCTTTAAGCGCTTTTTATTGGCTCCATATAAACAATAGTCCTTACTACGCTCAGCCTGCTCCCCGTATGACTAATAGTTTCTGCCTACCGTTTCGAGGGCGTTATGCACTTTACCATGCACTAAAATCTTACTTATCACCTATGTTTAAGCTTGTGATAATTCTGCAAACGTGCGCCAAGAATTTTAGGCGCACTACTACACTAGGCGGCACAAAAGTGATAAAGTGTGGCCCATAGTCTGTTGGTTATTCAGAGTCTGTGAAGAAGAAGGACCTTATTGTGTGGTGTTTCAAACCTTGGCCAATAGATGTATCTTGTCGTTCTGGAAACAACCTTTTGGTAGCAGGTCCTAGAGGCAGCAAAGGATGGGTATTAAGAATGTACTGCTATTTTTCCCAATTTCCTCTTTATTGTATGAGCCCTTGTCAGAAGGCTTTTCAATGCGGGTTGTTGGAGGGGCTTTTTTAATCCCCAATAATCTTCTGTGTCAGCTAATAAACTCGTTTTCCTAGTTCGTTGTATAATGAATGATGTGGGTTTCCTTCTGGCGTAATCAATAGCCATCTAGATATCGACATGCAGGTAATAATTAGTAATGTCTGGGAGGCCAAGCCCCGTTTTTTTTTGGGTTGTTGATAAAGTAAAGGCCTCTAATCCTGGGAGTTTTGCTCCTGCCATAAAAAGGAGTGAGATAACTATTTATTTTGCTGAAGAGGATTAGGAAGCCAGAATCGGCACGGCTGGTAAGATTAGCAGTTTTTAGGGATTTTTCTATGAAAGCTTTAGTACATTTTTCTTCTCCACCACCCTGAATGTAGGTCTCTTGATTTCGGAGAGTGTTTTTGAGGTCCATCAGCAATGGGTCATAATTTAATCTAAATAGCTGGGTGGGTCGTTTGCTAATTGTATGCCTAGATATTTAATGGATTCCTAGGCATGTGAAGGGTGAATCCTTTTGTAACCTGTTTGTGATATTTGAGTCGTTTAAATGTTTAAAAATTTCAGATTTTTGCAAATTAACTGTGAAATTGGAAAAAGTTCCAAGCTTTTTGAAAATTTGTGGTGATCAGGAGGGGTAAGGGAGGACTTTGTGGATTAGTGGCTACTTTAACAAGTCAATCACGAGGCTGCAGTCCTTTAGTTCAATCACTACTTTTTAATACCCTGATCTCTGGATTTCATCTAAATTGTCCGAAATTAAATGATTCCTAACCAGAATGAAAAGAAAGGAGATCAGGGCATCCTGCCTGGTGCCATTACTTATGTTGAATGGTCCCAGACGGGAGCCTGACCTAAGTCTAAACACTCGGCTTGCTGTAGATGAAAAGATTGCTCATAAAACGAATGGAAATGGTTTACCAAATCTCCCTTACACTGATTGTAAGATAGTCCCAATTTACCCTTGTCGAAGGCCTTCTCGTGTTCAGACCGAGAATGGACCAACGGAGTATTTTGTCTTTTGTCTATTTCTATAACCTTATGAGGCTACGTGGTTATCTTACCTTGGCGTCCAAGAGTACAGCCAGTTTGCCTTTCCCAATAACTGCGTAGAAGGGGGTTCAAACGTGTCGCTAATCTTTGCCCACCACTTCAAATCTGCATTAATAATAAGATATGGGTCTATAACTACAAGCAAAGACTTATTCTTTCCCCTCTTTAGGCAAATCATTATGCTGCTTCAAGAACTGTTTTGGGAAGGTGTCACCTTCTAATAATGGTTGCATAGTTCCATAAGTTGCGGGAGTAATATGTTTTCACATTTTTTTGTATTATTCTCTAGTAGAGGCCAGATGGCCCGGGACTGTTTCCCTGTTTAATATAGATTGGAGGACTTTATCTAGTTTCTTCCCTTGTAACGCTTTATAGTGTAAGCTGCTGATTCTGGTCTAGGTTTGTAATTTACATCCTCCAAAAAAGAATGAGTTTTCTTCCCATTTTTCTCCCTTATTCCTCCTTCTTAGGTTAGGTAGATTATATAATTCTTCGTAGAATCCCTGAATTTTTCGGCACTGTTCATTTTTACTCAGTTTTTTGTTGTTTTTTTCATTTCCCCGTTATGAGTGGAATTAAGTTTTTTACTTTTGCTTTTGTATAAGTGATGTCTGATTTTGTTTCTTTTGTCTCCGTGTGCGTATTGGTTGTGCATTTTAGATATTTCTAAGGCTTTTGCTGATTTGCTTTAGGGGTGCTATTACTTGGTTCTACGTACGGATAGAAATGATTTTTGTAAAGTGTCCTCGTTTGCTAATTTTTTATGTGAATGTTGCAAGGTCCGGTTTGTTTGAAAAGGGTATCTAATTTGTTTCCTGCGGCTTTATGTAGTCGGCACCATGATTATCACTTTCTCCTAGCAATCACTTATTTGTTTCCCATTGCAAAGTTTAGACAGTTTTGTGTGTTCTAGGGGTGTAAAATGATCCTGCAACGTGCTTCATTCTTGCTACCTGTATTGTCTGCTATTAAGGTTCCATTTAGAACCTTCAACACCTCTATTCCTTACTGAAATTCTTTTAAGTTCATAGTTGCTGATATCGTGCATGATCCGATAACAGTATCAGTTTTTATCCTGCGTTTTTATCAGTGCTTGACTATATCTTGGTGAACTAAATCTATATCTAGTTGTGGTAAGATTGTGTGTCGGGAAATTGTTATAAGTCATCGCTGTCAGTGTTGGATGAGTCCCATGTGTCTGGTAGATTCAATGCTTTTACGGCTTTTTTCCCTTCATTATTTCCTATGGAAGGGTCGGTGTCCCCCATTGGAGTCTATTTCTAGTCTAGTCAGTGTTTAATCCTCCTCCTACATAAGGGTCCCTCTGTGAAGTCCCCTTAATTGTTCTAGTGTTTTTAGCATCATGGTGTTGTCCCGAGTTAGGAGCATACACTTAGCTATTGTCACTCGTTCCTCTCCTACTGTACCCTTGAATGAAATAAATCGCCCTTCGCCATCCTTCAGTCCTCAGCTATTAATAAGTGGAGGGCCTTGCTGATAGCAATGCTTACTCTCTATCTGCTTTGAATAGTGGTATGCAAACCAATGTTGTGTATTCCCTCCTTAGGATTTTGGGTATTTAATTATTTCTAAGTCTTGTTCTTGTAGTAGTATGATGGTGCTTTGGTTTTCTTCAGTAGTCTCTATCTGACTTCTTTGTTGCGGTGTGCTAGGCCACTGAGTTTATGTAAAGCTATTATCAAATCTGTCATAACTAACGTATTTAAAAAGATCGCGGTGTTAAGACCAGTTTTTTTGATAGTCTCCCCTGATTAAGTATTAATAATTCATCCACATAAGACAAAAACGGAGGGTCAAATAACCCGCTTGAAACGGTGTCATCTCCCTCGTATTTGGTGTAAAAAACTAAAAAACAACTGAATATAACGAGTATACATTCCATCTCTCAAAAAACTTAACACTAAGTTTTTAAAACTAAAAGATATACACCCAAGTAACCAATAAACCAAATAATGTCAAGTGGTTAGTTTTCTGTGCTTAACCTGAGTTCGGACGATGCGCTGGGTGGGGGACCAACAACATAGAATGACCCTATACAAGACAGGAAGTATACTTGGTACCACCTATATGGCTTTGCCTAAGCAAAATATTGTAGAGTGGCCACACTAACAAAGATAAACGGATAGCCAGTTGTATGCACACTAGTGCACCTGTGGCCCGGAAGCGGTATATTGAGCTACCGCTCACTGCTCCGTCCTCCTCTCGCGGCAGCCCCTCAAGACCAGCCGCGCGCGCCATCCGAACCCCGGCATGCGAACTCTGCCCTAGCTGACGTCCTGGTACCGCTGCTTTCGCGCAGAAAGACACCTGCTCCCGCGTTTTCCAGCATAAGAGAAGGCTTCGCACAGAACTTCTAGAAGAATAAAACCGGGCAGAGAACAGGGTTGTCCATTTGCCCCGTTGGTCCCCGATCCTGTCCTGGCCAAGGTCAGGTGTCCGTAATTGGGTCAGGTTGTACCGTGTTGGTGTCCTCTGTGTGGGGGGGGGGCCTTTTGAAACACTGGCTCTCCAAGAAGCTCATGGTTGTAGATTGAAACTACAGGACGTCCGCTGATGACGACTGCCACCATGAAGCAACGATGGCCTGCGTACGCCTGCGTACGTGATATGGGGCCAGGCAGCTGGAAAGTGGTGATATATTCCTTCGTTTTGTTCGGCTTAGCTGTGCTCGCTTGTGCCTCTCCATGTTTAACCTGTAGCTAGTAAACCCTCTCTATGGAACTTGCTTATACATGCCTATCTAACACTTACTAACCACCTACTATGGTATCTCTGGCGCGAAGGGCTACACACTGGGTTTTAAAAAAAATCGTGTTTTCCTGCAGGCCCTTAAATGTGACATATACAGACAGTAGGCTGGAAGGTGGTGAGATAGCCCACCCGTGTTGCTTGGCTCTAACTGTGCTCTGCTTGGCCCTCTCCACTCTGTAGCTATTGAACCCCTCTCGTCTGGAACTTGCTTATACTTGCCTCTCACCTCACCTAAGTGGCACTAGCAAGAAGGGGCCGCAGTTGGTGCTTAACGCGGTGTTCTTGTAATTAAGTGACTTCTAGTAGGATGAATATTCGAAGGATTATTATCTTCCTTGCGGCTGCTGATACATCAGAATCCGATAACGGCTATATCCTTAACTTTTACCTAAGCCGCTTGCTGCTTGCCTTACTAACACCTAAATACGTATATATAACTGCTTGCACTCATGAAAAAGATCGTATTACTGGAAAAGTAGAAGAATAACACTAACTAAAACCATAGATATTCGAACGAAGAGTCGACGGAAGCATAGTAGAAGTGACAACTTGCCCCCTCCAACTATACACATTTGACAAAGATAAACTGAGCCCCCCGAACTTTGAAAACATGCACAGCCACGCCAAGAAAACTAAAGGGCCACTTGTTGAAGCCCCCCCCAGCTCGTTCTTAAGTCAAAGGGGTTAGGGAAATTCCTGTTACACTTCGATTGTGGACGTACATCAATAACTTTCAATATATCTGCCGGAAAAAACGGTCACAATAACTAGTCTAAAAAAAATCCCTTAAAATATATCTTAAAAATCTACACATAGAAGCAGTTGGGGGTGTAGGGCGGCAAAACGACTCTCTTTATAATATTAAACAACAATACACTATCCCGCGGCGAACTCCTGAAAGGATACAACGACCGACGAAATAATCTACCAACAAATCCCAACACAACACCCCCCCGCTTTTTAACACATTAGATAAGATTAACACAAATAAGAAATACGACAAAACGCAGGCCCCAAATAACTAACATGACTAAAGACATGCACTGCTACCTGAAATAAGGGAAGGAGAAAAAAAAGGCGCTCGATATAAAATGGTATCCATCAAAAAAACACTATGCAAGATCCTGATAAGAAAAACAAATGACAATAAGCTCATTGAAAACAATCAACCACACATTTCCCACGTGTAAATCCAACCCCAATTCCACTCTCTGGAATTCTACAACTTATGTATGGTATATTCTTTGATATATATCTGCTACAAGCTTTACCTATTCCTGAAAAACTAGCTTGAGTGCACTCTTAACACTTAAAGAGCAATTATTGGACATCAAGCAACATCCTGTATGATAGCATACTGTGTTAAATACAAACTACTCAAACTGGACGAGATGGAAGATTGTAGAAGGAATGACAACTGCCTTCGAATCAGCCCCTCAAAAGTTGCCTGAAAAATCATGTTGCACAAAAACGGATTCGTGATAATACCATAACCCGGTGGTATAGCAGGAGAAAGGAAGGGTGTGGCATAGCACTACTAAGATTATAAGCCCTCTGATTTATAACGAGTGACCAAACTATCGGAATGGGAGTGAACCTGTTTGATTGCTTTGAATGGCACCTAAAAATTGTTATAAACGTGGGGGCTGAAAATTACAAGGGGGGATAAGCCCTCAGGTACACTCATCTGGGTTCCTGAGGGGAAGGAAATTATACATAACAGCAAACGTGCTAGCACGATGGAAAGGGAAAGAAAGGGAAATGGTGCCTCAAACAGAGAATCGATCAAAGGAACTCTCCAGGGGTGGTGTCACCACAATAAAGGGGACCACAAAATCCTAAAGGAGAGAACAATAACACGGGATAAAATGTGCAAAGCTCCCCAAGACAAGGACGCAAAGGTAAGAATCAAAGACAAAACCAGGGAACAGAGAGCTATAGGTTCCATTGAGTTAATACGGGATTGCTCAAGTAAGAAAGTGGGCTAAGATGAGACAATATACACAAAAATAAGATGGATATGGAAAGAGATCAAAGGAGTTCGACAACCAATGTACATTGAATAGACGCGGGTCTTTGAAAATTTTGCACGCCATAAAAATTGTATTCCATCGCTTTTGGAAGTTTACTAATAAGTTTGACAAAAATACAGAAGGACTCGACGAGGGGGGGGAGATAAAAAATAGAGAAAAAACTTCAAAGAGAACGATAATAAGATAGGCATTAAACCCAATATAGTGAGAACACAATCTAAAGACAAAAAGGATAAAGAGAATAATAAAACCATCTTAAAGGGCAGCAAAAAGCTCCCTACAAAAGAAGATAGATGAAATGTGAAAACAAAGGATAGGTAATCCGCTAAGGGCTCCATACGAAAAGTGGTTGGGTATGCCGAGGGGTCAAGGGGGAAAAGCCCCATCGTAGTTTATGGCGAAAGAAATTGGGAACAATCCTTTCGACAGCATAAGGAAAAAAGAAAAAACCTTAATCTCACATCTATTTTTGTTTAGAAGAGGCACATAGATCCGGCGAAACCGCCACGCAGAAACCAAATAGAGTATAATGAAGCCAAGGACAAAAAAATCTCAAAATCTAAACATTTTGAAGGTATTGCTTTCCATATATCGTGAATGTGGTGTTAAAAAGCAAGTGATAAAAGGGTATGTGTATTAACGGAACATCAAAATATATGTTGCTTTACCCCCGGACTAAATTAACAAAGGCCATGCAAAGTAAAATAGCAGAAAGCATTTGTCCGAGTTAACAAGAAGATTACAGAGAATCCCCCATAAAGAATACTCAGCATCAACGCTGCTCGCTCTTATCCCCATCCAATTAAAAGTTTTTAAAAACCAGGAAAGTTTTCTTCTTTTTGAACCTCAGAGCAGCGAAATTTGGATTGCTAGATGCGAAGGGGCTAGGGACTGCAAGAATAATCAGCTACCTAGTATTGCGCGAGGGGTGGAGGTTGGAGAGTAGAAGAGACAAACTAAAGATATGGTCGTAGGCCAATTAAATGCGAAGGGGAATCCGTTAATAGGGGAAGTTTTTGTTTGGGTTCTTTATTTTTTTTTTCCTCGTTTTTGAGAATGGAGATTATTAACTATTGACTGGGAATGTCTAGAGGAATGGGGGAATACATTAAAACAATGCCATATTTTGAGATGTAGCAATAGACAAATTATCCCGCCATAGTAGATTTAACGAAACACGTAACAGAAACTGTACGTAGATTCGAGCGTAATTGGATAGGGAACAGTATATTTAATTCCGTGCCAAGATACAACAAACCTCCAGGAGTTAGTGTCCCTTGATTAGAGAATGAGCGGGAACACTAAAAAATGCTGCTCGGGTACATTGTTATTCCGAGACGACCTCAAAAATTTTCCCGATCTCGAGATGCGCGTACAAAGTCGAATCGAGCCATTGAATTCATGGGAGACCTCGAGCAAAATTTTTTTCCAAGGGAAAGATCAAGGCTACTGCACAGGGAGCTTGGCCAAACAACCTGGGAACCATCAGTAAAAATAGATGGAACACCACAGGATGTACCAGAAACCAAGTGGCAGCATGCAATGGATGCACAATCTGAGGCTGCTATCGCACCATTATGACAACCAATTCTGGGCACAAACATTGCCATGAACGAGTGACAGAATGAAGGGCTAGATCACATCTAAACCCTCCATAATTGTACACCATACACGATAGGGACTCATTCAGAGGATCGCGGCACAGGCAGCATCTGAGGTAGAGGTGCATGGACGACATACCGATAAATGGACTCAGCTCACTCAACCAATGGGTGGCCTGCATAAGGAACCAAAGGAGGTATAACAGCAGCAAGCGTCAATAACAATATCGGATACATGATAAATTTCGGCCAGTAGATTTTGTGGATTACACAGCAGGGTGGCGACAAGAGTGTACAACCTGGGTCACAGCCATGAAAAACACAAAACAAATTCGTCTAGCACTAGAAACAAACAGAGTAAAGCTCGTATATATAAGGGACCATTATGGAGGCAGGGGACTACTTAGTAGATTAAAGGTTCTCAGTTTAAACTATGTTATTTAGGATCTTGGCATGGAAGAGTGCGCTCCGCTGAGAACCAGCGAGCTTTCGAACCAAACCCAAGCCCCGTCTCTAGGCCTACTCACTCTCCAAGAACGCAAACCAACACGTCTTAACAACGTTGTATAAGAACTCAGTGTAATACGTGCTTATACAGTTAGGCACTGGCGGGTGGAGGGAACTGGGAACCAATACGCTCAACGACGCGCGGAAATATATGTAAATGATAAAAGTTTGCCAGTAGTAAATTGTTCTGGATTACAAAAAACAGACAGGAGTAATGGCGACAAGATTATAAACAAAGATATTGTTGTGGAAGCCATGACAAACAAACCCAAATTCTGCCTGACAACGCTCTGTTTGATAAGAAAAAAAAGGGACCATGTTAATGCCTACAGTGTCATAGCCTAGACGCTGCTCTGGCACTAGCAAGCCCTTTCGAATACACAGTTTAACAACATAACTAACCCTATACCCTAAGGCAATAGTATCATGCTAGCACCCCCCTAAAAACACATTCCATCTCTTATCTCAGTCTCTCAAGGCCCAAAACCCTTCCTATAATCCGCCAAGGATCTAGATCAACCTCTACCCTAGTGACGGACCTCCCCTCGACAATCGCCAGACATTCTCTAATAGGACTGCACACACATTCTAATGTGATAAATGCTCTGGCCCCAATGCCTATCAAAGACTAATACCTACACCTCCAAGTTTTTCACCGTAACTGCATATAAACAACCATGCTTTAGGCAAGCCTCAATAACACTCATTCCACTGCATGAAGTTTTAAACTCTTCTACTAAAAAAAAAAACGACCGGCCTGTGGTCGTTCCTCCCCACTGTTACCATCACACACACAACAGAGCACAGACTTCTATGCATCACATTCCCCCAGGACTGGCCGGCTGAGTGGTATATCAAGGTTCAAAGCGACCGCAATTCCATTTATTATATTTTTCAAATTCAATCTACACAACCTTATGAATACCTTATAAAAGATCACCCGTCCTGGTGTTTTCACGCGGTGTTTCATCAAAATCAAATAGGAGTGGGAGAAAGATGGTGGAGACAAAAAAACAGGAGCGCTCTCAAGTCCTAAGGGTAGTAAGATAACTAACAATGCCAATAAAAGAAAGGTGTAAAGACAACAAAGTGTATGCGCTCACAACTTGTAGCGCTATTATCGCCTGAGCGCTCGAAGAGAAATCCAGATTGCATCCCTTTGACAGCTGTCCGGCTTTCTCCTTCTTCGCGGCACAAGTCTGTTTCCAGACTTCTTAGAAACAGAATCCGTATCTATGCAAGCATGGGACCCAAGGGTGTTTGGAGGATAAAGATAGGTGCACAGGCGCCAAACCTGCAAAAAAGTGGATGGATACCCAAAAACAAGGATAAATTTTTTCTTTTTAAACGTGTTTTCTAATAAAAAGCAACACTTTTCGGCCCGGAACAACCCGTGCCTAAATTTTCGTCAAAAGAGGCAGAAAAACATATGAGGCTGTCCATCTTCTTAATACTAGCTCCGTAACCAAAATAGTCATGTGTTGTCAGACAATTGTCACATCAAATCAATCAACACACAGTCAATTTATCAACAGTATTGAAGAAATGTAACAGAGCAAGTAAAAGAGTAGACAATAGTCTTACTTTATAATAACTTTATAGACACTTATCGGTGAAATCTTAGTGGCTGCTCGTGTAGCGTAAGTGACTTTCCGGTTCACCGACCTTGTCGTCTTCTGTCCGGTTCTGGCAACCATGACATGGTCCGTACGTCGACTGCCGTTTTGCTGGCTGTTATGTTGTGTAGGCTGTGGCGCGTCCAGTCGCTAATCAACCCTAACGTAGCCTGTCATAATGTGTCCGCAATACAGGGATATTACAATCTTGCCTGGCCTATCGTACGCTTGAGCGATCGCCCGCAGCAAAGGGACGCCAAGGAAGGGAGCAGGATCTCCCTGAGTAAGGTGCGTGTCTGAACTAAAGTACTTTTAATGATTAACGTACTAATTAGTTGTGTTACAATTAATTATGTATTATAAAAATGTAATTTTCTATTTTTGTATCCTCATTCATATATTAACTGCTTCATTTCGATCCTTATGGTATCTAGAACTATAACTACGTCACTAGGTTTATATTGTTCCAGCTTTCATTTAGACCCGTTTGGTGTTAAGGTTGTATTAATTTATAGATCCCTACAAGCTTCTCGTCTGTTGAGGGTTTTTATCCTATTATGTTGGTGTATAGGAATTGTTCCAGAGGAGTTACGTCAGAGAAGTCAAAGAACATCCATTGTCTAGTAGCAGATGTCTGGAAGGCTGTGTGTCAAAAAACCCGTCTTTGCCCTGGTGTCGTTTCCCTTTAGGCGGACTCGAGTATGTACTGTCCTCCCCTACTATTGGCGACCGCATTTGCCAGTCTATTATAGATAATAACAAAGGGGGGTCCGAAGTACATGAACGGCTCTTGTTTAATCAGTAAATTTCTCACCGGTAGATTTGATATTAAGATTTTTTTGCCCAGCGTTGATGTGAACGCGAGGCATTTTTTTGGTGTCCACATTGCTCACTCCTTTCTGTTTTTTTCTTCATTTTTGGATCATTCTACTCTTAATTTCTTGATCCACAATACTTTTGAAAGATCGTTGGGACTTCCGAAACGTTATCCCAGGTTCTTTGGGATATTCCCTGAGGATAGGGCCCTTCAGAGGATCCCAAATGTTTTATCAAGATTTTTTCGATCTCATTATTCCCCTTACATAAGTGGTAAGGAAGTTCACATATGATTTTTTCTCTTTTGGGTAATTATTTTGGTCATTGCCTCCGATCTATTCGGGGTTCCAAAAAATCCTCCTGTTTCGGTTTAGATTTCGCTTGATAGCCTATGCTTTAATTAGCCCTTCTGGATATTTTTGTCTGTGGAAAGCGGTTTCTTTAAAGATTTTCAGATTGTTCTGTATAATCGTCCGTTTTTGTGCGTTTTCCGGGCGGTTGGTAGCCAGTACCACCGCATCCGGAAAAAACGTCACAAAAACGGACGAGTATAAAGACATCCTTAACTTTAAAAACGCTTTACACACAAAAAATATCCAGAAGGCTAATAAAGCCACTCTCAGCCGAAATCTAAACCGAAAACAGGAGATTTTTTGGAACCCTCGAAGAGCCCGGAGGAATTAACAAATAATTACCCAAAGAGCACAACATATGCTACTTCCATTACCCTTATGAAAGGTAATAGAGATCAGAAACTCTTGAATCAACCTTGGAGATCCCCGAGGACCCTATCCTCAGGGAAATCATCCCAGAACCTGGGGGAATAACGTTTCGGACGTCCCCAACATCAAAAATCTGTGGCTCAAGGTCAATTAATGAAGGGGGCAGGTTAGAAGTATCCCAAAATGAAGACAAACAAGAAAAGGTGAGCAATGTGGACCCCAAATGCCTCTGCTGTGGTCAACATCACGCTGTGGCAAGAATCTTAATATCAAATCTCCGGTGAGAAATTCATGATAACAAGAGCGTCATTATTCGACTTATATCTATTCTATACTGCAATGCGTACTCTCCAAATATTTAGGGAGGACAGTACATCCCTCCGAGTCGCCGCATGGACACAGAACAGGGCAAATACGGGGTTGTTTTGAAACCATCCCTCCAACATCTGGCTACTGAAATGGATTTTCTGTTTGACTTTTCTGACAGACTCCTCTGGACAAATTCCTATATCACCAACATATAGGATAAAACCCTCACAAGAGAAGCTTTTTGGATCTATAATAAACCTTAACACCAAACGGTCTAAATGAAAAGCGGAAACAATATAACCAAGTGACTATTATGACTAGAAGAAACTAAGGATCATAAACTGAAGCATTATATATAATGCGGATACATAAAATGAAATTACTATTTTTATAACTATCAGAATTATTGTAATCACAACTATTAGTATCAGTTAAACTTTAAAAATATACTTATTTCAAACACGCACCTTTATCTCAGAAGAGCCTGCTCTTCCTTTGCGTCCCGTTGCTGCGGGCGATCGCTATGAGTACTCAGAGCCATGCACAGATTGTTTCCCTGTATTGCGGACCATTATGACCGGCTACGTCATGGTTGGCTTAGCACTACGCAGCACAGCATACAACATACAGCCAGAGAAACCGAAGCCGACTGTCCCGACATGTCATGGTTGCCCGCCACCGACAGAACTAAAGGTACGGTGAAACCGGAAGTCTTCCTGCTACACCTAGCCGCCTACAGATTTCACCGATAGGTGTCTCTAAAGTTTTATTTACTTAAACTAGGTTCCACTATTTTATTGTCTGTTCCATTTATTCTAATCATGTTAGAAATACTGTTTTGTTTATGATTTTGATTTCCAATTGGTCTGACCACATCATTACATTTCCGTTACACCCGGACTAGTATTTAAGAGATTCGACCACAATCATATGTTTTATGCCTGCGAAGCACCCGGGGGTCCCGGGCCGACGCGTTGCTTATGAGAATTAAACACGTTTTTAAAAAGAAGTTATCCTGGAGTACCCCACAGCGCCGCACCTATCTCCTCCAAACACCTTGTGCGCCCGGCTGCATTTATTATATTTGGTCTATTCCCTAAGCAGAATGGCTTGACCTTAAAATTCTTTAACCTCGTGGTTACCCCCTCATCTTCATAACCGGAAGCTCTGCGAGCAGGAGACCTCACTCCGGTGTGTTACATACAATGGTGTGCTCCGGTGTGGTACGACAGTTTATCTGTCCTATGATTTTTTAAGCGCTACGGAATATGATGGCGCGATATAATAAAGATTAGTATTAGTAATTATTATTTGGGCATACTAGTGTAGATTAAAGGTCCTGCACTTAAAACATTAGGTGTATCTTGGGATGGAGGCTGGCGCTCTCCGCTGCCACGAAGCTTTCGCCAATCCAATCCCCTGTCTCTAGGCTCTCCCCAAAACAGCCTTAAGAACCTTTGTAGAGATCAAGTGTGTAGCGTTCTTATAATTTTGGGAGATGGCGAGACGATGGGAAAGTAAACAGTGCGCAAGAAGCGCTGAAATATATTGGTAATGATAAAAGTTGCCAGTATCTTTTTCTGGATTTACACGCATGGTGGCGAAAAGTAAAACAAGTTTGAGGTGGACTGCCCTGTAATAGCTCTGGGCGGGTGTCCTTTTATCGCATAGGTGCTCAGCACGTTTGAGCACGGCCTGCTGTCCTTAGCGACGGCACGGCTGCTGTGCTAGAGCTCCGACTGATGCGGCCATGCCACGTAGGGTAGTCGGAGAGGAGGGGATGAGCGGGGTGGGAGGAGCTAGGTTAGGCCGGAGGGACTTTGGCGACATAGGCCCGCAATCCTCTGCGTCGGCAGTATATCCGACCACCCCAGGGTCCGAACTTCGTCCAGCCTGCACCAAGTTAAGTGTAAGTAGCGTTCTAATCAGTTTGGGATTGGTGGTGGGGGATGTCACGATTGCGCAAGAATCGCTGAAATAATATTGGTAAATGATACAGTTTGCCATATATTTTGTGGATAACACGCAGGGTGGGCGACAGTTAACAAGATTTTTGGTGGAGCAAATGAACAACCCAACATTTTCTGCCTGACCAAGCTCGGTTGATAAGGGGACCATAGTAGAGGCAGTGAACTAGTAATGATTAAAGTGCTCAGTTAAAACTAGGTTGATTTGGATCTTGCATGGAGCTGGTGCGCTCCGCGGCCAGCGAGCTTTCGCCAACCAAGCCCTTGTCTCTAGCTAACTCCTCCACCGCACCTTTCTAAGAACCTTTTGATAAGATCAAGTGAGTCAGTCGTTCGTATAAGGTTTAGGGATATGGCTGGTGAGGGGAATGTAACAAAGCGCCAGACAGCTCTGAACTAATATTGGTAATGATCAAGTGGCACAGTAATCATTTTGTGATAACACAGCTGGGTGGCGACAAAGTTACAACGTTTGTTTGGAAACCATGAAACCACCTCCCAAATTTCTCTGCCTGACACACCCTCGTTGATAAAGGGACGATGTGGAGCAGCTATATGGACGACCTTTTTGAGGAAGCAATGGGAGACCAGACGTGTGGAGGCTGCTATGGAGACGCAGTTAATTTGGATCGTGCGTATTTGGCATCCAAGAAAAGTTTTCAACCGGGAGCAGCGATAGGCTGGGCCCTCCATAAAAAGTGGATAGATTGAGTCCTGTAGGTGCAGTCAAAACATTTTTCACACCGAGGAGCATGTATAGTGGCCCTCAAGAAATGGAATAGATTGATGCCTGTTATGTGGCAGTCCAAAAAAGGTTTTCAAAGCCCAGGAGCAGTTAGGTGCACTCCAGAAAATGGATAGATTGAGTGCCGTATGTGAGCAGTCCAAAAACAGTTTTCCAAACGCAGAGGAGCGGTAGGTGGCCCTCCAGGCCAGAAGAAAGAAGGAGGGAAGTGAGAAGAAAATATATATAATTGAGTGGCCTGATTTGGCCAGATGCAAAACAGTTTTCAAACCAAGTGCATCAGGTATGGTGGCCCTCCAGAAAAATGGAATAGAGTGAGTGCCTGATTTCAAGTCCAAAAAAGTTTTCAAACCAGAGGAGCAGTGTAGGTGGCCCCTCCATAAAAATTGAATAGCTTGAGTGCCTGTAATGACATGGCGTGGCCGAAAAAAGAAAGTTTTCATTCAAACCAGAGGAGCAGGTAGTATGGCCCTCCAGAAAGATTCGATAGAGTTAGTGCCTGTATGTGGCCTCCCAAAAATTGTTTAAAACAGAGGGAACCGGTCGGTGGCCCTCCCAGAAAAAAATTAAATGCCATAAAGTCCTAAATGGGTAAGCAAAAAAGATAGCCAGTGGGGCCCTGTCAAAAATAGCCCAGTTTGGCCTCTGCTTTGTTTCTAAAACAGGAAATGAAAATGAAAATAATTTTGATGTTTCAGTTAAAAACAAAAAAAAATCTTATTATTAAACAAAGATACTAATTCATTTCAAGACCAATATCACCTATCACTACTTCACCAATTGAATGGGGAAGCATCTGAAGTAGCTGAGAGTAATACAAACTTGAAATCCATTCTTCTACCCAATACAGTTACAACCTCCAGCGCTGGATACCTTCCAGGAAAAAGTAGAGGACTTGATTAAACTAAATAATTTCTGCAATTCAAAACCTATGCCGGATAACTTGGAAGGACGACACCGCAAAGCAATTAAAGAATTAAAAATGAATAAGGATTTACTAGTGCGGCAAGCAGACAAGGGGGGCGTTATTGTATTATTAATATCGGTACTATATAGGCAATTAAACTGTGAGTTGTTGTCACAAACGAATACCTACAGAAGCCGCAACTCCAACTCTACAGTAGAAATACAGAGAAACTTGAAAAAATTGTTAACAGAAGGAGTATGTATGGGTGCAGATTATGTGTATGTTGAATCTCCAATAACTCCCATCTTCCATTCCTTCCCCAAAATACACAAACAAGAGTTTCCTCCACCTCTCAGACCCATAGTGGTCAGCATTTAGTGAACATCTAGGAGAGTGGGTGGACCATGTCCATCCCATATCAGGGACGCCAAACATATGGTTAGTCTCCTAGACAACGTTTCTTGGGAAAGGAAATTCAAATGGTTTACTTATGATGTGGTAAGCTTTTACCAGTCACTGAATCATGAGTTGTCCATTGAATGTCTACATATCTGTCTTGACAAATATAGTACATATACAGCAGAAGTAAAATAATTTTTACTAACGTGAGTTCCTGCTCAAAAACAACTTAATCTCTTTTGAAAATCTTTTCTTTGTTCAAAAAAGTGGTGCAGGAATTGCTCCCCATCACTGGCCAACCTTTATATGGCTATCTGGGAAGAACGATTCCTCTTCACTCCAGATAATCCGTTCCTCTCCCACATCAAATGGTACGGTTGTTACATAGATGACCTGCCACTGGTGTGGGAGGGGTCAGATTCAGAAGTGACATATTGGGGCTTATTTAGTAAGTGTCTGCGGGTGCACTTTAGTTGGGTTTTCTGACGTTTTTGGGATATGTGCCGCTGGGACGGGTATTTAAGTGGAGATTGTGGCGCGGCTGTGCAGGTTTTCATGCAACAGATATGGGGGGGGCGTGCCGTCAGATGATCCGACTGATTCGGACTGAACGCGGGATTTAACTTTCAAATTGTGTGGCAAGATCAAGCACTTACATGCACCGGGAAGAAGAAGATGAACTCCGTCAGACCTGCAAGCAACACATGCAGGATATTGGGTGCACGATCTTAGTGAATAATAACCATATACATAAACCTCACGTTTTCAACAACATACAGTTTACAATATAACAGGGTTACATAGGTCATTAAAAAATACCTTCCCATATTATATATGAATAAGGATCTTGCAACGATATTACCTCTCGGTATGCAATTATCTCCCAGTCTGTTTTATTCAGAGAATACCTCCTCCCACAACTGGCTGCGAACTAAAGGATATTTCAAATGTGGACATAGAAAATGCATGTGTTGTAACCATTCATCACCAAGCAAAAATTTCCAGTCATTATGCACTCAACAAACATTTTCTATTTCCAATTTCATCACTTCAAATACATCATATGTCGTTTATATGATCACATGTGTAGCATGTAATGTTCAATAATGTGCAATACATCGGGTATACTACGTGCTCACTGCAAGTGAGGATCAGGAGAAACATATCTGATGCCAGTAAAAAGGATGCTGTCAATATTTCCATGGTTTTTTTGCCACTTTCTCAACGTACTTGATGGAGATTGCTCCACAAAAGGTGACCACAAAAGAAAATTACTGAACCGTGAAACATTCTGGATTTTCACTCTTCAAACTAGAATCCCAAATGGTCTCAATAAAAGGCAGAATGTTATATATCAATATTAACTTAAATAGTATTCCCTCCGATGTTTCTAACCTTCTGCTCATTATTTTTATGCATTTCTATGCATTCTTATGCATTTTCATGCATTTTTAATGTATATGCATACACTGGGGGTCATTTACTAAGAGCCCAAATCGCGTTTTTACGCCGGGTTTCCTGAATTTACCGTTTTGCGCCCAATTTTCCCTGAATTGCCCCTGGATTTTGGCGCACGCGATTGGATTGTGGCGCATCGGCGCCGGCATGCACACGACGGAAATGGGGGGGTGTGGCCGTCAGAAAACCCGTCAGATTTGGAGAAATCACCGTATTTATAAAAAAAAATGTGTCGCTTGACATGCACTTACCTGCATCGGGCCTGGCTTGGTGAACTTCAGTGAACTCCAGCGGAATTCAGCGCAGCAGCGACACCTAGTGGACATCGGGCGCACTACCTTAGTGAATCGTCGGAAGATGCGAATCCTCCACAGAGAACACGCCGCTGGATCGTGACAGGACCGGGTAAGTAAATCTGCCCCAATGTGTTTATGCTGTGTGTTCCTATCCAGCGCATGTTCAAATTACCCATCTTACGCAGGAAATTGTGGACGCATGCTGAATGGCAAACGGATTGTATATATAAGTCTTGCAGTAACAAGTTAGATATACCCATGAGTAAGGATTTGTTATCTGAAGGACAAATTGTAATTTCTAGTTGCACCATTTAATACTCTGTGTACGAGGAAGGTGGGAAAAAATTGCAATTGTGGTAGAATTGCCATGTTCTGGCAGGCTTTGATTTTTTGCCTTTTAATTTATGGTCAAGATAAAACTTCCACTTTGTTTATTAGATAAGTACAATTACTGAGATAGCAAATGTATATATTTTTTTCTGTTGACAATACCGTTCAGGGGAAAATAGTTTTTATTTTTTGATAGGTCATCTTGAACCCGAAGCATAGATATCATGTTATTTATGTTCTATGGGTCAGTACAATTATGGTGATATCCCATTTATATAGCTTTTTTATGTTTGAATAATTTTGCTGAATAAAAACGCAGTTGGAGAAAAAAATTACTTGCTTTTGCATTGCCATCGTCTAAGTGGCGTAACATTTAAAAAAATGTTGTTGGATATGCTGTACTAGGGCTTATTTATTGCAAAATTAGTTGTACTTTTTATTGGAATTGTAGCTTTTTTTTTTTTTTTTGGTAGGATGTGTAAAAATCCAAAAATCCAAATCTGATGTGCGGCAGTCTATTACAGCAGTCAACCTGTGCAGATGCATAGTCTGATATGACAGACTAACATGATCTGTAATTGTGCTGCCTCAGGCAGCTCTGGGGTTAATGTCCAGACCCCAGGGCTGCCATAGAGACATTTTGCACGCCGATTCTATTGCAACCCTAGTTGTTTAATGGGCGTCCCAGCTGATGTGTGCAGTCGGGTTCCCGCATTCTGTTCTCATTGACAGTTGACCGAGTGGACGTGCATTTACGTCCAAGGACATTAAAGGGTTAAATAGGTTTTCTATTTATTAGTAATTTTATTATTAGTTTTATAATTATTTCCAGGAAAAGAACCAGAAATAAATATCCCCTTCCTGCCGAGGCTCTTTTTCAATTTTGCACTTTCATTTTTCACTCTTCACCTTCAAAAATCTATAACTTATTTATTTTTTCATGTACAGATCTGTGTTATGGCTTGTTTTCTGCGTAACAAATTGCAATTCGTAAGGATGATATTTTATATTCTATGTCATGTACTGGGAAGCAGGTAAAAAATTCCAAGTGCAGTGAAACTGGTGAAGAAACGATTTTGCAAGTTTTTCTTCTAGGGTTGGATTTTACAGCTTTCACTTTGTGACCCAAATGTCTGCTTTATTCTTTGGGTCAGTACGAACATAAGGAATACCAAATTTGTATAGGTTTTATAATTTGTTTCATACATTTACAAGAGTTAAGACCTTCTTTTTTTATTTTGCCATATTCTGGCGCTATAACTTTTTCATACTTCGATATACAGAGCTGTGGGTCGTGACATTTTAAAAAAAAGTTTTGATGACAGTTTTTGATGATGATGCTTCCATTGAGAACTGTACAACCTTTTGATCATTTTGTTTTTCAAAAGGGCAAAAAAAGTGCCATTTTCGACTTTGGGCACTATTTTCCATTACGGAGTTGAACACAGTGAAAAAATGTTATGTTTTTTATTTGGTATTTTCAGACGCGGTGATACCCAATTTGTTTATGATTTTTACTGTTTATTTATATTTATATCAGTTCTTGGGAAAGGGGGGTGATTTTGTAGGTTATTTTAATTTTTTTAAAGTTTTTTTAATTTTTATTTTACTATCTTTCAGACCCCCTAGGGTACTTTAACCCTAGGTTGTCTGATCAATCCTTCCATATTCTGCCATACTACAGTATGGCAGTATATGGGGATTTTCCTCCTCATTCATTACAATGAGGTAATCGCGCATTGTAATCAATGGGTTAAAATGAGGCTGTCTCGGGTCTTTTGAAGACGCAAGGCTGTCATGGCAACCGATCTCCATCCCCCGATGACGTCACGGGGAGTGACGATCTTCGCCAAGATGGGGGCATCCAAGCGCAGTCATTTGTTTGAAGCTGCCAGTAGTTACGGCGATGGACAGGTTAACACCAGCGATCGGTGCACCGAGCGCCAGTGTTATAGGTAAGTGTTTGCTGCAATATGCACCAAAGACTTAACGGCTAAAGAGAGGGCTCAGCTCATGAGCCCTCTCCATGCACCCAAACCCGACCTGTGATGTACTATTACGTCACATATAGGGAAGGTGATTTACATCTACTGTGCAACACAAAATATATTTTTTCAATTGTAATCATTGTATAAGCGTCTTCATAGGAGATGACATTTAGGAATTCACAGTCCCATGTTTATTGCCTAAAATATAAGTAATATCTACATTGCATTCAAAGTACTATTATCAGCTTCAATTGTAGTTGATAGTTGTCTCGCACATGTCTTTCAGAAACATAAGGCCTGAGTAAACATTGCTTAACTGTATACCACAAATAGTGTAATTTAATAGAGTGAAACCTCTTTGAGCAGACCAGCCAATTTTGAGTATTTTTTTTTTCCTCAGCTCAGTCCTTTCAAACTGGAACAGACGTTACCTTGTCAGGCTGCGTTCCAGCTTCACTTATTTGGTGAAGTTGGCCCCTGTAAGTGCCATTATCAGTGACTGCTTGGGTCTGAACAGCCACAGGCAATAGTAAGTGAGCAGGCAGCGGTTCCTTGGCTGTGCCCACCTACATGCTCCTCCACGTTCACTTGGTGTGGAGGTGGCATAAAGGGGAAAATAATATCAAAGATCGGTGGTTTACTATATACGAGTATTGATATTATTTCAGGGTTTGTAAACCAGAAAACTTGTGTACAATCCCTGATAAATGTCTCCCAGTAATTATAGTTTCTGTGTGTAGAGTTCACATATATGGTTTTACTGCACCTGGAATTTGAGGGCGTATTGTGTTTAATTAAAAATGCACTTTCCAAAATATTATCTATGCTTTTCATCAATGCTGAACTTTACATAGCTACTTAGTCATTAATAAGTTATTCGCCTACACTGAGAGAAAAAGCTAAAACCACTAAAGGCAGTTCATTAAACAATTTACAAATAATAATTTCCTTGCAAGGACATAGAATCTTTTCTTAGAAGAAATTCTTTTCCCCTAGAAGAAATAATGGGGAATGCACTTCAACATTGTTACATTTGTTCTGCAATGATGTTATGCACCACATAAATGTTTAAATTAATGGCTTCCTTTAATGCACTTTTGTGCCTTGCCTATATATTTAAAGTTGGTAAAATAGTTCTTGATTGAGCCTCATAATTTTAAATGGAGGAAAAAATCTAGACTTTATGTAGTGCTTTCTTAAATTAGAGTATTAATGGCAGGGACATTGAGTAAACATTCTATTTTTATTAGTTTATTTGCTGTTTGCATGGAAAATGGTATCAATATGGTATGCTATGGTATCAGTCTATTTCATTAAAGGTTTTTATGTTTATTTTAATGTACAAAGTAAAATATGTGATAAAATCCTGCAGCACACCATTAGCAACACAATGGCTCCTTCTGGGGAAGACCCTTCTTCCTACTTTATACTCTATGAAAGCAGTCCCCAATGTGAAGACCAAACCATTAAAAAAAAAAAAAATACTCAAAATTGGCTGGTCTGCTCAAAGAGGTTTCACTAAAAAAAAATACTCAAAATTGGCTGGTCTGCTCAAAGAGGTTTCACTGTATTAAATTACACTATTTGTGGTATACAGTTAAGCAATGTTTACTCAGGCCTTATGTTTCTGAATGACATGTGCAAGACAACTATCAACTACAATTGAAGCTGATAATAGTACTTTGAATGCAATGTAGATATTACATATATTTTAGGCAATAAACATGGGACTGTGAATTCCTAAATGTCATCTCCTATGAAGACGCTTATACAATGATTCCAATTGAAAAAATACATTTTGTGTTTCCCAGTAGATGTAAATCACCTTCCCTATATGTGATGTAATAGTACATCACAGGTCGGGTTTGGGTGCATGGAGAGGGCTCATGAGCTGAGCCCTCTCTTTAGCCGGTAAGTCTTTGGTGCATATTGCAGCAAACACTTAACTATAACACTGGCGCTCGGTGCACCGATCGCTGGTGTTAACCTGTCCATCGCCGTAGCTACTGGCAGCTTCAAACAAATGACTGCGCTTGGGTGCCCCCATCTTGGCAAAGATCGTCACTCCCCGTGACGTCATCGGGGGATGGAGATCGGTTGCCATGACAGCCTTGAGTCTTCAAAAGACCTAAGACAGCCTCGTTTTAACCCATTGATTACAATGCGCGATTACCTCATTGTAATGAATGATAAACAGCAAAAATCATAAACAAATTGGGTATCACCGCGTCTGAATACCAAATACCAAATCAAAGACATTACATTTTTTCACTGTGTTCAACTCCGTAAAGGAAAATAGTGCCCAAAGTCGAAAATGGCACTTTTTTTGCACTTTTGAAAAACAAAATGATCAAAAGGTTGTACAGTCCTTAAAATGGAAGCATCATCATAAAAAACCGTCATCAAAACTTTTTTAAAAAATGTCACGACCCACAGCTCTATATATCGAAGTATGAAAAAGTTATAGCGCCAGAATATGGCAAAATAAAAAAAAGGAGGTCTTAACTCTTGTAAATGTATGAAACAAATTATAAAACCTATACGCTCATTTCTAGCTCCTCACCTTCAAAAATGTATAACTTTTTCATATTTCCGTATACAGAGCTGTGTGAGGGCTTATTTTGTGCGTAACAAATTTTACTTTCCCGTGATGTTATTTATTATAACATGGCGTGTACTGGGAAGCAGGAAAAAAATTCCAAATGTGGAAAAATAGAAAAAAAAAACGCATGTGCATCACGCTCTTGTGGGCTCAGCTTTTACGACTTTAACTCTGCGCTCCAAATAACACCTTTACTTTATTCTTTGGTTTGGTACGATCGTGGTGATACCAAATTTAGACAAGTTTTATGGCGTTTTAATACATTTTCAAAAATTAAACGAATGTGTGCGAAAAAGGAAAAAATATTTTCACCATCTTCTGACACTAATAACTTTTTCAGACTTTGGTGTACAGAGCTGGGGGAGCTGTCATTTTTTGCAAAATGAGCCGACGCTTTCATTGCTACCATATTGAGGTCTGTGCGACTTTTTGATCACTTTTCATTACAAAGGTGTAAAAAGGTGTAAAAGTCTCATCTTGGGCATTTGGGCACCATTTCCTGTCTCGAAGGTCACCACCGGTGTCAGGATTCGGGGTGTGTGAATCCCCTGAACCACCGCGGGAGGTGGTACTAGCCGACACCTGGGACCGGAGTCTAAGTGGCACCTCGTCTTCACCAGAGCCCGCCGCAAAGCGGGTTGGAATTGCTGCGGCAGGATACCAACTGGTTGTTCCACAGGTGCCACTAGCTCGCGGTGGCAGCCGAGGTCTAGGTACCTTAACTGGAGACAGTCTCGTGGTTGGGTCCAGGCACAGGGTCAAGGCAGGCGGCAGAGATGCAGGGTCAAGTCCGATCCGGGGTCAGCAACAGAAGGTCCAGGCAGAAGGGGACGGGAACACAGGCACAGGAACACAGCAACACAGGTAACACGGCAACACAGGACTCAGGAGCAGGAACACACAGGAAGGCAGGGAGGACACAGGAACGCTGGAGGACACAGGTATGCTGGAGGACACAGGAATGCAGGAATACTCGCAAGGAAGCTATCTCTTAGGCTGTGAGGCTCAAAGATCCAGCAAGGGTCACAGGAAGGGGCAGAAACTTATAGCAGGCCAGCACCAATTATTGGGGCACTGGGCCTTTAAATCCCAGAGTGACGGCGCGCACGCCTAGGAGACGGGGACGCGCGCGCCGAGCCGCGGGAGCCAGAGAGGACATTGCAGGAGCCAGGGAAGGTGAGCAGGGCCTGGGACCAGCGGCAGCAGCAGGAACTCTCTCTGGAGGAGAGTCTGATCCAAAATGTTCTCTTCAGGCTCCCAGGATCTCTACTCAGGCCCGAACCCCTTCCAGTCTACAAGAAAGAACCACTTACCCCTCACAAACTTCATGTCCAGAACTTCCTTAACCTCATAGACGTCTGGGGAATCCGCCTCAGGAGCAGGAGGAGGGGATTGCTGGAAGAAGCGGTTCATGATGACTGGTTTCAGGAGGGATCAGATCCAGAGAAGAAAAACAGCGGATGTGTAGAAAATATCAATTTATTAATTCATAAACAAAACAATAAAAACATTTAAAAACCCAATGAAGGGAATGACAAACATAAAGGACTCTCCTCAATATTTTTTTTTTTCTTTTTGGGGGTGAGAGAGGAGCAGTAGAGTCAGGCCTGCAGATCTATGGTGGAGCAGTAGAGCCAGGCCTGCTGACTATGGTGGGCGTAGGCCAGGCCTGCATGACTATAGTGGAGCAGTAGCCAGGCCTGTGTACATGGTGGAGAAGTAGAGCCAGGCCTGCATGATATGGTGGGGCTGTAAGCCAGGCAGTAAGCTCATGTGGAGCAGTGGAGCGCCTGCACTAATGGTGGAGCCAGTAGAGCGCCGGCCTGCTGACTAGTGGTGACAGTAGACAAGGCCTGCGATTGCTATGTGGAGCAGTGAGCAGGCCTACAGACTGGCGTGCAGGCCCTGCAGAATAGAGTTGGAGCAGTAGTAAGCCAGGCCTGAGGACTATGAGTTGGCGCAGTGAGCCAGCCTGCGTGACTATGGGGAGCACTACGTAGAGTAGAGCCAGGCCTGCATGACTATGGGTGGAGAGCAGGTAGACACAGCTCTGAAGATAGGTGGTGAGCTGAGACAGGCCGCATGACTAGGGGAGCGAGAGTAAGCCAGGCCTGCAGGTGATGGTGGAGCAGTGAGCAAGCCTGCATCTATCAGTGGAGCAGTAGAGCCAGGCGCATGACTAGTAGGTGGAGCGAGAGCCGGGCCTGTCATGAATGGTGCGAGCGAGAGAGCAGGCCGCATGACTATAGGTGGAGAAGTAGACGCCAGGCCTGCCAATGACTATGGTGGAGCAGTAGAGCCAGGCCTGCATGACTATGTGAGAGTAGGAGCATAGAGACAGGCCTGCGTGGACTATTGTGGGGAGCAGTGGGCCAGGCCTGCATGATATGTGGAGAGTAGAACCAGGCCTGCATGACTATGTGGAGCAGTAGAGCCAGGCTGACATGACTATGGGTGGCGCAGTAGAGCAGGCCTGCAGACTATGGTGAAGCGTAGCAGACAAGGCTGCATGAATATGGTGGAGCAGTAGAGCACAGGCCTGCAGTGACTATGGTGGAGCAAGTAGCGCCAGGCCTGCATGACTATGGTGGCAGAGCAGTAGAGAAAGGGGCCGGACTATGGTGGAGCAGTAGAGCTAGGAGCAAGCTATGGTGGAGCAGTAGAGCCAGGCCTGATGACTATGGTGGAGCAGGAGCAAGCGCGCAGATGTGGATGCATCGAGCAGGCCTGCATGACTATGGTGGAGCAGTAGCAGCCTGGCTGATGACTATGGTGGAGCAGTAGAGCCAGGCCTGCATGACTATAGTGGAGCAGTAGAGCCAGGCTGCATGACTAGTTGAGCAAGTAGAGCCAGGCCTGCATGACTATGGAGGGCAGCAGAGCAGGCGCATGATAGGGGGAGCAGTGAGCAGGCCTGCATGACTATGGTGGAGGCAGTAGCGCCAGGCCTGCGTGACTATGGTGGAGCAGTGAGCCAGGCTGCATGACTATGTGGGAGCAGTAGAAAACAAGGCCTGGCAATGGACTATGGTGGAGCAGTCAGAGCCAGGCCTGCATGACTATGGTGGAAGCAGTAGAGCCAAGGCCTGCATGACTATGGTGGAGCAGTGGAGACAGGCCTGATGACTATAGGTGGAGCGTAGAGCCAGGCATCGTGTACGTGGTGGAGCGTGGAGCCAGCGCTGCTAGACTCTGGTGGAGCAGTAGAGACATGGCCTGCATGACTATAGGGAGCAGCAGTAGCGCCAGGCCTGCGTTGACTATGGTGGGCAGTAGAGCAGCATGCTCCTGACTATGGTGGGGGAGCAGAGCGCCAGGACCTGCTTGACTATGGTGGAGAGCAGTAGAGCCAGGCCGCGTTAATGACATGGTGGAGCAGTAGTACCAGGCTGCAGCACTATGGTGGAGCAGTAGAGCCAGGCCTGGATGACTAGGTGGGCAGTAGACACAAGGCCTGCAATGAGCTAGGTGGAGAGTAGAGCACAGGCCTGCCAATGACTATGGTGGAGCAGTAGAGCAGGCCTGCATGACTAGTAGTGCAGAGCAGCTGTGTAGGAGCAGAGGCCTGGCCTGGATACTATGTTGGCAGAGAGACCAGGCCTGCATTACTATGGTGGAGCAGTGAGCACAGCGACATGGGACATAGAAACAGCCTGCATAGGTGGAGCAGTCGAGCCAGGCTGCATGACTATGGTGGAGGCAGAGAGCCAGCCTGCTGGACTGGGTAGCAGTGCGGCTGCATACCGGTGAGCAGTAGGCCAGCTCGTGCTGAGCTGCGCGGCCGATGACTATTGGGCGCATAGCAGCTAATGAAGTTGCAGCAGTAGAGCCGCACGCTGATTATGGTGGAGCAGTACGCACAGGCCTGAGCATGACATGGTGGAGCAGGAGCAAGCTGCAAGATATGGTGGAGCAGTAGAGCCAGGCCGTGAGACTATGGTGGAGCAGTAGAAGCAGGACGCGAAGGTGGAGCAGTAGTGGCTGCGGGATAGGGCAGTAGAGCCAGGCTTGCGTGACTTGGGGGAGCAGTAAGCAGCCGGCTGGACATGGGTGGAGCAGTAGAGCCAGGCGCGACGTGTGCATACGAGCGCGGATATGGTGGAGCTAGTAGGCCAGGCTGCTGATCTATGGTGGCAGCGTAGAGACGGCCTGATGATCTATGGTGGAGCAGTTAAGAGCCATGCTGCATGAATGACTTGGTGGAGCAGAGAGCCAGCGACTGACTATGGGGGAGATACGAAACAAGGACCTGCATGACATGTGGAGTGAGCTGAAGGATGCGTGGAGCAGTGAGCCAGGCCTGCTGACTATTGGTGGGAGAGTGAGCCAGGCTGCATGACTATGGTGGAGCTAGTGAGCACAGGCCTGCGTGAATATGGTGCGAGCAGTGGAGCCAGGCCTGCATGACTATAGTACAGAGAAAGTGCAGGACTATGAGATAGGCCAGGCCTGATGACTATGGTGGAGCAGTAGAGGCCCAGTGACTTCTAGAGAGCATGCATGACAGTGACCAGTAAGCCGGCTGCTGTATGGGGCGGAGTAACAGCCGCAGCAGTGGAGCGTGACAAGGCGATTATGGTGGAGCAGTAGAGCCGGCCTGCATGACTATCTGTGGGCAGTGGAAGGCAGCGAAATGTGGAGCCAGTTGCGCACTGATTGTAATGGTGTGCAGTTGAATAGAGCCAGGGCCTGCGTGAACTATGGGAGAGCACAGTAGAGCAGGCCTGACTGTATAGGGGAGACAGTAGAGCCATGCCTGCATGAATGGTGGGCAAGTAGCAGCCGCATACGAGGTGGGCACGGCCGGGCCGATGACTAGGATAGAAGCTGGGTGGAGCAGTAGGCCAGGCCGGCGAATGACTATCGGTGGAGCAGTAGAGCCAGGCTGCATGACTATGTGGGGAGCAGTAGAGCCAGGTCTGCGGACTATGCTGGATGGTAGAGCACAGAGCCGTGGATGCATGCTAGGGTGGAGCAGTAGAAGCAAGCCGCCTGAATTTTGCAGAAGGCAGCGGTATGAATTGTGGCTGCAGCAGGCCGCATGTTATGGCAGTAGTTCCAGGCCTGCTGATTATGGTGGATAGCAGTAGAGCAGGCTGATGACTAGTGAGCGGAGCGGCTCGTGATATGGGCAGCAGGGAGCAGCCTGCCATGCAATATAGTGGAGCAGTAGATACCAGGCCATGACTAGGTGGAAGCATAAGCAGCCGCATCTTGGGGAGCAGTAGAGCCAGGCCGGGTGGACAGCTGGCATAGAGGCCTGCGGCTGGTGGAGAGAGCCAGGCCGCATGACTATGGGTGAAGATAGAGACCGGACAGTGAGCGGTAGAGCAGGCGCGCATGGCGTGAGCAGCATGCATGTTGGTGGAGCCAGAGAGCAGGTGCACTATGCATGTGGGAGAGAGCGGCCTACTAGGCGGAGCGGAAGTAAACAAGGACACTCTAGAGCAGAAGCTAGCAGGCATGACTTGGTGGAGCAGAGAGAGCAGCCTGCATGAGATATGGGGGGCAGTAGAGCCGCGGCTTGGTGACTATGGTGGAGACAGTAGAGCCAGGCCTGCGTGACTATGGGGAGCAGTAAGCGCAGGCCTGCATGATATGTGCTAGGGTAGACGCACCGGTGACATGGTGGGCGAGACGTGACCAGGCACGCATGTGACTATGGTGGAGCAGTAGCCCAGCTGCATGCATATGGGTGGAGCAGTAGGCAGGTCTGCATGGGATAGACTGGAGTGGGCAGCAGTAGGCAGAGCGAGGCCTGCAGTGACTAGTGGGAAGCAGTAGACACCAGGCTGCATGATCTATGTGGAGCAGTAGCGCCAGGCTGCTGATATGGAGCAGGTTAGAGCAGTGCAGACATGAACGGCGCGCAGTGACTATGAGTGAGCAGTAGAGCCAGGCCTGCATGACTAAGATGTGGAGCTAGAACAGAGCAAGGCCCTGAAGACTATGGTGGATAGCAGTAGAGCCAGCAATGCATGACTTGGTGGAGCAGTAGAGCCACTGGCTGCTGGAGCAGTAAGGGCAAGCCTGATGAATGGAGGTAGAGGCCAGGCCTGCAGTGACTATGGTGGGCAGTGACCAGGCCATGCATGATATAGGGGAGCAGTAGAGCAGGCCTGCAGTGCATATGGTGAGAGCAGTGGAGCCAGGCCTGCTGATATGGCGGAAGCAGTAGAGCAGGGCCGGCGGATGACTATGGTGGAACGTAGCACAGGCCTGGATGTACTATGGTGGAGCAGTTAGAGCCAGGCCTGACCGTGACTAGGTGGAGCAGTAGAAGCCAAGGCATCGCAGGACTATGGGCAGCAGTAGAGCCAGGCCTGCTGACTATGGTGAGCGTGGAAAGTGCAGATATGTGAGCAGCTGAGCAGCTTGTGAACTATAGGTGGAGCAGTTAGAACCAGGTCTGCACGGACCTAGGTGGAGCAGAGAGCAGGCCTGCTGACATGAATTGGTGGGAAGCAGGCAGCCAGGCCTGCATTGACTATGGTGCGCAGCTAGAGAAGGCTGCAGCACATAGTGAGATGCCAGGCGTGCTATGGTGGACAGTGAGAGCCAGGCCTGCAATGCTAGGTCGACCTTTACGGGTGAAGTAGCAGTAGAGCCGGCCTGCATGACTAGGGTGGAAGCAGTAGAGCAGGCTTGCGTATATGGTGGAGCAGTAGGCAGCGCGACTAGGCCTTGCCACTGTGAATATGGTTGAGCAGTAGAGCCAGGCTGCTGACTATGGGTGGAGCAGTAGGCAGGCGTGCAGAACTATTGGTGGGCAGCACGTAGAGCCAGGTGCGGACGATGGTGGTAGCAGTAGAGCCAGGCCCGACGCATGGACTATGAGCGTAGAGCCGGCATGCAGATAGGACAGCCAGGCCTGCATGACATGGGAGCAGTAGAGCCAGGCCTGCATGACTATGGTGGAGTCCGAAGCAAGCGCAACATGTGAGCGGTGGCAAGGCTGAGCTGATTGGCTGGAAGCAGTAGAGCAGGCCTGCATGACTAGGGTGGACAGAGAGAGCCGGCCTGCATGACGATGGGTGAGAGCGTGTAGACAAGCGGCTGTAGGTGAAGCAGCGCCAGGCTCTTGATAGCATGAGCACGCGTGACTATGGTGAGAGCAGTAGAAGCCAGGCTGAGACTATGGTGGAGCAGTGAGCAGGCGTGACAGGTGAGCAGGCCAGGCGTGCGTGACTATGGAGCAGTGAGCGCAGGCCTGAATGACTATGGGGAGCAGTGAGCCGAGGCTGCAAGACTATGGTGGAGCAGTACACAGGCGGGACTATGGAGCTAGAGCAGCCTTAGCCTAGGAGCAGAGCACCTGACATATATGGTGGGAGCGTAGTAGAGCCAGGCCTGCAGGACTATGGTGGACGCATAGTAAGCAGGCTGATAGCTGATGACAGTGATGAGGTGGAGAGCTGTGACAAGTGGAAGTAGCACCAGGCCTGCATGACTATGGTGGAGCAGTAGAGCCAGGCTCTGACTATTGGAGATACCAGCCTTATAGGTGAGAGCAGTAGAGCCAGGCCTGCATGACTATGGTGGCAGCTGTACGCAGGTAAGACTGACCATCGGGCACTGCGCCAGCTGTGGATGGTGGAGCAAGTTAGAGCCAAGGCCTGCATGCTGGTGGGCAGTAGTGGCAGCCCTGCGGGGGGGGGAACTATGGTGGAGCAGTAGAGCCCTGGGACTGCATGACTATGGTGGAGCGGCAGAGCCAGGCGGGCTAGTACATGGCGCTGATGACTGGTGGAGCAGTAGAGCCAGGGCCTGCGTGACTATGGTTGAAGCCGTGAGCGCAGGCCTGAGTGACTATGTGAGGAGCTAGCGAGCCAGCCTGCATGACTATGGTGGAGCGTAGAGCCAGGCCGTGGTGACTTGGGGAGCATGAGTAGTAGAGCCGGCAGTGCAGTGACTATGGTGGAGCAGTAGTAGCGGCAAGGCCTGTTGCAGTGGAGCAGTAGAGACTCGGCTATGTGAGCAGTGAGCTGGCCCTGGACTATGTGTGAGCAGTAGCAGCCAGGCCGCATGACTATGGTGGAGCAGTAGAGGCGCAAGCGTCATGGACTTTGGAGAGCAAAGTAGTAGCCAGCCGCAGTAAACGTGATGTGAGGGAGCAGTTTAGAGCAAGGCCTGATCATGACATGGTGGAGCAGTAGAGCGGCGCATGACTATGTGGGCAGTAGACCAGGCCTGCATGACTATTGTGAGAAACAGTAACCAGGCCTGCAGGACTATGTGCGAGTAGGCTATCTTGGTGGTTATGGCAGGCTAGTAGAAGCCAGGCCTCATGATATGGTGGAGCAGTAGTTCACCAGGATGCATGACTAGTGAGCAGTAGGAGCGCATGCTAGTGGACGGCCCAGGCCTGCATGACTATGGTGGGCCAGTGAGCAGCCGCAGGCTCTGGGCATAGAAGGAGCATGTATGGTGAAGCAGTAGGCCAGGCTGCATGAATATGGTGGAGCGAAGTGAGCCAGGCCTGCAGTGACTATGGTGGGCGTAGCATAGCTAGACCTAGGCCTGCATGACTAGGGTGGAAGCAGTGTAGAGCCAGGCTGCGTGACTTGGTGGAGCAGTAGCCCGTGCCTGATGCTTGTGGGCAAAGTTCAGCGGACACGATTGGGCATGGACTGTTATGGGTGGAAGAGTTAGCCGCCGGCTGGATGCCTATGGTGAGGCAGTAGGCCGCCTGCATGACATAGTGGTTAGAGCTACAGAGACAGGCCTGCATGCAATATGGTGGAAGCAGTAGCCGACGGCCTGCATTGACTATTGGAGCCGCAGGCCTAGGAGAGTAGAGAGAGAGTCCGGCGCATGATATGGTGGAGCGAATAGAGCCAGGCCATGCGTGGACTATGGTGGAGCAGTAGAAACAAGCCAAATGACATATGGTGGAGCAGTAGAGCAGGCTGTAGACTATGGTGGAGCAGTAGAGAGCAGGCCTGATGACTTGGTGAGCAGTGGAGCCAGGCCTGCATGACATAGTGGAGCAGAGAGCAGGCCATGCGTGACTATGGTGGAGCAGTGGAGCCAGGCCGAATGACTATAGTGGGCAGCAGTAGAACCAGGCCTGCAGGACTATGGTGGAGCAGTAGAGCTTCGGCCTGCATGACTATGTTTTTGTGGAGCAGAGAGCAAAGGCCTGCGCTTTCTGTTTTACATTTTTTTTTATTTTTTTTGTTTTCCTTTTTGTGGAGCAGTAGAGCCAGCCTGCATGGACCTAGGTGGAGACAGTTAGGTAGCCAGGCCTGCGTGACTATGGTGGAGCGTAGAGCAAAGGCTGTGGTGACTATGGTGGAACAGTAGCCCACCAGGCCTGCGATGTCTATGGTGGAAGCAGTTAGCGCCCAGGCTGCAGCATTGGTGGAGCAGTAGAGCAGGCCGGTGACTATGGTGGAGCAGTAGAACAAGGGCTACATGACTATGGTGGAGAGTAGAGCGGCCTGCATGGACTATGTGGAGCAGTAGAGCCAGGCCTGCAATGACTATGGTGGAGGCAGTGGAGCAGGCCTGCATGATATGGTGGAGCGAGTGAGCCAGGCCTGGTGAGTATGGTTTTTTGAGCAGCTAGCATGCCGCCAGGCCTGCGTGGACTATGTTGAAGCAGTAGAGCCAGGCCTGCATGACTATGTTGACAGCAGTAGAGCACAGGCCTGCATGACTAGTGGTTGGAGCAGATGAGCCAGGGTGCGGTGACTATGGGGGAAGTCAGTAGAGCCAGGCGTGCGTGACTACTGGTGGAGCAGTAGACGCCAGGCCCTATGCATGACTATGTGGAAGCAGTAGAGCCTGGCCTGCATGAACTATGGTTGGCGGAGCACAGCTGATGACATGAGCCAGGCTAGGCATGGCAGCATATAGGGGAGCAGTAGAGCAGGCTGCATGACTATGTGAGCAGTAGAGCCAGGCCGGCATGTAAACTATGGGGCAGTAGAGCCAGGCTCTGATGGTCTATGTGGGAGCAGTAGAGCCACGGCCTGAATGTATGGAAGTGAGAGCTGATGTAATGGGCATACACCGCTGCAGATCGGACAAGCCAGGCCTGCATGACTATGGTGGAGCAGTTAGAGCCAGGCCTGCATGATATGGGGAGCAGGTATACCACAGGCTGCAGGACTATGGATTGGAGCAGTAGCAGCCAGGCGCATATGACTATGGTGGAGCAGTCGCCAGCGCAGCAGGTGGCTTAGCCAGCTGCGTATATGGGTGGGGCAGCAGTAGAGCCAGGCCTGCATGACTATGGGAGACAGCAGTAGAGGCCGGCCTGCATGATATGGTGGAGCTAGTAGAAAGCCAGGCTGCGTCACTAGGGGGAGCAGTTAGAGCCAAGGCCTGCACCAGGACTTGGTGGGCAGTAGGCCGGCATGCATGACTATGGTGGAGCAGTAGAGCCAGGCCTGCATGACAAGGTGGCAGCGTTAGAGCCAGGCGTGCGTTTTGGACTATGATGAGCAGTAGAGCACGGGCTGCACTGAATATGGTGGGAAGAGTAGAAGCCAGGCCTGCATGACTATGGTGGAGTAGTAGAACAGGCCTGCACTGACATATGTGGAAGGCAGTAGAGCCAGGCCTGCGTCATATGGTGGAGCAGTAGCGCACCGGCCTGCATGACATGGTGGAGCAGTAGGCCAGGCCTGCATGACTAGGTGTGAAGCAGTAGAGCCAGGCCTGCATGACTATGGTGAAGCAGTAGAGCCAGGCCTGCATGGATATGGGTGAAGCATGAGTAGAGCCAGGTCTGCATGACTTAGTGTGGAGCAGTAGAGCAGGCCTGCATGACTATGGTGGAGTAGTAAGTAGTCCAGGCCGGATGACTATGGTGGAGACAGTAGTGCCAGGCTGCATGACTAGGGGGCATAGCAGTAGGTGCCAGGCCTGACATGACTATGGTGGAGCAGTAGAGCCAGGCCGGCCAGTGACTATGGAGTGTAGTGGAGTAGAGTGCCAGGCACTGCATGGACATGGTGGGAGCAAGTAGTGCAGGGCCTGCCTGACTAGTGGGAGTAGGCAGCCGCTAGACTATGTGGGGCAGAGGCCGGGCATGACTATGGGGAGCAGTAGTGCCAGGCCATGCATGACTATGGTGAGAGCACGAGACTATGGTGAGTAGAGCCAGGCCTGCATGACTATGGGGGTAGGGGAGTAGTAGTGCCAGGCCTGGCATGACTATGTGGAGCAGTAGGCCGGAAGGGCTGCAGGACTATTTCTGTGGTGTAGCAGTAGAGCCCGGGCCTGCATGACTATGCTGAGCAGTAGAGCCAGGCCTGGTGACTATGTGGAGCAGTAGCGCCAGGCCTTGTGACTATGTGGAACAGTAGCACAGGCGCCACATGTGGCACAGTGCTGCATAGGCTGCATAGTAGACTGAATGTGGGAGCAAGTAGAGCCAGGCCTGCATGACTATGGTGGACGCAGTAGAGCCAGGCCTGCATGGATATGGTGGAGCAGTAGCAGAGGAGCGCGTGCATGACTATGGTGGCGAGCTAGTAGAGCCAGGCCTGCTGGTATGGTGGAGCGTAGCGCAGGCCTGCGTGGACATGTTTGAAGCAGTAGAGCCAGCCGCGGCGGACTAGTGTTGAAGCACGTTAGAGCCAGGCCTTGCATGACTAGGTGGAGCGTAGAGCCATGGCGTGAGTGACATGTGTGGAGAGTAGAGCCAGGCGTGCGTGACTATGGTGGAAGCAGTAGCCCAGGCCTGACATGACTATGTGGTGGAGCAGTAGAGCCTGGCTTGCATGGACTATGGTGGCGTAGCACCAGGGCATGCGAATATGGGAGCAGTAGAGCCAGGCATGCAGACTATGGTGGAGCAGTAGAGACAGGCTGCCATAAACATGGGGTGGAGCCGTAGAGCCAGGCGCATTGTATATGGTGGAGCAGGAGATGAGTAGAGCCAGGCCTGATGGACTATGTGGGAGCAGTGAGACCAGGGCCTGCAGTAATAGTGGAAGCAGTAGCACAAGGCTGCATGACATATGGTGGAGCAGTAGGAGCAGGCCCTGCGAGGTACTTCTCACGTAAATGGACAAAACAAAAAAAGAAAAAAATGAAACAAGACTGTCAATAGATATAATATACAAATATCCAAATCAATGGGGCCAAATATTGCTGAAGAAAAGATTATATTACAATAAAGTGCATTTTGGAATTCATTCACAGAACAGTGTCATACAACAATTGGAATATAAAAACACAAAGATGAAGTGTCACAATTAATAAAGCGCGTGTGTGCAGAGTAATAGCAGCCAAGAGATACATAGGGTAGTAGGTTCAAGTGAATAATTAGACAAAGTAGAACTGCGTCATATTACTAGTATAATCGTATGAGGGGGAGGGCCCACGGGATGCCCCTACCGTCTATACGCCCGTCTGGCGGGCTTTCCTCAGGGCGATGGTTTCAGGAGGGAGACATGGAAGGAGTAGGTCGGGTGCGCATAGATGGAGGAATGCCCACCGCTAGCATGGTATACACAAAGAGGGGTATGAGACACACCCGTTTGAAATATCAACCCCCGCGTGTTTTCTCCACTTCCGTCATCAGAGCAGGTACCTCCAGTGTGGCTACCCCCATTCGCCACACAGCAATTCCCCAATGTCTCACCAAAGCAACTTGCCCAGTCATAGTTCCCATCCCTCCTAAAGAACTTTTTTTAAATCTAATGGCTTGTGGTGCAGGCAAGGCTTTACATATGGTCACAGACCTGTATACACTATATTGTATATGACAAACATGTCACCCCAGGGGCATTAGCTATTTCTCGGGGCTGGAGTAAGCCTGGGCACGAAGGACCTGAGTGGCTGGCAGTTGCGGCCTAGGCACGCTAGTGTCACGGTGCTTGTATGGGGAACCGGAGGGCTGTCTACAGCCTGGCAGGTCTCCAGCAGGGTGGTTGGCAGAAATGATGAGGGAGCGGGCTGCTGATGGTTCTCCCGGGGCAACCCTTTGGTGTCTAGAGTATGAGTCGTCTGTGTGGGACAGGGTGCCTGTAATGATGGCTAGCCGTATGGTAGCAGGGACCAGACGGAGGCAGAGGTTGAACAAAAAACTTACAGTTCTTTATTGGAGAACCGACAGGAAACAGCAATGCGTGCTTTAAACAGATGGGATTGCTGGAGAGGTACTTGGGGAGCCACAGGATGTAGATCATCCAGCTCTGGAGCAGATGGCAGGCTGGGAGGCAGCTGGGGTCCTGAATAGGAGCTTCAGCTTGATCTGGATATTCTTCAGGGGTATCACCTTGACTCCACCGCCGCTAGGATTGATACCGCCTTTCCCACTAACTAGCTATTAGCTTCACTCTTCAGGGAAGGGGCTAGGCTCTTCTGCTTCGGTCTGGTGTGCTGATGCACAGGTTCCTCTGTCTGTTCTATCTGATAGAAGAGTGAACTCTCTCACACATGCACTCTCTTCTTGAGAGAGAAACATGAGCTCTGAAGTTTCTCCTGACAGGGATACTTGTAATCCCCTGGTCAGGTGGTTGGCTGATTCTCCAATTACATCTATAGCTCATACATTCGCTTCGTCAGAGAGCAAGTCTAAACACCTGTGCTTGTGACCACATATGATATATAACAACAGGTTATTACTCCTGCCGTTGCCAGGCAGGATCTACACATACAATGTCCCTGTGTGATTGTAGTGGATAGTGCTGTTGGGGCTGATAGACCCTACACAGGCTGCAAGCTACGGTGGGACGTATTCGCAACCACTCCTCAGCCTTGCATCGGCGAGGGTGTTGCCTATATGTCTGTTACTGATCTTTAAGGGGAACATGTTTAAAGCCAGTTCTTGTATGTTGACAGGAAACCTGATAGTTTGGCCTTCTTTCAATGAAACTATCTCTGTTCAACTAATCACAAGAGTCAACACTACAAGCCACTAAGTGATGATTGTGTAGATTAATATCAATTAAGGTTTAGCCCACTGGATGAGGGGGTGACCTTTATATGAAATTTTGTTGAATGTCGTAGGATTATAAGTGAAAAGTTTGAGCTGAATTGTACAATGACAAACAGCACTCCTTGGTCGCCAGGACTTGGAATAGGAGTATCGGATCGCCAAATGCTCGTCCAAATCCCCAGAGCTTCTTAATAACAACTTATTGTGTGGGACTTCACTGGTCACAACTTTGTGATGGTAGCCGCGAATTGCAAACCTCCGGTTTATTCTGAACTTTGAAGTGTCAGCCCGATCAAAAAACCGTAGCCAATGAACAAATCAGCAACTCTCACAATATACATCTGCGTACACAAGTGAGCGGGTCACATTAGTTACCAGCAGTTTTAAAGCATACACTCACAATTGGTGCCCGCATCAGAATCTGGGTGTATGGAGGTGTGGTCTAGCCTCGACCAAATTTGGAACAAGAGCCAGACTTCAGTTCACTTTCCTCAGCAAACCACGAATCTGAAAATTGATGCATATTCTAAGTTAGGACAATGCTTACTAGATTGTACTACGTCTATACTGGAGTATAAGCGAGTTTTCGCACCATTTTTGTTGGTACTCTAACACATGGGCAGCCCCTCTTCTTTCGTCATGTGCTGCCAGCGCTGCCATTCAGCCCGCGATGTGGCACACACACTATGCGTAAGCAATGGTTGTTACTTAGCCTGGAACCGCGAACTGCATGTGTGATTGGGCAGGCCGGGGGCATCACAGTGGTGTAATTATTTATTATGTCTATTTTATATACTGCTACCGGGGGCAGGCTCTATGTACATGGGGCTTGCGGATATATATTAGGGAGGCTGTGACCAATGAGCATTTCCAACCTCTTTTGCTTATACTTGCGTCCATATAGGTTTTCAGTTTTTGGTGGAAAAATATCATGTGCTTCGTAAGTCAAGTAGAACTTGAACGTAAAGTTTTGAGTACGTTTTTCCAAACAGTTATGTTACTGGTCGCTTATGGGTCACATTTAGAAAATACCCCATGTCCAAAAAAAAATTTTGCGTTAGTAGTAGTTTATCAGAGGGAAGTACGAAACAAATTCGATAGCGACCGAAAGTTTCGTTAAGTAATTGTTTTCATCAATCCGTGCTTTTTTTTATATATAGTAATAGCATGTGCGGTTTTTACGATATAAAAAGTGGGATGCTGATATGTATTCGGTTGGAGTTATAGGTAAAATAGAATATTGCAGATTTGACATTAGCTCATGTGCAATTTTTACGGCCGTGCCTGGATATAGTAATTTTAATAGTATTTTAAGATGGATTGCAGGTTCTAGAGAGAATTAAAATGATTATACTGTACGTTTAATGAGAAACTGCTCCAATTTTTTTCTTGTTGCATAAGTAATATCGCCCCCCAACATTGAGTTTTTCAGTCATGGAATTATATTCGAGGGAATAGGATTGTCTGTTTTAAATCAGATAATTGTCAATGTATGAAATAGCGGATAACAAATGATGCTAAGTAGTGGATCTGTGGTCTTCTCGACTATATCCAAGCAAACATAAACAGAGTGATAACCAGCATGGTAATAGATTAAAAATCACAAAATCACGCATTGCAGGTATATTATCTTTTCTAAATACGTATAGAAAAAGTCAAAGAGGAAGGAGAGGCCGAAGGGCAGGTTCACTTCAGTGTAAAAGTCATTTATTACACACTTTTTATACTATGTGTAACAACAGTGCCAATTATAACAAAGTCTTTGTGTAGTGTGGTAGGAGCAAAAATTAGGTCTAGATAAAATATTTGTTGGATTTAATGGAAAAACACAAATTGTCTGGTGTGACTCCAAACTTTTAAGTGGAGGTTAAGCTTATGTCAGCTATGGATGTTAACAGGTTATCAGTTCTTTTTTGTCTGCTTCTTTTAGGCAGGTGCTTCTTAAACAAACTACGTACATATTCTTTCGTTCATCTATGGTGTATTGTTGGTCGTTTTCTATAGGTGGAAAGGATGGCAAACAAAGTCTGATTTGCAGTCACGTTTTATCATGATTTTCGACTAATATACTAAGATATCAAAGAAAAATGCCATTTTTAAGATATTCAATTTCTCATACCTATCTGTTACTGTGGATGTACCGTCAGCGACTGCCGAATTGACCAAGATTGGTGGGGGGCCCCATTAGGGCAATTGGTGGGGGGCCATGGGGCAGAAAATGCAATGAGACAAGTGGGTACCTGGCTAGATACCCTGTTTTCTAAAATGATTGCAGTAGCACCTGAAATTTTAGTGGGCTCATATCTTATTTCATAGGATCTTTGATGTAAGTGTGACCTGTTACAGTTCGCTATCGGATATAGAAACATAGGACAGTCATGAAGCTGAGCAAGTCATCCAAATCATGTACTTTACCTTTCTCGTTTTTCTAGAGTCAGGAATGCGTGTAATAAAACCTCAATTGCAATGCTGAGATGAGTTAGGTTTAACTTTGTATGCTGGCAAGAGAGTGGAAAAAAGCCTAATGGAAAGTACATGGAAGAAATTAGATTATGTAAATAATCTAGAGTGCATAATAACAATCTTGACAGAGGTTTGATTGTTTTGGTAGGCTTAATTTTGCTAGAGGACTTGTAATGGGGATGCCCAGAAAAGACGTTAGCACAGAAAAAATATATATTCGGGCCCACTTTCGCTTGCCACAAAGTTCTTTATTGAGTGATATTTTCACTCAGATACAATGAGGCAATCATGCTTCACTCAGTCATGAAATGAATAAAAAAGATTATCCATACCAAACTGTCAGTCCACTTGTCTTATGATGTTTGGATACCTGTTTGATGGCAAATTTCTGCCATAGCCAAAATTTCACTTTGCCACATACCATTGCCTCTTAGACTTTACCTCTTGGCTGCTCCTGTTAGACTACAAATATACGGTACAGATTATATGTAAAACAAAGTGCTAATCTAAATGCATTTTGATCGTGCATTTGAGATGTGAGCCATTTTTTGTACAAACATTATCCACATGGAATCTGGCTTTGTAGTTCTTAGACCAATTTGCCATGTTGCGAAATACACGTTGGGTATGGATTGGAATGATATTACTTAGACCATACATCTCATGCTAACTGTGTCACATTTGTTCTACAGGCAGATTAGAGGTTAGGCAAGGGTTAATCAACTTTGAGTGTCTTTCGAAGGTGTACTAGTGGGTAGAGTAATTATGGGGTGTCCCTGTGTCATCTGCTTTCAATCCACAGCAGGAGAGGGCCCAAGTGTGAGGGTGGTATCAAATAATGACCAAAATCCTGATAGTTGCCACCATTTCAAGCACCTTGGTTTCATCCATGACATCCCCGAAGAAAGCCCAGGGCTCGGTAGTGATGGTTGAGCATGTGTTACTGGTCTCAAAAACAAAATTGGTTGCACTTGATGGTGACATTAACAAGAAAAGTAAACGAGCAGCTCACCCACCCATCTTATACAACTATGGGTGGGCATGACACTTCTGAGCCCAGAAAATCTCATATGATGAAAAGCATAGAGATCATGATAAAGCCCTTAAGGGGTATTCGGGTAATATGAACGTTGACACAAAAACCCTTGAGTGATATAAAAAACTAAAACAACCAATACCATGCATAAGTCACAAAATGGAGCTAGATAATAAAGATTTTTAGTGATTACAAAATTTATGGCTCTATCGTAAAGAGGTGGAGTTTTCACTAATGATGGCCGCCACTGGAAACTACACAGTTTCATTATCTTGGTCTCCTCAGTTAACTCCTTCCTACCACTGTTCTCTGTAACAGTGAGTGATGTAACAGGTTTCTTGCATTGTACCATAGTAATGATGTGTAACTGCCATCACAACCAACACTGACCATATGGCATGCGCTGCAACCAACCGACTACACGCCAAACTAGTGTGATCACATTGAACCTTCCCGGAGGTACAGGACATGTGAGTGGACATGTGACCAGCGGCCAATCTTCTTTTTGCCGACGGACCAGCGCGGAGAGAAATTAACGGACTGATTAGGGCCAGTAGCATTTTAGATTTTCATTACTGTCTATGTCATCAGCAGTTTCCAGCTAAAGTGAGCAAAATTTATAATAACAATCTAATTACAATTAGCTTATATTTGAGTGCCACTGTATATGAATTAGTGTGATTCCTGGAACTACCCCTTACGTTTGAAATGTGTACTAATCGTTTACCTGTTATGGCAATGAAGCGATTGTATGTCTGCACTTATGTATATTTGTAAGGAGAAATGAAGTCAGGGTTTTTACCACATCTGGAGATGCTGGACATTTGCTCTTTTCTATATTGGTTGTGTTATGTAGTCCTATACTTGTCAGATTTGGGTGCAAGTTAGATGTGATTTAGAAGATATGGTAGGAGGGTAACAAACAAGTCTATATTGCATTCTCATTTGCGGTTGAAAACTAAAATTCTTTTGTTGTGTTATTGTGACCCTTTGGAGAGCTTTTCCATCATGTTGGAATTCCGGGTGGAATAGATGTATGGTTTCTTTTCTATTTGACACTTACACTAAAAGAGAGATTTCTCTGTCAACTTTACTGTATTCATAAGTCATTGTCATCGCTCCAGGCAACTTCATGGGGCGATGGCATGGGTTATTGAGGTAACATGATGTACTGAAAGTAGAGCACGAAATGATATCAGAACAGTTCATTCCATTCTATGTGATTGACTTTAATGGAGGTAAATTGTTAACTTGGCGATGGTCAATAACTGTTACTTTACTCCAATGTTAAAGTAATGGTGCACATATGTTTTAAACAATGTCAGCATTTTCTTGGCCTTATAACTGTTCCACATCTGGATCAATAGTTTTTATTGAAACATTTCAATAGAATTACTTCTATGGGAAATGTCCTGTTCTATTTTACACTCTCTGTCTCTTACGGCTTTAGGAGCACTCTGAACAGAAATTAAAAATCCAAAAGAAGAATCCCTTCAGAATCCAATTTCACTAGAAATAATTGCAAAGGATGCTTCAAGTAACTCGGCATACGTTCTTCTCTATGGCATTTCTATCAATGTTTGAAGGTTGCATTGTTTGCTGTTAGAGACAGACCTTGACTAAATTCCTACTAAAATGATTTCTTACACTTGCCTTTGGAGCTTTTATCAAAAGCAATGCCCCATTAGGACATCAATAAGGGTTGATCACCATACACATTTTTACCATTGTCAAGCTCTACTGGGAGCCAGATATTTTTATAGGGCGAATGATTATAGAGCTTATTCAGCGGTCTTAGGATTTTACCTATTTCATGTCACCTGGAAATGAGTTCCATGTCTGAGAAGGCAAACTATAGCCTATACTATATATTATATATATTATATATTACTCTGCTGATTAAACTGTGAGGTTTCTTAGGTTACCTATTTCCCCTCGAACACACCTTCAATGCCAAATTGTTGTGTCGCTGGTATAGTGCAGCTGCGATTACAATGAGTCACGTGCAACACATAGTGGGCTGAACATTTCTTAATACCTGTGAGCAGTTGCACAGAAAAGAATCATACCACAAGTCTGACAGACAAAACTGGCCAGAGCTTTCGTAAATATGGGCTGTATATTGTTTGTTCTCTATGTAGAACAATTGTGTTCTCAAGTGAGGACTACTGGGATAAACAACTAAGAGGTACATGACAGGGCTCATGCTGTTGGATGTCCACCTTTGACGAAAATAAAATACGTTATCGTGGAAATGTGGAGGGCCTGCAGGTGTTCTCTGGAATAAAGAATGGACTGGTTTCATAATTAACTTTGTGACTCCAAAGCCCTTTCCGGACACTGAATATTTATAGGCAATGATATAAATCTATGGAAGAATGAATAACGGGCATTCTTAGCGATGTCATGTTTCTGTTTTCAACACCTCGACATAGTGTCACCATCGTACGGGACTGTGCTGTTTAGGGACTGACTTTAAATCATGGGTGGCCGCTTTTTCCCTATTTCCCATATGTATATGAGGATGGCTGTTAGGGTCATTATCACTTGAGCACCATCGTAGAAAATTTGAAACAGCTCAGCATGATGTATATACGTGTGTGGAGTAGTGAAGTTGTTGTGCAAAGAAGGTATTCTAACATGGCTAGAATACATAGTGGTAGTTATCTGAAAGTTTTTCATAGTTGCACCAAGCCAGTCAAGGTGTACATAAGCCAAGTGTCTTGGTGATATGGTGGATAAGCTTTTTGACAGCATCTAAATGTGTGCCCTGTAAATGATAAGAAAACGCTGGGTGTTTCAAGATTAGTCTGAAATGGCACTATCTTGGGCACAGTATTCAAGGAGGCTTTGACGTGGTGCACAAGAGACAGCCGTCCAAGAAAACAAGATTTTTATTAAATGAATCATATTCTACAGTATATACCGATAAGATCTTGAAATTCTTGATCGCAGTACTGTATAATAAACAAGACACAAAATTATAAAAATGATACTTTTTATGACTACTGTTAGATGAAGATGTATTTAAGGTTTATGGCATGTTCTTCAAACCAATTTTGCATTTAGTTCGTCCAATATAATGGGACAATATCGTTCAATTGCTAGGGATTTGATTTATTTAAAGTGCTTGTTATTTTTTGGGGAATCTCATATGCTGATGAATGGAGATTAGCACAGGGTCATGTTGGGGTGGGAAGTGACATTTCCTTTTGTTTTCTGTAACACAATCTTTTGCAAATTAATGCAAAAAGTAAAATAATTTAGGCAACCGTCCTAGAGAACTAATGTCCGATATACTGGTATGGTTTATAAAGGGGTTTTATATTGTTAACACATATTTTTATTTAATTGTTGTCTAGCTGCATGAGGATTAGTGTTTGAGGATCGCATTTTCCTTTAAGTTGAATCTTGGTTCTGTGATGGAATTTGAAGAACTCGTTAGGGTTTTACTTTCAAAGTGGAGTTCAATATGTGATTACAAAATGTCTAAAATGTGACAAACACTAGGTAGCTATTTTTTGAACAGAAGGCAGCAAATGATGAAGTAAACAACATTTTCGCTGAACCTATCTGGTACTCAAAGTCTCTCTTCATTTAGGCAAATGATGTTCTAACCTAGCCACATACGTCATTCCAAGGGACAGTTGTATAATACCAACCAGGGGTTTTTAAAGGTTGCCCTTTGATCAATAAGTAGATTTGATGGTTATGGGGTATGTACTAAACCATCACAACAAGGGCATCTTTACTAGGATGAGTGACTGAAATGTTAGTAGGCCTCCCATACCAAATTCATGGGATCCAGGTCAGTGTTGGGGAAGAAAAAAGGAAATGTTTCTTAATTGCCGTTGATAAGCAGCCAAACTCAAGCAGATTTCAGGCCTCCTTAGCAGATGTAGGGATTGTCCTTGTTGGATGTTCGTGTGGTTTACTGAGCTGGACTTGTGCAGTCTAGAGCAGGATCAACACGTCCAGACACCATACAAAGAAAGACAGTAGGGGATGTTTTATAATCATCCTAGTGGTTCAGTCAGACTAGGTCGGGACTTGTGAAACAGACGAGAGGTGTGTACACGAAGAAACCTATTTATAACTGAAATAATTGCCCATTATAAAGGCACTGTAGCAGTGAAGGGAATTTTATGTTATACCATGACCTCTATACTAATACTGCACATCACCCGAAGGGCAGGGCAAAGGCTTAGCCATAGGAGTGAGGGACAGTTTCGACCTTCCCTGTTCCCAGTTCTTCCTGCTCTCTTAGTTCAGTTGTCTGACTTCCTTACTAATCAACGGAAACTTATCATCCAGCGAAGATATTGAAGATCCACTCTATTGCGCTAGTATTCAGCCAATCATGAAATATCATCAATATATTTTGTGTAATGTTGCATCTTCCCAGAGAATATTGGGGCACATTTACTAAGAAAAGGGGTTTAAACTGCACTAAATGCAGTTGCTGGTGTAGTGTGTCAGAGGGTTGCCAGACTACACGCATTTCGTGGTGAAATCTTAATGAATCTTCAGTACCTACATCACCCCAACAGAGTGCACCAACTTTTAACATAGAGCATGCATACAATTAAGTCGACCTTTGCATGAATAAATTGGCACACGGTTGCGATGATGCACTGCACGCCCTCATTTGTGTGCCATGATCCTAGTGCAGATTGTGCCACAAAAGGTCGTTTGGAAACAACTAGTGGGTTCCATGGATTTCTTCAATAGCCTGTGTAAGCAGTTTTGCATTTAAAAGAAACGTGCAAATGTTCAGCCAGAAAATGGGACACAGGGCCCTGTAGTGAATAGGTGCCTATTGTGTTTTCTACAGTTTCATAAAGTGGAAATTGCACCTTTCCTATCAAGTTCAAATTCTTGTTGGAAGAGAAGGATAATGGGGTCATTTCTAAGGGCCGATTGCGTTTTCACCGAGGTTTTGTTGTTACCCGATATTTCCGAAATTTGCGCCGATTTCCCCTGAAGCCCGGTTTTGGCGCAGCGATCGGAGGTGGCGCATCAGCATGGCATGCACACGACAGAATGGGGGGGGGGGGTGTGGGGTTGGCCGAACGAAACCGTCGGCATTCGGAAACAAAACGTTGAATTTAAACAAAACAAATGTAGTGCGCAACACTTGCACTTAACTTCCTAGAATTTGTGCCAGTGACATTTCAGGGCATTTCCAGCTATGCACTGGGCGGAAATTCAGCGCAAGCAGCAAAATTGTGGTGGACGGCAGGAGAGGACTACCATTGTAACCCGGACCGGATCCCAAATCCACCGCGTCAGGAGACAGCCGCCGCTTTGCATCGGGAAATGGACGCGGTGGGTAAGTAATCGACCCATGTGTTTACCCTACCTAGTTGGCTGAAAGAATGTGGTCATGTGAAAATAGGCACACAAAATACTAGTGCAGAAGTCCAGTTGCCAGTGAAAATTACACTTTTATACAAAGATAATACAAAAAGCCTTGTGTTGTTTAGAAGAATAGTCCATGTAATTTTGATTGTAACAGTGATGTCACAGTACTGAGCGGTCTTTTATAAACGAGGGAAGGAGCGAAAGGAATTATAGGCACAGGGGCATGGGGCTGGTGGTGTACTGCTTGCTGCTGGGTATGGGCATAAATGTGTGGTGGTGCAGGGAAGGGCATGTTCCATCTGTGCCTGACTCCAAGTTTCTCTGGTGAGTAAATCCAGGGTGTGTGGCCGTGTACTGGTATCCGCCATAGCAACACAAGTGAGGCATTGTCAATTACTGCAGACGTGCATCAACTTCCGTGGGATTATCTCTGGCATCCTCATCACTCAGTTTGCAAGTGCTCTGCCACCTCATCAGACGAAGAAGATATTATTGATGGATGAAAGGAAATGATACATGGCTCGGCTTCTTTGACAGTGCAGCGGAGACCGTGAGTAGTTGGTGAGGCTTGGGTGTTTGTGACAAGAACAAAGGGTGGATGGTGAGGTCTAGAACGCTGACCGTGGATAGAAGGACTGATATTCACGAATGACAGGAAAGTTGTGGCACAACCACAGGGAGCGTATAGAACAAGGGAAGGGGGCCAAATACAGTAGTCAGTCCAATATCACATCGTCTCCTGCGACTGCGCTACACCAGGGGGACCGCAAACAAAGCATCCCGACTTGTGGTGTCTGAGGGCTGATATTTTTTTTCTACAGAACTGGCAAATGAGAGAGACATTCTGTGCCACCAGACATAAAGCGTTGCCAAACTGTTTAACAAATTGTGATACATACAGTATGACCAGGCATCAGAAGAGTAACACATGATCGCAGTGACGTTAGACACCAAAAAGTGCATGGAAACATTAAGTCCGTGCCTCTAGTTAAGTTGGCCCCACTGTTTCCACTGTAAGGAAAAATGAGATGTCACTACACACCCAGTGCAAAGAAGACAAGGGGATCTAGCACTACGGGATAAATATTTAGTAAAGATCAAAGGCATACGGAAAACAAATACTACCACCATTACCACTACCAGCATCATTCTCACAGGGCTTGTCAACATCGATCCATCTGCTCTCCTACCCCCAAATAATGGAGAAAAGGCAACACGTTGGCATCATCAAACACAAAGCTAGGTCTTTGAATAGGAGGCAATTCCTAAATGTGGCCTTTAAAATGCTCCTTCAAGCTGGTGGAGATGGACAATTTCAGAGATACTGACCTGGGCAACTGTCTCATAGTATGAAGTTTACAGCCACATTACTTTTCTCCGCAGGGCAGTATCTCATGCCCTTAGACAAGTTTTTTCAAAGTGCAGCTCACAATGCTATTAGTGAGCGAGGTGCATCTACGACTGACCTTATTGGACCCATACGACAGGCAGATGCTGCATCCCCTTTAACAGCCATGTGCTTGTCTGGAGGCAGGAGGGACTCGGATCACATTCAGCTCTCATCATTATTGCCGGAATCACTCATGCCGTTGATGCCCTGGTACCCTATGCTCCTGCTCTGTTTCAAGAGTTTGCCCACAACAAGAAGTTGTACTATTAATACGTTCTCATGATACTTAGTGGGGTCCCCACTTGCGCATTTAGGGAGAGGTTTCCAATTACAGACCATCACGGGTCAAATGGTAATAATCCCGGTTTGAAGCCGATTTTCCACGATTATGTTCCTCGTATTGTGAAAGCGAAAGCTGTCTTATACATCAAAAAACCTCGTGATAAACCACGGGATACGCTTTATCATAGACCAGGCACGGTGACGGTTGTAATCTCTTAATTTGTTATACCATGTCCTCCTTCTTAAAATAAACTTTGAATTATGATATGGGGCTTCTACTAAGGGTCCGAACGCGACTTTCGTCGGGTTCCCAAACGATTTCAGGATTGTTGCCCTGAATTGCCCCAAGATTTGTGTGCAGTGCGACGATTTGGTCATCGGCACCCGACTTTCAGCGACAAATCCGGGGCGGGAATTGCACCAACATGAACCAGGGAATAAGAAGTGGTGAAATCCGGCGGCCTCGGTGCAGCAGCGACACTGCGGGTGGAATTCGGGCACGGACCTAGTGAATCCCTGGCTAGACCCACATACAGTATCAGAGAACGTGCGATGCTGCGATCGCGACTGGACGGCGGGTAAGTAAATGAGCCCCAAGGAGCCGAGGGGCTTGGTGGGGTAGTACCGAGCCCCTCAGTGTGAAGCGTATTCGGCCTCTAGGTACAGTGCTAGCAGATAAGCATCCCATCCACCTTACTTCCCCCTCCTTTTTGCCTTTTCAAAAGTCTAGCCAGCTAAATAAGTGCAACGAATGTCAATTATTTTACGGTCCAGTGTCCTTCAAGTCCAGAGCTCCTCATTACAGTTGTCATGTGGAATCGTGTTACAATGTTTTGTACATGTAGAAATCTAGCTGTTTACGATTTCGTATTACTAATTAGCAAATGTTTGTTCCCAAATAAACCTCTATAGGTTTACCCCAAGAAAACAACTTAAATTCTGAAATCCATGGCAGTTGAGAATGAGAGAAAACTCAGAAGGGACTATTCCTTCCTACATGAGCTGGCATCTTCCTTGTTCTATAAACATTGACAAAAAGATAAAAATATAGAGCGCATGATAAAAGCATGACAATGATTGATACAAGGGAGGGAAACACAGCATACCATACAACGATGGCAGGGCATCGGAAAACTGTCATAGTCCAATCCAGTAATATAAAGAATCTGTGAACATGTGTTCAGAAACTCCTAATCATCTTAGCGAAGTTCGTCTTGACAGGTAGAACACTGCAAAAATTCTTGTTTAAAAAAAGATTCAACACTCACAACCAGTCACCAAGCACAGCTAAAATCAAAAAGGAAAAAGAAGACACTGCAATCTTTTCATACGGATTGCGGACAATCGTCGAAAGCCACAACAGAGGTATGACATCAAATGATAATGCTTTAAGACAAAAAGAAAGAAAAACCAACGGAAAAACAACTAACCACGTCCAAACTAAAGTGTAATTATCCACGCGATACAGACGCTTAAAAGCTCGTTTCTGGATGACACAAATATATCTTTATCTGTGAAAAACTTCATGCGAATCGCAACGTCGCGTATTCCTCTGCCTTACATAAGCCTTTATATTTTGGAAACCCTTTTTGTTTTTTTTTCGGCTGTGGTGCAGGTGGCTCACCTCTCGTATACGTTGTGTTCTGATTAGGTTCAGTACGCTTCATGTCCCCGAGGATGGTCAGTTCTGTGCCTGCAGTCAATGAGACCGAAGCTATCTGTGCCTCTGCGTCCGTTGACAGGATTGTGGCCAGGCCTGCATGACTATGGTGGAGCAGTAGCACCAGGCCTGCATGACTATGGTGGAGCAGTAGCGCCAGGCCTGCATGACTATGGTGGAGCAGTAGCACCAGGCCTGCATGACTATGGTGGAGCAGTAGCGCCAGGCCTGCATGACTATGGTGGAGCAGTAGAGCCAGGCCTGCATGACTATGGTGAAGCAGTAGAGCCAGGCCTGCATGACTATGGTGGAGCAGTAGCACCAGGCCTGCATGACTATGGAGGAGCAGTAGCGCCAGGCCTGCATGACTATGGTGGAGCAGTAGCGCCAGGCCTGCGTGACTATGGTGGAGCAGTAGCGCCAGGCCTGCATGACTATGGTGTAGCAGTAGCGCCAGGCCTGCGTGACTATGGTGGAGCAGTAGAGCCAGGCCTGCATGACTATGGTGGAACAGTAGAGCAAGGCCTGCATGTGCAACATCCCCCACCGGGGCCTAGCCTTTTCTCGGGGCCTGGAGTCAGCCGGGGCCCGCAGTACCTGAGTGGCTGGCAGTTGCGGCCTAGGCACGCTAGTGTCACGGTGCTTTGTATTGGGAAACCGGAGGGCTGTCCTACAGCCTGGCAGGTCTCCAGCAGGGTGGTGTTGGCAAGAAATGATGAGGGAGAGGCTGCTATAGCGTATCTCCCTGGGGCAACCCTTGGTGTCTAGAGTATGAGTCTCTGTGCAGTGGACAGGGTGCCTGTAATGATGGCAGCCGTAGTAGCAGGGACCAGACGGAGGCAGAGGTTGAACAAAAACAACTTACAGTTCTTTATTGGAACCGACAGGAACCGCAGCAACGTGCCTTTAACAGAGTAGTGGAGTGCTGAGATGTAGTTGGAGGGAGCCACAGGATGTAGAGCGCCAGCCTGGATGCAGAGGGCAGGCTGGGAGGTAGCTGTGTCCTAATAGGATGCTTCAGCTTGTCCTGGGATGCTTCAGATATCACCCTTAAAGGTAGGATGATACCCCTTTCCTCACTAACTCTTAGCTATTAGCTCCATTCTTCAGGCAGGGGCTAGGCTCTTCCTGCTCTGGTCTGGTATGCTAGCTGTATAGAGTTTAGACTGGAGTTACCCCAGTCTGCTTCTGCAGACTCCTAGGTCTGGCTAGAACTGATCTCTAGAACATTCTTGGCCAGGGGTTTTGTTACCTCCACTGGTCAGGTGGTGGCTGCTCCTCCAGTTACATCTCAGCTTACAGAAAACAGAGTGTAATACATGTGATTGGATGACACATCTTACATCACACTAAACACTTAACTCCTGCCTTACCAGGCAGGATCTACCACTGCAATGTTCCCCTGTGTCCTATAAGGACTATGTTGTGTGATGTAGTGACATGCTGTGGGGCTGACTAGACCCTACACAGGCTGCAAGCTACATGGTGGGACGTATTCGCAACCACTCCTCTGCCTTGCATCGGCAAGGGTGTTGCACATGACTATGGTGGAGCAGTAGCACCAGGCCTGCATGACTATGGTGGAGCAGTAGAGCCAGGCCTGCATGACTATGGTGGAGCAGTAGAGCCAGGCCTGCGTGATTATGGTGGAGCAGTAGCACCAGGCCTGCGTGATTATGGTGGAGCAGTAGCGCCAGGCCTGCATAACTATGGTGAAGCAGTAGAGCCAGGCCTGCATGACTATGGTAGAGCAGTAGCGCCAGGCCTGCGTGACTATGGTGGAGCAGTAGAGCCAGGCCTGCATGACTATGGTGGAGCAGTAGCGCCAGGCCTGCATGACTATGGTGAAGCAGTAGAGCCAGGCCTGCATGACTATGGTGGAGCAGTAGGGCCAGGCCTGCGTGACTAAGGTGGAGCAGTAGAGCCAGGCCTGCATGACTATAGTGGAGCAGTAGAGCCAGGCCTGCATTTGTACCCAACAACTATCACATTGATCTTGCTTTGTTATGTTTAGACAATTTGCCATGTTGCAAATACACGTTTGGGGTATGGATGGCATGGATTCCTTTAGACATACATCTCATGCTAACTGTCACATTGTGTTATACAGGCAGATCTTAGAGGTAGGCAAGGGTTAAAATCTTGAGTGGTCTTTCAGAAGGTGTAATAGTGGTAGTAGATCTTGGGTTGTCCCTTTCATCCTGCTTTAATCCACAGCAGGCAGGGCCCAAGTGTGAAGGGTGAGTACAAATTAATGACCAAATCTGATAGTTTGCACCATTTCACAGCACCTTGGTTTCATCCACTGACATCCCCAGAAGAAGCCCAGGGCTCGTAGTTATATTCTTGTACAAGAATATAACTACTATAATACTGCTCCCTATGTACAGGAATATAACTACTATAATACTGCCCCCTACGTACAAGAATATAACTACTATAATACTTCCCCTTATGTACAAGAATATAACTACTATATTACTGCCCCTATGTACAGGAATATAACTACAATAATACTGCCCCTTATGTTCAAGAATATAACTACTACAATACTGCCCCCTATGTACAAGAATATAACTACTATAATACTGCCCCCTATGTACAGCAATATAACTACTATAAAACTGCTCTCCCACCTCCACAGACAGCTACCCTTCCCCCCAGGTTTTCTCTCTCTCCTCACTCAGACAGCGTACCTCCATGTGTTGTACCCCTTCCCACACAGCAAATTCCCCCAGGTCTCACAAAGCAAGCCCCCCAGGTCTAGTTCCCATCCCTCCCTAAAGAACTTTTTTTTAAAATCTTAATTGTTGTGGTGCAGGCAATGCTTTACAATATGGTCACAGATATGTATACATATATTTGTATATGTATATATACTATCTTTAAGAGGACACATGTATTACAAGCCAGTTCATTGTATTGTCAGTGAAACCTGAAGTTTGGACCTCTTTCTAATGAAACTATTCTCTCACTAATCAAGAGTCAACACTACAGCCATCTACGTGCACTGATTTGTGTAAGATTAATATAAATTAAGGTTTCAAGACCTGGATGGTGGGTGACTTTTACTAGTGAAATGTCCTTTTTGAAGTCTATTAAAGTGAAAAGTTTTGAGCTGCATTACAATGACAACACACTCATGAGTCTGCAGGACCTGGAATAGAGTATCGATCGCAAAGCTCCTCCAAACACCAGAGTTTCTTAAAACAACTTATTGTGTGGGATTCACTGGTCACAACTTTGTGATGAGTAGCCGCGAATTGCAAACTCTGCGTTTATTCTGAACTTTGAAGGTTCAGATCCAGATCAAACCAGTCGGCAATGCACACAATCAGCACTCTCCAATTACATCATGGCGACACAAAGTACGCGGGCACATTAGTACCAGCAGCTTTTAAAGCATTACACTCACAATTGGTGCCAGCACCGAATCTGGGTGTTACTTGGAGTGTGGTCCTGATCCGACCAAATTGGGAAACAGAGCCAGACTTCAGTCCACTCATCCTCAGTCACTACCCCACAATCTGAAATTGATGACCTATTCTAAGTTCTAGAAACTGCTTTAATATTGTAATACCGTATATACTTGAGTATAAGCAGAGTATTTCAGCACCATTTTTGTTGTACTCTAACACCATGGGCAGCTCCTCTTCTTTCTTCATGTGTGCCAGCGCTGCCTCCAGCCCGCGTGGCACACACACTATGCTGTAAGCAATGGTTGTTACTTACCTGGAACCCGCACATGGATGATTTGCTGCCTGGGGCATCACAGTGGTAATTATTTATTATTTTATTTATATACCACCGGGGGCAGGCTTGCTATTTACTACTGGGGCTTGCTGGATATATATTAGGGAGGCTGTGACCAATGCATTTCACACCCTCTGCTTATATTTGAGTCAATAGGTTTTCACAGTTTTTGGTGGTAAAATCACATGCTTCAGCTTATAGTCAAGTATATACTTGAGTAAGTTTTGAGTAAGTTTTTTCAACATTTAATGTTAATGGTCTTTACGGTCACATTTTAGAAAATACCCATTCCAAAAAAAAATATTTTGGTTAGTAGTAGTTTACAGAGGAAATTATGAAACAATTCCGATAGCGAAATTCTTAAAGTAATTTTTTTCATCAATCCACTGGCTTTTTTTTATATATAATAGCAATGTGCGGTTACTATAAAAAGTGGGATGTTATATGATTCTTGGGTTAAGTAAAATAGAATATTGCAGATTTTGACATTTAGCCACTGTGCACTTTTTACAGCCTGCCTGATAATGTAATTTTAAAGTAATTTAAGTATGGATTGCAGGTCTAGCAGAAATAAAAATGATTATACTTGTCCTTTAATGAGAACTGCTCCAATTTTTTTCTTTTGCATAATTCATATTCCAACATTTGAGTTTCTTTCAGTCATTGAATGTATTCTAGGGAACTAGAATTGTTCTGTTTTAAATCAGATTTAGATTTCATGTATGAAATAGCGATAACAATAATGATGCTAAAGTAGTAGGATCTGTGGTCTTCTCCACTATATCCAAGCAAACATAAAAGAGTGATAACCAGAGGTAATAGATTAAAAATCACAAAAATACATTGCACAGGTATATTATCTTTTCTAAATACGTATAGAAAAGTCAAAAGAGGAAGAGAGAGGACAGAAGGGAGCAGTTCAGTGTAAAAGTCATTTTATTACACACTTTTTTATACTATGTGAAACACATGCCCATATTAACCAAAGTCTTTTGTGTAGGTTAGAGCAAATTAGGTCTAGATAAAATATATTGTTGATTTCATGGAAAACACAAATTGTCTGGGTGACTCCAAACTTTTAAGCTGGAGTGTAAGATTATGTCAGCATGGATGTTACAGGTTCATAGTTCTTTTTTGTCTGCTTTCTTTTAAGCAGTGGCTTCTTAACAACTACCGTACATATTTCTTTCGTCCATATGATTGTCTTTTCATATGGAAAGGATGGAAACAAATGTCTGATTTTGACAGTCACGTTTTTCATGATTTTCACTATATCTAAGAATATCAAAAAACTCATATTTTCACATATCTTCAATTTCATCATACCTATCTGTTACTTGTGGATTGTCCAGTCATGCGACTGCCCGAATTGACCAGATTTGGTGGGGGCCCCATTAAAGGGCAAGGTGATGGGGGCCCTGGGGCAGAAAAGCAATGAGAAAAGTGGTCTTTGGCTAGTACCCTGTTTTCAAAATATGCAGATGAAATTTTAGTGGCTCATATATTATTTTTACATAGGATCTCTGATGTTAATGTACGACCTTTACAGTTTCGCTAGGATATACTGAACATAGACAGTCATGAAGCTTAATGCAGTCTATCCAAACATGTACTGTTACCTTTCTCTTTTCTAGAGTCAGGAATGCGTTATTAATAAAACCTCAATTTCAATGCTGAGATGAGTTATGTTTAACTATTTATGCTGATAAGAGATGTGGAAAAAGCCTAACTGGAAGTACATGGAAGAAAATTGATTCATGTAAATAATCTAGAGTGCCTAATAAATAATTACAGATTTGATATGTTTTTGGATAGTATAACTTTTTGCTAAGTGCTTGTAATGGGTGATGCCCAGAAAAGCCGTTAGCAAGAAAAAATATATATTTAGCACTTCGCTTTCCACAAATGTTCTTTATTGAGTGATATTTGTCAACTCAGATAAATGAAGGCACTCATGCTTCACTCAGTCATGAAAATGAAATATGTATCCAGTACCAACTGTAGTCCACTTGTCTTATGATGTTTGGCTACCTGTTCGATGTAAATTTTGCCGTAGCCAAAAATTTCCACTTTGTCACATACAGTATAAGATGTAAACAAATGCTAATCTAAATTGCATTTTGATCTGCATTTTGAATTGGCTTTTGTACCCAACAACTATCACATTGATCTTGCTTTGTTATGTTTAGAAAATTTGCCATGTTACAAATACATGTTTGGGGCATGGATGGCATGGATTCCTTTAGACATACATCTCATGCTAACTGTCACATTGGGGCACATTTACTTACCCGGCCCATTTGCGATCCAGCGGCGCGTTCTCTGCACAGGATTCGGGTCCGGACGGGATTTATGAAGGTAGTTCCTCCGCTGCGCTGAAAATCATCTGAACGCGCCGGAATACACCGAGCTGGACCAGGTGAAAGTAAGCGCTTCCCATGCGACACATTTTCGGTTTTTAAATGCGGCGGTTTTTCCAAATACGGCGGGTTTTCATACGGTCACGCCCCCCGATTTCCGTCGCGCGAATGCCGGCGCCGATGCGCCACAATCCGATCGCATGCGCCAAAATCCCGGGGCAATTCAGGTACAATCAGCGCAAATCGGAAATATTCGGGTAACACGTCGGGAAAACGCGAATCGGGCCCTTAGTAAATGACCCCCATTGTGTTATACAGGCAGATCTTAGAGGTAGGCAAGGGTTGAAATTTTGAGTGGTCTTTCAGAAGGTGTAATAGTGGTAGTAGATAGTGGGTTGTCCCTTTCATCCTGCTTTAATCCACAGCAGGCAGGGCCCAAGTGTGAAGGGTGAGTACAAATTAATGACCAAATCTGATAGCTTGCACCATTTCACAGCACCTTGGTTTCATCCACTGACATCCCCAGAAGAAGCCCAGGGCTCAGTAGTTGATGGTTTAGCATGTTTACGTGTCTCAATTGGTCTGCACTTTATGGTGCATTAAAAGAAAAGTAACATGCAAGCTCACCACCCACCCCTTATACAACTCTGGTGTGCATGGACACTTCTGAGTCCCAGAAAATCCTCATATGAAAAAGCATGAGATCATGATTAAAGCCTTAACATCTGAAATGTGTTAATCTTTACCTGTGGCAATGAAGATTGTATGTCTGCACTTATGTATATTTTTAAGGCGAAATTAAGTCAAGTTTTTACCACATCTGGAGATGCTGGACATTTGCTTTTTCATATGGTGTGTTTATTATTCCTAAACTTTCCAGATTTTGGGTGAAGTTAGATGGTGATTTAGAATATATGGGAGGGTAAACAGACAAGTCTATATTGCATCTCATTTCGGTTGAAAACTAAAGGTGTTTTTGTTGTGTTATTGTTATCCCTTTGGAGAATTTTCCATTATGTTGGAATTCCGGGGGTAAAGATCTATGGTTTTCTGTATCTATTTGCACTTACACTAAAAGAATGAGATTTCTCTGTCAACATTTACTGTTCAATAAGTCATTGTCATCGCTCCAGAACCCTCATGGGGCTGGCAATGTGGTGTCTTAGAGGTAAATGATGTACTGTAAAGTAGTAGCACCGAAATGAATATCAGCTAACAGTTGCAATTCCATTCTTTGGTTATGACTTTAATGGGTAACATTTTAATTTGGCGATGGATCAATAACTGTTAACTTTTACCTCCAATTTAAAGTAATGTGCAATATGTTTTACAACTGTCAGGCATTTTTCATTGGCCTTACTAACTGTTACACATCTTGGATCAATAGTTTTCTTTGAACACATTGAATAGAAATCTAATTCCTATGGGAAACTGTCCTTTTCTATTTTACACTCTCTGTCTCTTATGCTTTAGGAGCCTCTGAACAGAAATTAAAAATCAAAGAAGAATCCCTTCAGAATCAATTTCACTTAGAAATAATCTGCAAAGGATGCTTTCAAGTAACTATTCATACGTTGTCTTCTTCTGGTATTTCTTCAATGTGAGTTGTATTGTTTAAACACACTCTTGACCTAACAATTCCTTCATAAAATGATTTTTTACACTCTGCCTTTGGTAGCTATTCACAAGCAATGTCCCATTAGGCATCAATAAGGGTTTGATCAGCCATCACACATTTTTACCATTGTCAAGCTCTCCTTGAGCCAATATTTTTATAGGGCGCTGATTATAGATGCTTATTCAGGCTCTTAGGATTTTACCTATTCATGTCACCATGGAAATGCAGTCCATTCTGCAGAAGGCAATATATATATATATATATATATATATATATATATTACTCTGCATGATAAATGTGTTGCATGGTTCTACTATTTCCCCTTGAACACCCCTTTCAATGCAGAATTTTGTGTCGGGTATAGTGCAGCTGCGATATAAATGAGTCACGTGCAACACATATGTGGCGCTGAAATTTCTTAAATACCTGTGCAAGCAGTTTGCACATAAAAGAACATACAAAGTCTGACAGAAAACTGGCACAGGAGCTTTAGTAAATATGGGCTCGTATATTGTTTGTCTCTATAGTACACACAATTGTGTCTCAATTGAAGGACTACTGGATAAACAACTAAGAGGTACATTGCAGGGCTTCATGCTTGTTGGATGTCACCTTTGAAGAAAATAAATCATATCTGGAAACTAGGAGAGGTCCTGCAGGTGTTCTCCTGGAAAAGAATGGCACTGGTTTACAAATTCAACTTTGTTACCCCAACACCTTACCGGACACTGAATATTTATAGGCAATCTGATAAAATATATGGAAAGAAATGAAAACGTGGCATTCTTCGCTGTCATTGTTTCTGTTTTTCAACACCCACAATAGTTGTCACCATCGTACGGTGACTGTGCTTTTATGGGACTGACTTTAAATCATTGGGTGCCGCTTTTTCACTTCTTTCCATATGTTATATAGGATTGCCTATAGTCATTTATCACTGAGCACCACCAGAACATTTGAAACAACCTAGCCATTGACTTATAACGTGTTGGAGTAGCGAAGTTGTGTTTGCAAAGAAGTGTTATTCTAAACATGCTAGAAGTACATAGTGGTAGTTTCATGAAAGTTTTCATAGTTGCACACAAGCCAGTCAAGGTGTACATAAAGCCAAGTGTTTGCTGAATTATGGTGAAGCTCTTTGAAGCATCCTAAATGTGTTCCCTGTAAATGAAAGATAAAGCTGGGTTTCAAAGAAGTCTGAAATGGCACTATATGGGGCACAGTTATTTCAAGGGTCTTTAGACTGGTGCCACAAGACCGAGCCAGTCCAAGAAAAAGATTTTTATTAAAGTGAACATCAATATACAGTATATACAGATAAGCCTTGAAATTTCTTGATCAGTACTGTATTAACAAGACACAAAATTATAAAATGACTACTTTTTATGACTACTGTTAGCTAATGATGTATTTAAGGTTTATGGCATGTTCTTCAAACCAATTTTGCATTTAGCTTCTCCAATATAATGGAAATATATTGTCAATTGTCAGGGATTGATTATTTAAAGTGCTTTTTATTTTCTTGGGAATTCTCATTATGCTGATACATTGGAGATTAGCACACTGGGTCATTGAGGGTGTGGAAGTGACATATTCCTTTTTTTCTGTAACCACATCTTTTGCAAAGTAATGCAAACAAATTAAATATATATTTATGCAACCTCCATAGATAAATAATGGTAACAGTATTACTGTTAGGTTATAAAGGGGGTTTTATATTGTTAACACCATATTTTTTTATTAATGTAGCTGCATGAGTGATTATGTTTTTGCAGGATCATTTTCCTTTAAATGTTGAATCTTTGGTTCTGTGGAATTTGAGAACTGTAGGGTTTTACTTTCAAAGATGGATCAAATATGATTTACAAAATTCTCAAATGAGACAACTACTGTAGCATGATATTTTCTGAACAGAAGGCAGCAAATGACTTGAAGAAACAACATTTTGCTGAACCTTATGGTACTCAAAGTCTCCTTCAGTGTTATGCAAATGATGTTCTAACTAGCACATAGTCACCAAGGGACAGTTTTAATACATACCAACCAGGGTTAAAGGTTCCCCCTTTGATCAATAATTAGAATTTAGATGGTACTGGTGATATAAAATCACAACAAGGGCTATTACTAGTGATGAGTGAACTGCAAAGTTTAGGTCCATACCAAATTTCATGGGATCCAGGTCCATGTTTGGGGAAAAAGCGTAAAATTTCTTAATTGACTGTTGAAGCAGCCAATCAAGCAGATTCCAGCCCCTTAGCAGACGTAGGGATGTCCTCTGTTGGCATGTCTGTGGTTTACTGAGCTGGACTTGTGCAGTCTAAGAGCAGGATCACACGTCCAGACACCATTACAAAGAATAGACAGCTAGGGAGAGTTTTCTACTCATCCTAGGGTTCAGTCAGCTAGGTAGGGACTTGTGAAACAGAAGCAGGTGTGTACAAGAAGAACCTATTATTAACTGAAATAATTGCCCTTATAAAGGCACTGTATCAGTGCAGGGATATTTTTACTGATTATACAAGATTCTATAGCAATACTTGCACATCACCCCGCAGGCAGGGACAAGCTTAGCCATAGAGTGAGGGACAGTTTTCCCTTCCCTGATTCCCTAGTTCTTCCTGCTCTCTTAGTTCAGTTTTCTGCTTCCTTATAAACAACGACAACTTCATCATCCAGCAAGATATTGAAGATCCACTCTCTGGCTAGTATTCAGCCAAATCATAAATCATCATCAATCATATTTTGTCTGTAATGTTGCTCTTCCCAGAGAATATTGGGGCACATTTACTAAGAATAGGGCAAACTGCACTAAATGCAGTTTGCCTGTGTAGTGTGCAGAGGGTGCCAGATACAGCATTTCTGGTGCACATCCTTAATGAATCTTCAGCTCCCTGCACTACCCCAACAGAGTGCACCAACTTTAACATAGAGCATGCAATACAATTAAGTCGGACTTTGCATGATAAATCTGGCACACGGTCTGAATGAGCACTGGAACGCCCCCTCATTTGTGTTGCATGATTCCTAGTGTAGCTGTGCCACAAAAGGGTCGTGTGTGACACAATAGTGGTGCAGGCATTTCTTAAATACCTGTGTAAGCAGTTTGCACTTAAAAGAACGTGCAATGTCAGCCAGAAAACTGGCGCAGGGCCCTTAGTAAATGTGCCTTATTGTGTTTTTCTACCTAGTTCATAAAAGTGTGAAAATTGCACTTTCCTATCAAGTTCTAAATTCTTGTTGGAAGAGAATAATGGGGGTCATTTACTAAGGGCCCGATTCGCGGTTTCCCGATGTGTTACCCGAATATTTCCGATTTGCGCCGATTTCCCCTGAATTGCCCCGGGTTTTTGGCGCACGCGATCGGATTGTGGCGCATCAGTGCTGGCATGCACACGACGGAAATGGGGGCGGTGTGGCCGAACGAAAACCCGACGGATTCGGAAATAACGCTGCATTTAAAAAAAACTAATGTGTCGCAAAACTTGCACTTACCTTCACTAGGAATAGGCCGGTGAATTTCAGGGCATTCCAGCAGGCCTCGGGGAAATTCAGCGCAGCAGCAACATCTGGTGGACGGCGGAGGAACTACCTTAGTGAATCCCGGCCGGACCTGAATCCACCGCAGAGAACGCGCATCGCGAATGGACCGGGTAAGTAAATCTGCCCCATTGTGTTTCCCTACCTAGTTGAGCAAAGTGTGGTCATTGAAAATAGTGCACACAAATACCTAGTGCAGAAGTCCAGTTGCCAGTGAAAATTACACTTTTATACAAAGATAATAAAAGACTTGTTGTTAGAAGAATAGTCCAGTAATATCTTGATTGTAACAGTGCTGTCACAGTACTGAAGGTCTTTTAAAATGAGGGAAGCAGGAATTAAGGCACAGGGGCAGGGCGGTGGTGCTACTGTTGCTGATGGTAGTGGTGATAAAGCTGGTGGTGCAGGGAAAGGGCATGTTACATCTCTGCCTGCTCCAAGTTTCTCTGGTGCAAGTAAACTCCAGGGTGTGTGGCCTGTACTGGTATCCGCCATTAGGCAACACATAGTTGAGGCATTGGTCAATTAAATGGCAGACAGTGCATCAACTTCCGTGGGATTATCTCTGGCATACTCATCCTCAGTTGCAAGTTGCTCTCCACCTCATCAGAAGAGACTTATTATGATGATGAAATGAAACTGCTAATGGCTCTGGCTTTCTTTGAAGTGCAGACGGAGAAGTTGAGCAGTGGTGAGGCTTGGTGGTGAAAGAAACAAGGGGTGATGGTGAGGTCCTAGACCTGACATGGATAGAAGGCACTGATACTTCAGATGAAGAAGTTGTGGCCCTAAACCACAGGGAGCCACGTAGAACAAGGGAAGGGGGCCAAATACAGTAGTCAGCCCATAGTCACATCGTCTCCTGCGACTGCCTACACCCTGGGATCCAGCAAACAAAGGCCATCCCACTTGGTGTCTGGAGCATGATATTTTTTATCACAGAATGCAGAAGACATTCTGTGCACCAGACCATAAAGCGTTGCCAAAGCCTTAACAATCTAAGTACATCATGTATGACCAGGCATCAGCAGAGTAAAACATGATCTGCGGTGACTAAGACACCAAAAAAGCCTGGAAACATCTAAGGCTCCGGCTTCTGCTTAAGTTGGCCCAACCTGTTTCCCTGCTAAGGAAAAATGAGATGTCACTACCACCACCATTTAAAGAAGAAAGGGGACTAGCACTACTGGGATAAATATAGTAAAGATCAAAGGCATACGGAAAACAAACTACCTCCACCATTACCACTACCAGCATCATTCTCACCAGGGCTGTCAACATCATCCATCTAGCTCTCCATACCCCCAAATAATGGAGAAAAGGCAAAAGTTTGGCCCATCAAACACACAAGCTTAGGTCTTGAATAGGAGCAATTCCTAAATGCTGGCCTTTAAAATGCTCCATTTCAGGCTGGTGGAGATGGACAATTTCAGAATACTGATGGCTGCAACTGTCTCATAGTATGAAGTTTCCAGCCACCTCTACTTTACCCGCCAGGCAGTCTCTGCCCTACACAAGTTCAAAAGTGCACTGCACAATGCTATTAGTACTGAGGTGCATCTCACGACTGACACTTGGACCCATAAGCACAGGCAGAGATGATGCATCCCTTTAACAGCCCAGCTGGTCTTGAGGCAGGAGGTACTCTGGATCACATTCAGCTCTCATCCATTATTGCCGGACATCACTCATTGCCTGGAGGTACCTCCTGCTCCTGCTCTGTTTCAAGAGTTGCCCCTAACAAGCAAGATTGAACTATTAAACAGGTTCTCATGCTACTTTAGTTGGGTCCCCTCTTGCCCATTTAGGGAGAGTGTCCAATTACAGACCATCAAGGTCAAATTGGTAAAAGCCAGGTTTGAAGCTTTCACGATTCTGTTCCCTGTATGAAAGCAAAGCTTTCTACCATCAAAAACCATCATGATAAACCAGGGACGCTTACTCATAGATCCAGGCACTGTGACTGTGGTAATCTTCTTATATTTGTTATCCATGTCATCCTTCCTTCTAAAATAAACTTTTGAATTATGATATTGGGGCTTATTTACTAAGGGTCCGAATCGCGCACTTTCGTCGGGTTTCCCAACGATTTCCGATTTGCCCTGAATTGCCCCAAGATTTTGGTGCATGCGATCGGATTTTGGCTCATCGGCACCCGCTTTCATGCGACAGAAATCGGGGGGCATGCACTCACATGCACCAGGAATAAGAAGGTGAACTCCGGCGGACCTCGGTGCAGCAGCGACACCTGGTGGATATCGGGCGCACGGACCTTAGTGAATCCCGGCAGACCCAAATCAGTATCAGAGAACGCGATGCTGGATCGCGACTGGACCGGGTAAGTAAATGAGCCCCAATGAGCCTGAGGGGCTCTGGTGGGTATTACCAGAGCCCCTCCATGCTGAAGCGTTACGGCTGGTACAGTGAGCAGAACATGCCTCCCCCTCCACCTGTACTTTCCCCCTCCTTTTGCCCTTTCAAATCCAGCAGCAGCCTAAAGTGCAAACTATGTAAATATTTTACTGTCCTGTCCTCTCAAGTCCAGAGCTCTCATTACAGTTGTCATTTGAATTCTGTTACAATTTTTTGTAAATGTAGCACTATACATTTTTACCATTCCCTATAACATTAGCAAAATGTTTTTTCCCCATAATAAACCTCTATAGTTACCCAAAATGTCAACTTACACTTCTGAAATCCATGCAGTTGAGAATGAGAAAACTCAGAATGGACTAATTCCTTCCTACATGAGCCGCATCTTCCTGTTTTATACTACATTGACAAAAAATAAAAATAAAGAGCAGATAAAACACTGACAATGATGAATACCAAGGGAAACCATGCTACCATACAACAGATTGCAGGCATCCGGAAAACTGTCAAAGTCCAACGTAATATAAAGAATTCTGTGAAAGTGTTCAGAAACTCCTAATCATCTTTAGCCGAATTGGCTTGACAGGTAGGAACACTGACAAACTGTTAAAATAAAGATTTCAAACTCACCCAGTCACCAAGCACAGCTAAATCAAAAAGAAAAAGCAGACACTGCAACTTTTCATACGCATTCTAGACCAAATCTGTCTGAGCCAAACAGAATGAACATCAAATGACTATGCTTTAAGAAAAAAAGAAAGAAAATACACAACGGAAAACAACTAACCACAGTACAAACATAAAGTGTAATTATCCCCTACAATAGCTTAAAAGATCTCGTTCTTCCTCGTATGACACAAAATATATCTTTATGCTTGAAAAAGATTCATTGCGAATCGAAACGTCGCGTATTCTATGCCTTAAATAAAGCCTTTATACTTTTGGAAACTTTCGCGTGCTGTGGCTCCCTCCATCGATGTTCTGAAGTAAAGATTCATGTACCAGGATCTTCTGCTGCGAGCACCAAACTATATGAACTATAGTGCAGGATTTGGATTGCTGTCCTTCCCTCCCTTCTCTCCACAAAATATTCTGTAATATGTTTCCAAGGAAAATGTATTTGAAGGCTGATTTACAAGAAGAGTTCAATAGCTTATTGAACCCATGTTTTATAACATGAATAAGCAAACAAAAAGAGCTTCCTTTTTGGTAATTGCACATTACAACTGCAATCTCCATTCTTATTGTCTGCCTCCTTTTTGAAAAATACTAATGTTTTGGGTTCCAAGACAATTTTACATAAATTAATTGCACCATATACTGTATGTTTAGCCAACTGCATGAATAATCTTAAAATTGTGTCAAGACATATTTCACTTAAACATTGATAACTTTTTTAAAACAGCGTATAGGGTTTTGTTCTCACTAATAAAAGTAGATGTCGCAGTATATTATATTTAAAAAATGCCAAGATTTTATTTTATCATTTCAGCATATATAGGGGGGCTGTGGTTAACAACATTCAGATAACAGTCACATAGCTCATAGGAACCTGTAGATTGAGGTTTTTCAAGAGCATTCCATGCACAACCTATGAGCAGAATTTAAGAGCAGTAAGGAGAGGTTGGGATCTTATTTAGTTCTTTTTGGGTTGTTACAGTGGGGCTCATTTACTAAGGGCCGCCCGGACCGCACTTTCGTCGGACATCACGACGATTTCCTTTTTGCGCCACTGGGACAGGGATTTAAGAGGGATTTTTGGTGCACGCAATTGGATTTTGGCGCAATGGCGCCGGCTTTCATGCGACAGAAATCGGGGGGTGGGCCATCTGACGATCCGACGGATTCAGACAAACCAAGGAATTTAACTTTAAAATTGTGTCCCAAGCCAAGCACTTTACCTGCACTAGGAGGAAGATGGTGAACTCCGCCGGGGAAGCAACAGATTCAGGAAATCGGGTGCACAATCTAAGTGAATTGCGGCACAGTGCATTCCGGACGAACAATGTACTTTTGGGAACTCCGAAGGACAGGTGTCTTAAATATGGCAAATGTATCACAAAGTAGGATGATTAATTTAATACATCTTAACGATCGCGGTCACTTGGTTTTGAAACTGAAAACGGGCCCAGGAAGAGAAGGGCCTGAGCCACAGCAGCCACACCAACAGCCCAGGCCCTCCTGTAAAGTATATGGTGGCCACTGGTGATAGTTGTGGGGACGGGGGGGGCAGCGATACCTGCGGGGGGGTGTTAGGGGGGATAATGTCTCTTGTATATAATAAGGGGTTGGGGGGGGGAATAATGGCTGCTGTGTATAAAAAGGGGATGTGGCGGGAATAATGGATGTGCTATATATTAATTACTGGGGCATTGCTGCCTACATATAGATTGGTTTTGGGGGCTGCTCTGCTAATTTAATATTTAGCAAAGCAATACCACATTAAACGTAACCCTGCATCTCATCATTAATTAATGAATGGGAGTAAACTTAATAAATTAATAAGAGGTGACATGCTGTATGTAAATTAGTGGGTGCCATATACAAATTAGGAGATTTTATCTATGTGACATTACACTGTAAGTGACTGTGGTGTTTTTAGGGACACAGTTTCGGGATGTGCTACCTGGAGCTGCAGACGTCTTGTGGTGAATTCTGGGTGGAGAAGTTACCAAAGTTGTATAACTGATGGAGAAGAATTATCATCTATGAGGAGCCACCAAGCTAAAGACCAGGACAGATCAGAGGTAGAAGGTTGAAGCTACGATTGATTTATACAGTAAGTAATGTCTATATATCCCTAATGGCAACTTTATAGTGCAGTCATTTTTCCACTGTATAGTAATGTGTAGTATATTCTTAGCTGGTATATATTTATATATGTGGTGTATTCATTACTGTGATATTATTAGTATTGTACAAGTAGATGGGTATTGATGTGGGATATATATATTTATATGCATTTCAGTGTTTATTATATATGCTGTCCATATATCTGTAATTGTGTAGAGTATACACAGTGATGTGTTTATATGTGTATATTTTGCATGTATAGTGAATGTATATGTGTTGCATGTGCAACCCATTGTGGCCTCCACCGATTCAATACTAGCACCCTTATCAGTTTATCTCGAAAAAATTCTCACCCCTCTGGTTAAGAAGACCCCATCCTTTCTACTGGATACCACACAATTCCTGAATTCCATCAAAACCCTCTCCCCCCTTCCACAATCCTCGATTCTATTGACCTGGGATGTGTGTAGTTTATGCACATCCATCACCCATGAAAAAGGCATCAATGCAGTTAGCAGACTCTTCGATCTAAATCAGATAGGGGGACACGAGAGAGAACTCATTTTGGAACTTCTACATTTAATTCTCTACAATAATTTCTTTCTCTTTGGGGACAAATTTTACCTTCAAATTCAGGGAACAGCAATGGGGTCCAATGTAGCCCCTCCATACGCTAACACATACATGGCCTTTTTTGAAAACGATCATGTGTACAACAATGAGACATTTCAGCAATCCTCCCTATACTGGCGTAGGTATATAGATGATGTGTTCTGCGTATGGAGGGGCATATTGGACTCCCTACTTTGCTTCCATAACTACCTCAATTCCATCACACCAGAACTGTAGTTTACTCTCCACCATGATACCCACCAAATTAATTTTTTGGATACACTGATAATCCAGGACTCTCAAGGACTTATCTCCATTGACATCTACACAAAACCCATTGATAGGAACACACTGTTACACTTCCAGAGTTCCCACCCCCCACAGACCAAAAAATTACTACCAATATCTCAATTCAACAGAGTGGACAGAATAGTCAGTGACCCATCGAAGAAAAAAGAAAGATTGACAGAAATGTCAACCAAGTTTCAGAAAAGAGGTTATCCCACTAACATTTTAACCAAGACAGAAAAAAGACTCACAGCACAGACTAACAATCAACCTAAGGATAAACCCAAAAGAGTAGCATTTATCCACCAATACCACCCTACTTCTCCTCTGGGAAAAGATACAACGATCCAGCGCGGGCTGGTGGAAAAATCTCAAGCACTTTTTATTGGCTCCAATGGTAACAGATATACAACCACATGCGCTCAAGCACTGCGTCCACAGCGAGGGCTATGGTTCTTTTCCTACGCGTTTCGAGTGCGTTATGCACTCTTACTCATGGCTACCTCGGATCTGGAAGAAGCCGGTAATATACTTTTACCGGAAAGCCGTCATCGAGCTCGTAATGACGCGTGTGTCTTGCGGAGCAATCAAAGTCGCTTCCAGGTGTGTGGTAGTGTTTTTTTAAAACATAGTTTATTTATTTAAATTTTAAATATTTAGTAAATTTCAATAATGTTAAAAACAACTAGGTTGACCAATAGTCCTGAGTAGGAGACAAGGGTGATTATCAAGTCCAATAAGATTGTGTTTTCAAAAAACCTCTCCTCTCCTGACTAGGACCATTAAAAAACACTGGCCATTACTTAAACAAGCCTATCTTGACATCCAAGAATTCTAAACCCCCCCTTTAATTTTCTACAAACGCACAAAGAACTTGAGGGATAGGCTAGTACGAGCTGATATAGGCCGCTTTCATAAAACATCACCGCAAACTTTTTTATCCACTCCGAAAAAAGGCACATTCCCCTGCCTTGACTGCAGTCAGTGCTCCGCTGTCATCTGCTTAGAATACTTCTGCCATCCCAGGACTGGCCAACAGTACCCAATCCAAGGGTACTTCACCTGTAACTCACGTTTTGTGGTCTATCTTCTTAAATCTCCATGTGGGCTCTTATACGTGGGAGAAACTATGAATCCCATAAAGGACAGAATTAGCAAACATAAATCCACGATACGGACTAATCAAACACTACTACCGGTTCCTGCACACTTCATTAAGTGTCATCACCATCCCTCTCAACTACGCTTCCAGGTCATCGAACAAGTGGAAACTCCTCGCAGAGGTGGCAACAGGATAGCGTTCCTACGCAATCGTGAGTCCTACTGGATTTACACTTTACAAACAATTGAACCACTGGGTTTAAATAGAGCGTATGACCGGACCTTTTCTTAAATGTCTTTATTGATATTAATATGATGTAAACAATGATGTTATGCATTTAAACCTATGTTATTCTCCTTTTTTTGCAGAAAAAATAACACCATAGAAACAGAATCGTTCCTCTTTTCACCCCATGGATGGTAAAACTACACATAGTATATCTTAGTCAAAATCTTTACCATTGTTTTACATCTCTCTTTAGTTGCAGAACATTCATCATCATAGTGTACTCCTCCTCTATTGCTCCACCACTACCCCTCTACTCCATTCTCCTTACCCTATATCCCATCTGCTTATTCATCTCCCCTTTACTATCTTCAAGACTACTAGAGACGCGACACGTCGCTACCAGTGCCACTTCCGGTACCACGATGTGCCGGCATCTCTCCCTACCCAAAGCGTTCCATTGCTACCCTATCCTATCTGCTTATACACCTCCCCTTTACTATCTCCAGGGCTACTAGAGACGCGACACATCGCAACCAGTGCCTCTTAAGGTACCGCGATGTGCCGGCGTCTCTCCCTGCCTCAAGTGTTCCGTCACTATGGCAATTCTGACGTCACTTCTGGTCATGTGCACATGACACTATTTAAGCCGAACCGCGGCGATACACGGAGGCAGCCTCACCATCTCTCCACTTAACAAGCTACTTATGTGAGTATACCTGGCTTTTCCCCTCTTATGTTATGTATATATGTAAATATTTAGAATATACCTTCCTCACCCTTTATACTACATGCTATAGCCTTATCTTTATCTGATATGTTTCTACTTTAGGTCAGATCCTACTTGACAAAGGTCGAGATGACCGAAACGTCGTGTTAAATATTTATGATCTGTGAAAAATTACTCTTGTATTTGCATACACTACGGTGAAGGCTTTGCTATGTGATATATTCACTGGAATAAAATCATTTGAAAAGACCAAAAACTGTGTGTGCCATGTTCTCCATATAGCATGTGCACACACAAACATATATATAATTTCTAATGTAGTAGAAGTATCTCTAGCTCTATTAATCTGAAAACCTGATTATAAATGAACTACTACTGCTACTTCCACACACACACAAGTTATGGTTATACACCTCTCCAGGGCAAATACCTAACGCTTTTCAGCTTTGCATGGTCCAAACTGCTCACAGATTTCCTTAAAACAAGCTCTATAAATTACCTTAATGTTGACCAAGCTTGTTGCACTGACCTCCCATCTAATGTACTATATTAATGTGTCAGATTCTTATGTTCTTAGGTGATAAGCATCTATGTGAGGATGCAATGGCTTTCTACATTCCCCTATTCCTGAATAATAAAAGAGAGTTTTTTCAGGTAAAAATAGATGAACATCAGGCAGTACAGCGTGAAATTAAACTTAAGATCAGGGAAGGTAAGGAGGCATAAAGGAGTAAGTTGGAGAGCAAATTGGAAACACAGCAGATAAAGGGCATATGGGACGTGCTAAAGAAGATCACTGGTATGAATATTAAAATCAGTGAGGGGGAAGGAGATGAAATAAGAGCAAGTGAGCTGAACATATTCTTCTATCGTTTTAGTGAAGGAGAGCACCCATGTGAGGAATATAGGACAGTGGAGTTAGAGGATCCTTCTAAAACCTGTAGTCTGTTGATTGGACAGGCAGATGTCCAGAGATGTCTGAGGAAAATTAAAAGAGAAAAGCCATTGGCCCAGACAGGGCATCAACTAAAGTCTACCACCAGGATCAACTAATGTAAACAAAGCACACTGACATTCTGGTGTGTACCACTTTTGGATTTGCTCTTCTTTAAGCTTCTTATGTCCTGTTTTTTACAAAAACAAGGTTTTTATAATTTTGCAAATGAAACTCAGTGGCTCCATGCTCCATTAACATCTATGGATCCTGGAGCCCCTCAGGTTCATTTGTATGATTTTTAAAGGTTTTTTTTAAATAAAGACAAGGGCTTTGGATTTTTAAAGATGAGTGGATCCTGCCAGATGTGGCACACACCAGTGGGTTTGGTTTAGAATTCTTGATCTTGGTGGTAGATGTCCTTTGAGGACTTATAGATGTCCTTCAAGGACTTGTAGCTATGAAATATGTAGCATATTAAATATTATGTTTGATGTTATCTTAAGGAGGCAGGTAGTCCCCAAAGCCTTGGAAATGACACACATAGTGCCAGTTCAAAAAAACTAGTAGGCCTGTTGGCCTGAAGGAGTTTTGTTCAATAGCTCTAGCATTCCTAGTGATGAGGAAATTGGAGAAAGTTTTGTTAGAACATCTATTAGCCGGATTTGAACATTTTTCTGATCGCCTTCAATTTGTGTACGGTTCAGGCCTTGGTGTTGAAGATACCTAACTCACCGGTTATATAGCCACCTTGAGAAGTCCGTGCTGTATGTATAAAAAATTTTGATTTGAGCTGTACATATACAGCTGGCTAATGGATTACCTTGTTGGTAGACCACAGCACATTCATTTGAGAAATAGGTGGTCTACGGAGCTAGCCCCCCCCCCCCCCCTTTTCTGTTGCGTGCAAGCCGGCGCCGATGCGCCAAAATCCGATTGTGTGTGCCAAAATCCTGGGGTAATTTGGCGCAAAACAGAAATATTGAGGAAACCCAACGTAAGTGGGGTGTGCTGACCCTTAGTAAATGAGCCCCATTGTGTCTAGATATGCCTTCTGCAGTAAAACAAATGGCTTGTTGTTAAACATATACCTGGACAACAAGCTAGATTGTCAGAACATCAGATTAAGAAAGCCAATAGCATACTGTATTTATTATTATCTACTGAAATGGAAAGCTGAGATGAGACTATTCAGAGGAGGATGATAGGAAGATTTAATAAAATTGTTAGTAACAAATGTTATCCCTTACATTAGATAATCATGAAATACAAGAGGTTGTTAAGCATGTAAGCAACAAGTAGATACAGTTACAATCAAGGCTGATTCTAGCTCGATTTACTACCTGAGGCAAAAATTGAAAATGCTGGAGCGCAGTTCAGACTGCCTACTTAAAAGCATTGAATAGAATTTAGTGCCTTCCTACCCAAACAAGAAATGACAGGAACACAGAGGTAAACCCTACCCCTTATGAGGGACCAGCGGACCCTCATAAGGACATCATTGGTATGGATATGGTGATATGGTATGGTGATAAAACGACCTGAGAAGATACAAAGATCTTTGCCAGAGACCCTGTATGTTCCCCAGGGCCATATTCCTTCCAATGCACTAAGAATTGAACAGATTTCTGAACCCTGTGAGAATCAAGAATTTTCTCAACTTCAAATTCTTATTCACCCTAGATAACAACAGCAGCTGGTGGTTTAGGATTATGCAAGTTTAGGGCTATTCAATAGTGACTTGTGGAATTTGTTGTGGGTACAGAGGGTATCAGGTAACTACCCAGGATTTATAATCTCAGTTATCACATATGGAAGAAATTACACATTTTAGAGATGAGGTCAACAAGCAACCAAATTACTGTCACTTCCTGGGAAGAAGACAGATTTGTGACAAAATTCATTGATAACTGAAAAGACAAGGGATCTGATTATTTCACAGGATAAGAATTTTGCAAGTTACTTAAACCAAGACTGTTGGACTTTATGAGGCAGATTTATCAAGCTGTCTGAAAGTCAGAATATTCTTAGTTGCCCATAGCAACCAATCAAAGCTCCCCTTTAAAATATTCATGAGCACTGGTAAAAGGAAAGCTGATCTGTAATTGGTGCTACGGGCAACTAAGAATATTCTGACTTTCAGACCGCTTGATAAATCTGCCCCTATGTCTTTGGCTTCAGAGTGGCCTTATAGACATCTTATTCTCAGTCAAGGAGCCCATAACAGGTGACCTCCTCTGAGGTTTTGGAAACACCGCCTAAGTGACCTTGCTGATTACCTTCTAGATGCTTATGCTTCTTCACTGGAGGTCTGGTAGTACAGAACTGGATGAAATGACCAAAGTTCCCATAGTAGAAGCACAGGGTGTTCCTCTTACAGAGATCTCTGTGTCACTGAAGATACACAATCTGCATAGGCTCATCCACTTCTATTTGCATGGGTTCTTCAGTATTCACCATGGAGTACAACATTGCACAGCCCTAGTTATTATTTCATAAATTCCATCGAACAGTACCTCAGGTTTTTTAATAATGAGCAAATCTGAAATTAAGGGACTGTGACGTGACCCGTGGTGGGGCTGGTGGTGATAGAGGTGCGGCAGAAAGAGGATGTGTTCTATCTCTGCCTCTCTGTTGTAAGCATGCACCAGGGTGTGCGGCGTCTAGTGATAAGCCCCAAAAGACTGCACAAAGTTAAGGCATTGGTCAATCACAAGTCAGACAACTTCCATGGGATTGTCTTCACCATGCTCAACCTCTGAAAATGGAGAGCCCTCCCACTAACCCCCCTTCAAAACAGAAAAGCTGTCTCAGACAAAAGTAATAAAGCAGTCAGTCATGCAATAGGATGGCTCGTCAAACTAGGAATCTGTGGCCCATACAATTGCCCCTGCCCTAGACATACAGTTGCAAGATTCCTGAGACCTTGTGTTTGAGAATGAGTGTGTGGACGGTAGACCATTAGAAGAGATGAAATACGTGAAATACATGAAATGATGATGATGAAATACAATTGTTAATGGCTGTGGCAGAGAAGGAGGGCAAGCGGCGAGGACCCAGTGAAAAAATAAGGGCTGATGATAAGGTCCAAGACCCGATAAAGTTGGAAGGTAGCATTAGCTTGGACAAAGAGGTGGTGGTCAGGAAGCCCCAGGCAGCAAGCAAAACAAGCAAAAGGTTGCCAAGGCACAGTGGTAAGCTCATCGCCATGTTGCCTGTCACTGCCTGCGCCTAGGACCCAGCAAACAACGCCATCCCAAAGGGTGTTTGCGGTGTGGCCTTTTTATTTTCAAAAGCCAAAACATGAGTCATTTGGACGCTGTGCCACCAGTCTTTAAAGCACAGCCATAACTTTTACAATCTGATCATCTCATGCATAACCAGGCACCTGCAAAGCAAATATGAGCTACAGTGGATGAGACACAAAAAAAGCTGGCACACACCTTATGCTCCCTCTGCTGCTTTGGTTGTCTCAGCCTGTTCCACTACCTCCCGACTGATAAGGCCACCGGTCTCCTGCTAAGGGAGGATGTGACACCACCACCAGCAGCACCACTTTCAACATCAACAAGCCTGTCCACACCATCCATATAGCTTTCTATCCGCCAAATAATGGAGAGAAAGCAGAAGTTTGGACCATGTCATGCACAAGCACCAGTCCTGAAAAAAAACATTTCCAAATTCCTGGCCTTTGAAATGCTCCCGTTAAGGTTGGTGAAGATGGACAACTATAAAGATATGATGGCAGCAGCTGCCCCACAGTATGGAGTTCCCAGACATTACTTTATCCTGCAGGCCTTCCACACCCTGCACCAATGGGTTGTGAACAAAATCAGGTGTGCATCTGAGTAAACATGTGCAGGGACATTACATGTCCTTAAATAGAACTATGGCTTATATTCTGCCACCACCCGGGATTGCTTATCATCACTTCTTGTTTCCAGTTGCCTTTGCCCCCTACTCCACTTCCTCCCCTCCTGCTTCTTCATCCAGTCAGCTCAGTGCCTGCATCACTGGTTTTAGCAAAGCCATAGGTAAAAATCTAGGCTGAAACTTTTCTGTCTGGGGAAAGACCAGACTCCACTTGAGAACTGTGGTTACTACCACTGAACCTCAAGCCCGGCAGGGGGGTGTGCGACAACCGTAAGAACGTTGTTGTAGCCTTAAACTGAGCCAGGTTGACTCATGTCCCATGCCTTCTGCATGTGTTGAACCCAGTTTTGCAAACGTTTCTGGCCAACTTCACATACCTGCCAGAGCTTGTGCATGTAGTGCCTGATGTGTATTTACATTTTCAGCAATCACACCCTGCTGCTAGTCAACTATGGGCAGTGCAGAGGAACTTTGGTCTTCCCAGCCACTGCCTCATATGTGAGGTACCAACTAGGGGAAATATACATTTGTGCAAAGCTGCACTGTTTCAAATATGCCATCAATATGGTCAGCTCTGATGACGTCATCATCAGCACTACCATCCCCATCTTTTGTCTGCTTAAAAAGATTTTCTGGCCTTGACAGAGGATGTGATGGTGGCACACAAGGAAGGGGTGGAACATGTGCCAGGCCAGTACACACATGGCTCACAGGGTGGGTTTCTTGACCAGTAGTCAGGTACTGCACTCTTCAATCAGGAAACATTTTTGGAAGAGGATAAAAAGGAGGAGGAGTTTTCCTTAGAGCAGGGTGTCATCCAGAGCAACTCATGGGTGTTAATGTAGCATGGCTGGGGAGATGCACAGGGAGTGGATACACCTCCCACCAAGGATAGCTTGTCCTTGCCTCTGTGCAACCTCATCCACATGAGCCACTATATGCTCCAATGCCACCTGAGTTGTCAAATAATCACCAGTTCTGATTACTGGGTTGCCATGCTGCTGGATCCACGCAACAAGGATAGTGTAGCATCCATAATTGTACTAGTAGAGCATAAGATAAAACTGAGGGTGTACAAGGACCAATTGGTGCAAGCATTACTAAAAGAGTTCCGATCCAACATTGAGAGCTCAGTGGTAGCACAAAGTGATAAAATCTCCGATAAAAACATAAACAGCAGCACCACCTCGGGAGGGAGAGTGAGCATGGTCACACTGTGGAATGCCATGTTTAAGTCTGTTCAACCTCCATTACCATCTGATACGGTACATAGTACCAGGACGCAAACTGTGACTCACATGTTGGATGATTATCTGTGCACGCATTTGTTACTAATGGACGGGTTCTCACCATTTAATATCTGGGTGGAAAAAGCTTGCACTCTATGCCTTGCAGGTGCTATCCTGCAAAACGTGTGCTGTCAGAGCATGTGTTCATAACCGCCGGAGGTGTCATTACCAACAAGAAGATCGACCTATCTATAGCCAACGTGGACATCCATACATTCATTAAGATGAACCAGGCATGGATCTCACAAACTTGGCTGTGTCAGCATCTGAGTAAGTTGGTAGAGATTAAAATCTGAATTCTTAACTTGAAATTGTCAAATTCCCCATTATCAGAATTTAAACTCAAAATTGTCATGTTCAGCAGTACCTGAAATTTAACTTAAAATTGTCAAATTATGCAGTACCGCAAATTTTACTTGAAATCGTCAAATTATGTTGTACCTGAACACCCAGAACACCCTTAATCGCAGTGAGAGGAAGGATTTTTCCCATTGTTTTTTAATGTTATGAGAATAACTGTTACTGGACACACAGAGCACCTTTAACCTCAATGACATTAACAGCATTTTATAATTTTTTTTGTTTAATTTTGTGTCCCATTATTTAAATTTTTTACTGGTATTGTGATAAACCCACTGAACCCGAATTTTGCTCAAACCGTTCATCACTAAAGCGGATATATGTTAGCCTAGGTGGTTTGACTGTGAACACCCATCAATAATTGGAGTGGAAGCGTCTATAAATTGTTTCTTCTCCAAATGGATTACAGTATATACAGTATATAGGAAGATGGCTACGTTTCCAAAGTAGCAGACAGCAAGCAAGAAGACAACTTAAAAAATAAAAACCTTGACTTTGACTATAATAGGACTTAAAAAGAAATATAAAAAAAATTAAATAAAAAACAATTCACTTACACCAAGAGAATCAATATATAATATACTGATTAGATTGTAAATATATTAGATGTCACATCAAAGTCCCAGAACTAATAGCACTTGGAAAAAGTATTTTGCTTTTATGTGGTCAAGAAATTCCTTTGAGGCATCTAATGACCTTATAATCTAAGTAAGAAGTACACTACATAAAATCTAACTGTTACTAGTTTGGAAATAATATATCATTTTTTATGATATTCTAACAAATTAAATAATAGATTCTGAGTATATTGGAGCAGCTGGCTTATCTCACATCTTGTCTGAAGTCCTATGGGATGGATTTTTACAGGCAGCTGGCATGCAGGTTGACAGTTTTCTTGTCATCCACAGTTATCTATGGTTTAAGAAAGTAACTTCAGAAACTAAATACTGCTATCATCAAGAAACTAGATTATCAGAATTACTGAAGACAATCAAGAATAATCCATATAAATATTTCCACAGAGAACAAAGGTGGAGATTTTTGCGCATAGACTTTTTTGCACACTTTTTTGCGACTTTTCCACATTTGCACCACAACTCATTGGGGCAAATTTACGTACCCATCCCTAGCGCGTTCCCCGATGTGCATTGTCCGACTGGAATACACAGTGCCACGAATCACTAATAGTGCGCCCAATATTCTGCATGTGTCGCTTCCCCAATCAAGTCTGCCGGAGTTCACCATCTTCTTCCCGGTGTATGTAACTGCTTGTGCTTGCGACACAATTTAAATGTTGTCATATGAAAGCCGGCACCGCTGCGCCAAAATCCGATCGTATGAGACACAATCCCCTTCTTAATACCTGTCCCAGCGGCATAAATCCCGAAAACTTTGGCGGAAATATGATCGGCGGACCCTTTTAATGGATTCGTTGCATTCATGTAACAATTCCAGCTGTTTAGACTAAAGTTAGATGTATTCTCCAACTGGGACATAAAAAGTTGCAAATGATAAACAGCACTGAACTGTCTAACTTCACCACCTTGAAAATCATTTCAGCTTAAAAAAAAAGTTAATTTTAAATTTAAAAATGCAGTACAAAATAAAAGTTGCTTTATTTAGAAACATCAAAAGTTGTGCAAATTTTGACAACTGGACAAAAAACTTGCGGCTGCAATATTCAGACAATATGACCAAAAGCATTACATAAAAAGAGGGCGATTTATTGGACAGCCGTCTGTGAGACTTTTTTGAGCAAAAATGGGCAACTTTTTAAAAAAGTCCCATCGTCCATACTAGGGAGCTATGTTAGACTATCAGATACAGCTGCACTTTAACACAAGGAGAATCCAACTAAGACAAATAAGACTAAGATACTAGACGAAAAAGGAAATAGACAACTAGAAAACTATGAAGAAAAAAGATAAATCTCCCCAAAGTGTCTTCATTGAATAATGTCTAAAAAAATTTGCTTTCAACTTTATCGAAAACAGTGTTACTGTGCAACAAGTGAAAAATCTACACACAGTAATATCTATAAACTAAACTCAAATATATTGGAAACAAATTGGACAAGTAATTTATTCAATGTCAATATAATTTCACAGTTAACAATACTGTATATACAAAGTATAGGGTACGTAACATGAATATACAGATACAGATAACGAGACTGGCTTAACCTGTTAATCAGACATGATAACTCAGTTTGTGGAATAAGTGAATGGTGGGGACCTCTCATTTTCTGCTTTCACTGTGTAACTGCAATCTAACATGGAAGTTGCAAGCAGAACTCTGGCAATATGACTGCCAGAGCCAAAACTTTAAGCTTCTGTGCAATATATATTATTGAGCTATCCCTTCACATCATTTTCCTTTCATAATATTGGTATTTTCTTATGTAATAGAGATGGAATAGTAACATTACAACCCCCTAAAGTTTCAGGGCCAAAATGCTGAGTCAATGTTAATTCTATAACAGGTTCCAACTTTAATGTATTATAGAGTATTATTATTCCTTATCCTACCATGGCTTCACGCTATAAATTAAAGAATGGATACTTTAGCCCTGAACTCCTGCTCACATGTACAGACATCTGTACCAATTTCATGTATCTGCAATTGAAGGTAAGTCTACATGGCGGTGAGTGTAGCATGTCTAGTTTTAGTGTGTGTTGGGGTGGGGTACACTGTTACTCTAGTCACAGGCCCATCCAGCTTTAAAATGTAAATAGGTCCAGGTCCTGGAGTCACAGTATTACAAGGGGAATCCTTCCTCCTAATATGTTTGCTTTGGCTGTATTCTGTGCCATACCTCCCAACTTTTGTGGAGGAGAAAGAGGGACAATTTTTTTACCCACAGAAGCTACACCCTAGCCACGCCCCCTAACCACACCCCCTGCCCACGCCACTGCTCATACCTCCAACGCATCCAATGGCACCAATGTATATTTATGTATTCACACTAACGCCCATACCATTACCCCGGTACCCACCACCACCAGGGGTGCCAGGAAGAGCCGGGTACAAACCAGTACCTGATCGTCTATAGATGGTCAGGTAGTGGGGCAGCTGCAGGCTGTTAATGTTGCGCTGGAATAGCCCCTAACAGTGACCTATCCCAGCTCAGCAATGGCAGGCTGCTGCTGCTTTTTTGTATCTGGCTGATTTGAACAATAGGAAAGAGCGAGAACATCCCCTACAGGTAACGAGCAATAGTTAGAGGACAGTATGAAACCCAAAAAATGGTGATAGATGTCTTTTAATTTTTAAAATTTACTAAAACATAATAAAATCTATATAAGTATGATATCGCTGTGATTGTACCAAACTAGAGTAAAGGGGAGGGGTCCTATGGAGCGCAGTAAAGGGGAGGGGTCCTATGGAGCGCGCAGTGAAAGCCATAAAAACCACATTTGAGCACACAGCTCTGTACATGGAAAAATAAAAAAGTTATTGATTTTTGAAAGTGGGGAGTGAAATATGGAAACGCAAAAATTAAAAAGGGCCAAGTCCTTATAGGGGTTTTCCTGCAAATACAAATTAGTTCCTATCCACAGGATAGGGCCTAACTTGCTGATCAGTGGGGGTCTCAGTGATGAGATCTTCACAGATCATGAAAACGAGGGATCCTACATACCTCCATCGGACCCCTAAAAAATAAAAAAAATTAATAAAATATTAAAAATTCAAATCACCCTCCTTTCCCTAGAACTGATAAAACATAATAAGCAGTAAAAATCACAAACATATTAGGTGTTGCCACGTCCCAAAATGCCCGATCTATCAAAATATAAAACTGTTACGGCCGGCGGTGACCTTCGAGGCAGGAAATGGCGAAAATGGCCGAAATGCGACTTTTACACCTTTTTACATCACATAAAAAATGTTTAAAATGTCGCACAGACCTCAAAATGGTAGCAATGAAAACGTTGCCTCATTCCGCAAAAAATGACACCTCACACAGCTCCGTACCCCAAAATATGAAAAAGTTATTAGCGTCAAAAGATGGCAACATTTATTTTTCTTTTTTGTACACATTCGTTTAATTTTTGAAAATGTATTAAAACACAATAAAACCTATATAAATTTGGTATCACCGCGATCGCACCAAACCAAAGAATAAATCTGACGTGTTATTTTGAGTGCACAGTCAAAGTCGAAAAAACTGAGCCCACAAGAACGTGACGCACGTGCGGTTTTCTTTCAATTTTTCCACGTGTGGAATTTTTTTTCAGCTTCGCAGTACACGGCATGTTGAAATAAATAACATTACGGGAAAGTAAAATTTGTTACGCACAAAATAAGCCCTCACACAGGTCTGTACACGTAAAAATGAAAAAGTTTGAAGTTGGAGAGCGAGAAATGAGAGGAAAAACCCTGCGTCCTTAAGGGGTTAAGGGGTTAAGTATATGGTACAATAAAAACAGAATAGAAGGGCACTGGGATTAGGGATGGGGGCAGGGGTCTATGGAGGAAAGTGAAGTGTTTAACTCTTTAGCTGCTGCCTGCAGTCACTGTAGAGTACCTGTTATCACACTGCAGCAGCTGCACACACTCGGCTCTGCTTCATCAGATGAACTTCAGTGAGGAGCAGGAGGAGGTGGGGGCAGGGAGCTGCTGCTACACGGAGGGGATGATGTAGCAGAGCTGGAGAGCTCCTGCCTGCACGGAGGCTGATTTCCTGAGGCTGTTGTGCAGGGGCAGTGCAGAGAATATGACACTCTGCACTGCTGCTCCATCCATCCATGTGGGGAGACACTGGAGCTCCCAGCATGTGCCTGCATCCTGTGCCGAGTGGCAGCCTGAGGACAGGGAGGGCTCTGCCTCCCAGGGGAGGGGATGGGGGAGGTGCCGGCCCTGCAGCAGACAGCCCGGGAGCTGGAGAGGAGGAGGACGCTGCACGAGTGGCTTCTCTGTATCCTGAGCAGGACGGAGGCGGGACTCGGGGGCGGGACAAGATGGAACAATCCGTGAAAGCGCAAAAATAACCAGGACTTTCACTTAACGGCCCGTACAGGCGGGACAAGGGTTAAAAAAGGGACTGTCCCGCCCAAAACGGGACGGTTGAGAGGTATGCTGTGCTGCTTTTACCTCCTATTGCCCTGGATCCTGTGTTGTGGTCAAGTGTGACTGATCACTGTGAATATTTACTAACCTCTCTCCTCTGCGGTCTCTGTACACTGGAAGTAGCAGTTATGTTACATCGATGGTGTATGAGTGGATGACATCTGCAGCCTATACCTGGATTATTGCTATTTATAGGCTGTAACAGGCTTGTGCCATCACTGTGACCTCATTGCTGCGCCATGTGAACAGAGACTGCACCAGAAAGATAGAGAGAGATAAGTATAAAAGTATACAAGTATATCTTCTTTGCCATTGTAGAACAGCCACTTTTATTGCTCCATTAATAAACTCTGGATAACCCGTGAGGAGTCAAAGCCTTCCTTAAGCTCAGTGCCTATAATAACTTGCATTACTGACAATTATATCCAATACTTGTAAAGTATAGCTCAGACCAGCTCACACCTCTTAGTATTAGCAGTGATGTACAGAAGCTTTCAGCACCCTGCTCTGCATCTCGGCAGCCCGTGAGTAAGTGTTAAAAATTTTATGCAGAGTTAATACAAAAATACATTGTACACATGAAAACATATAATTGTCAGATGAAAACAATATATATATATATATATATATATATATATATATATATATATATATACACTCACCGGCCACCATTTAGGCATGTAGACATGGTCAAGACAATTTCCTGCCGTTCAAACTGAGCATCAGTATGGGGAAGAAAGGTGATTTGAGTGCCTTTGAACGTGGCATGGTTGTTGGTGCCAGAAGGGCTGGTCTGAGTATTTCAGAAACTGCTGATGTACTGGAATTTTCACGCACAACCATCTCTAGGGTTTACAGAGAATGGTCCGAAAAAGAAAAAACATCCAGTGAGCGGCAGTTCTGTGGGCGGAAATGCCTTGTTGATGCCAGAGGTCAGAGGAGAGTGGGCAGACTGGTTCGAGCTGATAGAAAGGCAACAGTGACTCAAATCACCACCCATTACAACCAAGGTAGGCAGAAGAGCATCTCTGAATGCACAGTTCATCGAACTTTGAGGCAGATGGGCTATAGCAGCAGAAGACCACACCGGGTGCCCCCTTTCAGCTAAGAACAGGAAACTGAGGCTACAATTTGCACAAAGCTCATGAAATGGACAGTAGAAGCTTGGAAAAACGTTGCCTGGTCTGATGGTCCTCGTTTCTGCAGCGACATTCGTGATGGTAGGATCAGAATTGGCGTCAACAACATGAAGCATGGATCCATCCTGCCTTGTATCAACGGTTCAGGCTGGTTGGTGGGGTGTCATGGTGTGGGGAATATTTTTATTGCCACTCTTTGGGCCCCTTGGTACCAATTGAGCATTGTTGCAACGCCACAGCCTACCTGAGTATTGTTGCTGACCATGTCCATCCCTTTATGACCACAATGTACCCAACATCTGATGGCTACTTTCAGTAGGATAATTTCATAAAGCTGGAATCATCTCAGACTGGTTTCTTGAACATGACAATGAGTTCACTGTACTCAAATGGCCTCCACAGTCACCAGATCTCAATCCAATAGAGCATCTTTGGGATGTGGTGCAACGGAGATTCACATCATCGATGTGCATATATATATATATATAATACATACACAAACAGTTTTAAAATAAAAAGGGAATAAAACTAGTTGCCTTAATTATGAAATAGTAGCAGACAGCTGCGCGGTGAGACCTCAGCTGGCATCTCTTTAGGCAACCTTCCATGTAATATTTGGAGTTTCAGGATAGCTGACAATAGCCATTAGCATAGCTTCATAATTTATAGAAGGTGGCTCCCTCAGACACATCTATAACTCTGGATTGGAGGGTGGAGCAACTGCCATTGTTTCATTATCTCCAATCCACTGGGCTCATTGTTACCTTTCAGTCCTTTCCAGACAAGAGTGGTCTATGTCCAGGAATAAGGGTGTTAGGTGATATCCTCTACTCAAGATTTGCAAGGATGATGAAGTTAGCTTTCCTGATCGTATTCTGTTATTAGGACCTCATTACTAAAGATTATGTTTGAGTTATTTAATAGATATGATTTTCCATCCTTTGATCCCTGGCTCAGGTCATGTGCTTTGGGTAGGTATGAATGCACATACTTTCTGTACATGCAGGCTTTTATTCAGGCTTTTAAACTTCAGAACTGGCACCGGCCCAAGGTCTACGTCTGATTCTAAAGTGTCATTGTACAAATGAGGGTTGGTACTTCAGAGGAAGAGTTTATTGCTGGCTTTGACTATGGATATACTTGGTTTTAATACTCCTCTGTCTATGGCTGATGACTACTGATACTACAAAGTTGTCCTCTGTCCAAGTGCTATGAGCTGTTACACTCTCTGCTCTACACAGCAATTTTTTAGGTTGCTCTTTCTATGTAGTAATCTTGGTTCTGGAAATGTATGCATTTAGTATAGTTCATTCTGGTAACATATCTAGTAATCTTTGTTCTGGTACCATATCTATGCATTATGCTTGAGTCAGTGTTGCATCTATTTAGTAAGCTTTATTCTGGTATTATAACCATATATTTGTGGGCTCGCCATATCGATGATGTATATATTATCTTGGAGGACAGCATAAATCTATTTGGAGAATTGTTGGAATACCTAAACATCAACAACTTAAGTCTGAAATTTATATCTGAAATCCGTACTTCCAACCTACCCTTCCTAGAGACTTTCATTAAAAATTCATTTCAGGAACACTTGTGAATCCACTCCCTTTTTCAATGGAGGTCTCATCACCCCCCAGCTTTGAAAAGGGTGCTTCCGTTTTGGTCAATATCTATGCCTATCGAGGAATTGTTCATCTGTTGACGAATTTAAACTTCAGGCAGTGGCTTAAGAAATAGATTTAGTGCTAGGGGCTACCGTGATGCAGTTCTAAGAAAAGCATATAAAAGGGCATCTGAGCTGGACAGGGCCAGTTTACTGAGACCTAAACAAAAACACACTGAGAAACCTCAGATCCGATTTGATGGGGCTTTGGCGACTGTTCACCAGATTATGAACAAATACTGGCATGTCTTACTTATGGACCTGAATCTAACTCACTTCCTCTCTGATAACCCCAGTATCACCTACAGGAGAGCACAGAATTTTAGGAACAAAGTGGTGAACAGACACTATATCAAAACACCTCCAGTTACATCATGGTTGAACAGAAAAAATTGTGGCTGCTACATATGTAGTGGATGTATAGTTTGCTATGTCATCATCAGCGCAAAAACTTTCACAAGCAACATCACAGAGGAAACCTACACCATTCAAAGCTTCATCAATTGCAGAACAGTGGGTGTGATTTACCTCAACTTGTGTTTGTGGAAAAGAATACGTCAGGAAAACTTTGAGAATTTCGTAGATGAATTGGTGATCACCTTTATGATATCAGGAATAAACGGGACAAACCCCTAGTCAGGCAAGTACAATAAATGCATGATGATCACTTAGGTTTATAGAAATTCAAGTGGTTAAACCTCTGGTCATGGGAGTTGTGCTTGTTTTTTTATGAATGGGTCTTGTCCCTTTACTATCACGAGTACTTTAATAGATTATCTTTTGAGTTGAGTAACATCTTTTACTGTCAATATCCCATTTAAAATTGGCTATGTGTGGGATATTTGTTTTGTATATATACATATTTTTGTATTCATATGGCAATTTGCCACCTACCTGCTACTAGTACCATATTTGTTTAAAAACCGGGTTATATTTCAGTTCCCGTAAACTTACAGATCTCTTTGGTGCTTCATCGGTTAACATTTATATTCCCCACCCTTATCCCTCTTCGGCCAATTCCATACACATCCCTGGCACCTGCAGACACCTTCCTTAACCTGACGGAATTGGTTTCCTCTAGACTTGACATGTATTTTAGCCATAATTTCTAGGTCACTTCTTAATTTTCCCTGATTTATTAGGAAAAAACATGACATGAGAGATACTTTGTATAAGTATCCTCTTATCCTATACCTATGACTATGAACTATGACTTTTTCTCACTGACAGTACCAAAATACAGCGATTGAGGCAATACTGAAAAAGTAAAAATGTCATCAGTTTGTCAGAAAAAACCCTGTATAAGATAAAACTGATTTAAAAAAAATCCAGCTTTTTTGAACTTGGAATTACAGTAAACTCTCAGATGCCACATAAAGAAAAGGTGTTATAGGCCATTATAATGTTTCAACAGTTTTAGGAGTATCTTATATGCTCATAGAAAAAAGAAGAATGTAGGCGATGAAACCTTGTCATTCTTTATTGGGCACACATAAAAGGTACATAAGAGGATTTCACTAAGGGGGTGACATCATAGGCTTTTTTTTCCTGTGGCTTATGCTTATGAAATATCTCTATCTGGTTGAGAGCACCCCGATTTGTACACATTGATATAAGCTCGTTTTAGCTTCCTGTTGTTTGTGCATCTAGGTGTGGAGCCAGGACAATGCTGTTGGTCTACTTGTACTTTCTGGCTTACATGCTCACACAAGCTATATATTGAAATTATTAGTTCCACCTTCCTTCCAGTTGTTGGAATAGAGTTTATTATCACATCTGAAACAGTTTTATGTCACAGATTACATATCACTTGGGCAAAGTTTTTTCTAATGTATAAAATATGCATTTTTCAGGTGTAGCAAGCTTAATTCTTGGCTGGAAAGGATCATTTATACATTCAAAATACAGTGTAAACAAAATACTCAAGGGGGGTGAAGAAATAATTACCTTATATACATGAATAGCAATAGATACAGCTACAGGCTTTATCATACTTGGATGCGTTAACCATACATCTCTAGCCAATTGGATACATCAGTACATGAATAGCACATGGTTACCTAGTAGTCTTCTTCTAGATATCATATACCCAACATCTCTAAATCATCATGCAAGCTCACCCTAATTAATGGTCATTTATATGTGTGAGTGCCTCACCTACCTTGAAATGTGTACACATGGTAATGCAGTGTATGTCATAATATGCTTTTTAGTTTCTTCTTTAGATTAATAGAATATACCAGATCAGGTACCCTTGGGAAATAGTAAACCCCATCAAACACAAATCTCACTGTGTAGGTAGAGGATACACAGTTTCCTCTGAAAAACAAGACAAAGCTACCCTTCTACCCTACTTGGTGTCCCTGTGCTCAATCCTTTATCTATCAAAATCTAAAAAGAAGGTGAATGCTGAAATGAAAAAACATATATTCCCATAATCATACTGACCACAAGAATACTGTAAATGGGATGTTTGATTACAAATAAAGTTGTAAAAACAAAGCCTTCAACAAACTGTATTGGCTACATTTTTTTTTTGTCAAATCCACTGTATTTGGAATTTTTGCTACATTACTAAAATATTAAATTGTGCCACAAGGAAGTTCAACAAGCCCTCATGTTTCTGTAAATGAAAAAAATTAAAATGTCAATAAACGGAGATTCAAAAGTGGAAGAAGACATTGTCCTGAATGTTAATCAATCCACAAACACGCCTCCATACATAGCGAGCAGGTTATTAAGCATACTCTGAAAAGGGTTGTTGAATTTATTTTTAATGTATTAAATGGTGCTAATGAGACAGGAAATGAAAAAAAGTGTAATAACTACTCCTCTGTTACCAGTGGCAGCCACATTTTAAAGGCTGCTCCTTTTCTTCTATTCACAAGTCCTAGTTGCTATAAGGGATATCTGTTAAGCCCTTGCTGCTTTCAGCTGCTGGGACTAAGACATGGCATTTTCATTATTGGGATGTCACAGCTGACGTCAGCTACGGAATGTAAACAGAGTAGCAGGCAGCAATGAGAATGGTAGAGCAGGAAACGGTGAGTGCATTTTTAACAGATGCAGACAGAATTATATATTTATTAATCTATCTATCTATACAGCATGAAAGCATAGCATTTGAAGTATATCTCAGGAGCAATAGACATCATTGATTTATGATACAATGAGCTCAGTAGCAGGCATTTTCAAGTAGCTGGCACCACATGAACATTTAATGGCATACCAAAAGTTATGTCTCATAAAGCAGCGGTTCGGTTTCATTTGTCTACCACTGCACTTCCACTACCTATATAGAGGTAATAATGAAAACGTGCAGCTCACACATGACTGTACTAAATCTACAATACTATTATATTCATAGCATAGTTCTGTAATATATATTGTTTTTAGTGTTATTTCATTTTATTACGTGCAACGCAAAAGGCTATTATTTTCAAATGCAGTTATTCCACTTAGGATAACTTTAGTTTTAATTAAAATGAAGTTTGTCCATGAATCAGAGCTGTCAGGTGAAGCACTGAGCATTGTCATTAGTTTTAGCTCAGTAGTGCCTGCAGCACAGAACATCAAAGGAGCTAAATATTCCTTCCATTTAAAAAGCAATTTTATAATCTCCAAATGCCACTGCTTTCTTGCAAATGTAGCGATAATTATTTTAAACTGCCTTATAATATCCCCTGACAAACCAAAACGCAACTGTGTTACTAAGTTCATTCTTCTCCAAACCATCTGCCCTAGAGCTCTCCTCTTTATGAAAATATTGACTATGGATTTTATCTCAGCAAATACAGTTCTAATACATAAATACAAACCCTCATTGACTTTGTTTCTTCTAGATCTCTTTTTCTTCTTACCCCACAGATTGCTGACCCGAACAGCAATATTTACTGAAATGAATAATGTAATTAGACTGTAAAAAGGTGTTTATTGTAAACAGAAAGCAAATACAAAATTTGAACATGTAGGGGGTACCTGGATAGATACTTCTAGCTTGCCATCAATACATCTGTGCCGTAATCCATTTACAGCATTTCTTTATAATGTATACTGTCTTGGCAAAATCTGTATAAGCTGTACTTGTATCTTTGTAATATTTCGGTAGTCTGATACATGTTATGCCAACTGTCTGGACTGTTCTGGTGGGGTGGTGGGAAGTCTGTCTGGTAGTAGGTGGGGGTGGAGGTAAGGGGGAATATATATATATGAAAATGTTAAAAATGTTCAATAAAAAGTCTTGATTAAAATATATATATATATATATATATTTACTGAAATAAGAGAATTTTAATTATTAAGTCATGAAAATAGCAAAAACTTATGTTAATTTTTAGAACTTACAAGTCAGCACAACAATAGAATAATTTATTGTGACCTCTTTCTTATGAGATATCAGTATATTAATAGTTCTCTAAAACAATATATTTTGAACGTATTATTAAAAACAGTTCTAATGTGAATGCAAGAACAGATAGAAAGCAAATCTGGAAGCCTCATGGAAGGGAAACCTGTGTGTATGCACCTCTCGGAAAAGGGAAATGATGGAAGCAGAAGGGTGAAACCAGTCCAACAGACAGTGTGAAGAAGTTTTAGGAAAAGTTTACTAATGAGTAGTTTTAGAAAGCTGGCAGACAGGTAAAGCACTTATGTCATTTTGGTTCGTGCAACACATTTTAAAGGAAATCTACTATCAAAATCCATCATGATAAACGTGGGACACTTTACTCATAGATTCAGGCATGGTGGCTATGGTAAACGTGAATTTTTTTATCCATGGCCTCCTTTCTTCCAAAATCAACTTTTATTATTATGGTAATAACCTGAAGTGCGATGGGGAGGAGGGGGAGGGGGGTGTTACCAGAGCCCCTCTGTGCTGAAAATTCCCATTCTGTTATGCTCTTTCCCCCACCCCCAGCTCTCGAAACACTTTCCCCTGTCTATGGCAATTGTAATCTTCTGTATATTGTAACAGCATGTTATTTTTTCAATGGTATCATATTTAAGTAGCTTTTCTGTGAGAAAATAAACAACAAATATGGATTGTTTTTATGTGATCTAAATGTTTTGGCATTAAATAAAGTGTAACCTTTTTTAAAATTGTTGATCACATTATGGAGACACAAAATATATAAAGGTTTTTTTTACATCTTATCATTTTGTATAATAAAACAAAATATTATATTAAAATTTCAGAAATATTGTATGACAACATTGTCAGGGCCATGAACATAAGAAATGAATTGATATTACATTATCATTAATTTCATTTTCATCATATTCTCTTAAATTCCATTGCCCCTCTCCTCTCGTCCGCACTCAGGGCATGTTTGATCTTCATGATACCTTGGATACCGATGTACATTCAGCACAAATCATTCTTTTAATATCATTGTTTTGTTTTTATCTTTTATTTTGCTATGATATAATCCCTGTAAACATGTGAATAACGTTCCCTAATTTGGGTTTCAGATTGGTCATGTATCGTGCACTGTGCAATTGCAGACATTACTTCTGTGCTACTTACCTTGTTAAGATCGCCTCATATCTTTTTAGATATAAGTTCCATTGTTTTGCGATCAAGTGCACAAAGCATAACATGTCAGTCCGATATTTACCCACATGATATGATTACTATGGGAACGCTATGCTCACGTGACGTGTCATGGGCACTCCCCTTGGGAGGTGACTTCCTAGTAACCTAGGAGACGTTATTTCCCTTATGACGTATACATACACACCCCCTCCCTTGTAGGAGTGTCCAGCCTGTCACGTGCCACGAACAGATGATTTAAATAGCATGCTATGTCACAAAAATGTTATCCATGACTAAGGGCGCACACAGCGTCCGAAACACGTTGGAATCGCGGTGTATTCATGAGTCTTTTAAATGAAGCCTGAATAAGGAAAACGTTTTTAACTAATTCCTTGGTCCGTGGGATTTGAGCTGGAACGTATTGCTTGTACCGTGTGATGCCCTCAATATGGAATGAGGATCCGTGCTCTCCCCATACAAGGTAAAGATACGTGGTTTCAGCTGAAGACTGCCTTCCCGGTGTGTGCTGTATAACTGCCATCACCACAACATTGGCCATGCTGGATGCACTGTAACCAACCAACCACAGCCAAACATAGTGGTGATCACATGACCTGCCTAGGCATGTGCAGGACATGTGATGTTAACATGTGACCAGCGGCCATCTTCTGTTCTGTGTCTTCTCCGCGTGGAGGAAATTAACGGACTGATTAAAGGGCCAGTAGCATTTTATTTCTTCATTACAGTGTATGTCAACAGCAGTTTCCTGCTAAGGGGAGAAACATTTTTAAATAACAACTAATTACATATAAGCTTATATTTTAATGACCAATATGTCTATGAATTATGCTGATTCCTGAAATACCCCTCAACCTTTGTAAAATAATTTTTTTATTCATTTACTTTTATAGACCAACTATATAGAACAAAATTCAATCTTCTAATCATTTAATGCTTTGGTATTTATCAAAGGAAATAGACTAAGTAAAACAAGCTCACCCTGTCTCAAAGCAATGAACGAGGTGTAAGTAAATACGTTCAAACATTCTTCGCTTGAGAATCCACAAATAAACAACACACACCAGCTTCCGAGAAATACACCAATTCAAAATCTTTACTATTTATTTAATCCAAACGATAGCTTATTCACAAAAATGAAGGGAAAAAAGCAAGTGTAATAGTCAAAATACACTAAGCCTACTTCTTTCATGTAAATTCTTTCATCATGGCTTAGGATACTACGATCCACACTATGCTATGACTCATTCACCTAACATGACGTGACCATGAATAACCAATAAGAATTCCAATAACTTGTGCCTGTATCATAAGTTACTGGGATATTCATTATATCCAAAATACATATGATTAGTGTGTTTGACATCCTATGCTTGATTATTTCTCTTCCTTTTTATGTATAAATTATACTTTTAAGCCCTTGATGACCAGGCCTTTTTTGTTTTTGAATTTCTATTTTTAACTTCCCTTCACCTTCAAAAATATGTTGTTTTTTTTTAATTTAATTCCATGAACTGTGTAAGGGCCTGTTTTCTGCATTACAAATTGCACTTCATAGTGACAGTATTTAATATTCCATGCCATGTACTGGGGAAGCAAGGAAACAATTTCAAATTGGTGAAAGAACACACTTGCGCCATTTTCTTGTGGACTTGGTTTTTACGGTTTTCACTGTGCTCCCTAAATAACATGTCACCTATATTCTTAGGGTTGGTGCCATCACGGGGATACTAAGTTTATATAGGTTTTATAATTTTTCATACATTTACAAAAATGAAAACCTCCTGTGCAAAAAAAATCTTCATTTTGACATCTTCTGGCGCTAATAACATTTTTATATTTCACTGTACAGACCTGTGTGTGTCATGTTTTGTGATCTGTTATGACTTTTTGAATGCTACAATTTTGTAGACTACAAGGCCTATTAATCACTTTTTATTACATTTTTTACATGTTGCAAAATGGCAAAAAGTGGAATTTTCGACTTTGGACGCTATTTTCCATTATGGGGTTAAACGCCAGGAAAAAACATTATATTCTTACAGATCTGACATTTTTGGGATGCATCAATACCTAACATATTTATGAATTTTACAGTTTTTTTTTTTTTTTTTAATAGAGAAATTCTTTATTCAGTAATTAACATATTACATAAAACAACCATACATTATGTCTTCAGTTGGTTATTGAACCATTGCTTGTACAGAGATATTCATCTTGCAGACAATTCAACAAACAGACCTTTCACATTACAAATCTGTATTTTTACCTATTATTATAAGACAAAAACACTTAAGACGGCATGGCCCCCGGGTTATCAACGGCAGAGGACCCTACCTTATGCAACCGCAACTCCTCTACCCCCCATCAACCACCCTCCCCACCCTGCAGCAGGAGAAAAAAAAAAAAAAAGGATACCTAATGCCATTTGGACCAAGTTTTTTCCCATTTGGTTCTCCGCCCTTCGGCCCTGCAACATATTTTCTCGTATTGAGCCACTCTTAATGTTAAATTGTACCAAAGATTTTTTGAAGGAGGTTCCTTAGTTCCCCACTTACGGGCTACACAAACTAATGCTAGGTTCATCACCTCGCAATTAAATTTCTCTCGGCTCTGTCGACCCCCCTCGTAGTCAATTAGCCCGAGAATAGCAGTTCTGACTGATGGAACACATTGCCAGCCCAAGTTAGCGGATGTGTATTCAAAGACTTCTAGCCAAAATTCCCTCATCACAGGGCACTCCCAAGCAACGTGAAGGAAGCTAGCATCCAGCCCGTTTCACTTATAGCAGCTTGAGTCCTCACGAACTTTCATTCGATGTAATAGCGCCGGTGTATAGTAGATTCTATAAACCATGCTAAACTGTATCACCCTAAAATTCCAATTGAGTGAACAACCCTTCATGTTCCTATAAATCCTCCACCATTCAGTGCTATCAAGTGTCCCAATCTCCTTCTGCCAATTTACCTTTGACCCGTGAACAAACTTATTTGAGTACTCCTTCACAACGTGCCTATAAATTTTAGATACTATTTTATTAGTGCTTGTGACTGTTCTGATCAACTCCAAACACTCATGTGTTTGTTTCTTTAATTTAATCACGTGTTTACCCCTCTTAAGTGCGTGAACCAGTTGCATATACCTAAATATATGATTCCTTTGCAGCCCGTGTTTAACTTTTAATTCTTCGAACGAAATGACCTTATCTTCAGATACTACTTGTGATATGTGCTTCACACCTCTTTTAACCCAGAACCCACTATCCGGTAGGGATTTCAAATCTGGCAAATTATCATTGAGCCACAGTGGTGACTCTTCTAGAAAGCCTTGAATGCCTAGCATCCCCTTTACTGCAACCCAGGACTTATAGAAAGAATTACAGATATCCCATTTGGAAAATGGTGCCTCAAGAAACAAAGAAGATTCTAGTAACTCAAAAATGCTGCCAACTTTACCCTCCGTCAGGTCTACCAAATTCGCCAAAATAGAATTCACCTCCCATTTGACGAAATTGCCTAACTGGGCTGACAAATAGTATCCCTTAAAGAACGGAAGGCCTAAACCCCCTTCTCCTATTGCTTTATGTAAATGGCACATCTTTATCCTAACTCGTTTTCTGCCCCATATCAGATCATTCAATATGGCCTCCAGCAACTTAAAAAAAACTTTCATCTATCCAAATTGGACAGACAGATAGTGTGAACAAAATCTTGGGGAGTAAGACCATCTTAATTAAACCTATCTTGTCGGCTTTTGTAAATGGCATTTTACTCCAGGTCCCTACCTTGCGCCTAACCTCCTGAAGTAAAGGTTTAAGGTTGGAGCCCTCAAAGTCTCTTAGTCTTCTAGTAACCATCGTGCCCAAGTATTTAAACTGGTCCATGCACAGTAGTAAGTTATTATTAGAGAAATATTCCTGGACCTTTGGACATAGTGGCAAGAGTATCGACTTCTGCCAGTTGATATCCAACCCTGAATATCTACCAAATTCTTTAATTAACTCAAATACTCTCGGGACAGATTGCAATGAGTCGCTGAGATATAATACCATATCGTCTGCATATAGACAAATCTTGTCCTTTATGCCACAAGCCCCCCCCCCCTTAATCCCAGGATCCTCCCTAATCATGATTGCCAGGGGTTCTATATACAAAGCGAACAAGAGTGGGGATAGCGGGCACCCCTGACGGGTGCCCCTAGATAGCGAAAAGAAATCAGAACAAAGGTCCCCCACTTTTATTCTGGCTACAGGGCAACAGTACATGCTTTTAACAAAACCAATAAAACTTTCCCCTATGCCAAACCTGGCCAGCACCTTCCAGAGGAAGCTCCACTCCACCCTGTCAAACGCCTTAACCGCGTCTAAAGACAGGATGGAGCGGAGATCTCCCCGGCCCATCTCTATAGCTGAGAAAATCCTAAGCATGCATTCACTGATCCTTCTATTAGGGATAAACCCTTTCTGGTCCGTGTGAACAATGTCCTGGACTACCTTCTGTAATCTACATGCCAAGGCCTTCGCCAGTATTTTTAGGTCAGTATTTAATAACGATATCGGACGAAACGACCCCACTTCCAACTCGTCTTTGCCCTTCTTGGGAATTAATATAATATTGGCCCCCGCCATCGTCCCAGATACCGAACCAGAGAGGAACCCTGCCTTGAATGTTTCCAGCAACCGTGGGAGCAGTGCTTTCTCATGCTTCCTATAAAAACTGAAGGGGAGCCCATCGGGGCCTGGGGTAGATTCTCTGATGCATAAATTTAATGCCTCAGAGATCTTCTCCATCGTTAACTCAGAGTCCAAATAGTCCCTCTGGGCTTGAGATATTGATGGATATGACACCTTCCCCAAAAAGTTGTCGATTTCTGTCCCTTGTACTGATATCTGTGGAGTAAAACCTACTGAACACCTGTGCAATCTGTCCCGAGGCATTCTTTATGGTGCCATCCTGATCCCTGATAGCTGCAATAATTCTGCCACCAGCCCCAGAGGATTGTACCATATTTGCCAATAATTTACCAGGTCTACTTCCCTCCACAAAATATTTTTGGCCCTGAAAAAAAACTTTATGCTGGGCTTTTTGGTCCAAAAACTCCTGTAGCTGCGCCCTTGCCTCGTTGACCTTTAATCTATTCACTTCCCCAGGTAAATAAATGACCGCTTGTTCTGCCGCCACCAGAGCTTCCTTCAATCTTTTTTCCTTAGCTCCGAAGATCTTTCTGGCATAGCTGATCTTATTGCTATATAATGCTTTGAAAGAGTCCCATAGTACTCTAATGTCCTGCTCTTGAGGGTTCTTGGACCAGAATTCCTGGGTAATATTCTCCATATCTATCTGCGATTCCAGAATCGAGATCCAATAGGGATTCAACCTAAAACTACGTACTTTATTTCCTTCATGTGTCTTAACGGAAATCATGACGGGGCTATGATCTGATATAGGGCAGGTTTCGTATGACATTTTCAATATCCGCTTATAAAAGCCTGAGTTGACTATACAGAGGTCAATACGGGATAAAGTGCCATAAGAACGGCTCATACAGGAAAAGGCCCTACGATTACCATACAGACTGCGCCAAACGTCTAACCACTCCAACTCGTCACAGAACCGAGCCAGTGGCGCCTTACCCTCGCTCCCAGTGGTTAGCTGACTATCCAGTGATATCTTATCTCGACATTTGTCCATAATGGCATTGAAATCACCCATGATCATTAGGGCACAGTTCCCCTTGTCTTCGATAAATCCAAGTAGATCTTTTAGCATGTTAAAGGAGAAAGGGGGCGGGATATAAATAAATGCCAATATAACCATACCACCATAAAGTTTCCCAAACAAAATAATATATCTACCCTCTATGTCCACCCTTTGCTGATATATATCAAAATCAATGTCTGCGTGAATCAAGACTGTGACCCCTCTGGAGTAAATACTGCCAAAGGAGTGAAATTCACGAATTGCCCATTTCTTCTTAAATCTATACAAATATTTTTTAGTTAGGTGTGTTTCTAGTAAACAAATGATAGCTGGCAAGTGTTTATTCACAATATCAAAAATTTGACATCTTTTGGCCCTGTCACTGGCTCCCCGGATATTCCACGCCACTATCCTAAAAGTGTCAGCCATTCAAGCACAAAAAAAGAAAAAAAGAAAAAAAAAAAAAAGGAAAACCCCTCCCTCTCCTGCTGAGGAAGTTCCCCTCCACCCCTTATCCCATATCCCCCACCATGACCCATCCAACTTCTTCTCAATGGGTCTCTTTACACCTCAACGCCATCCTCCCACACCCTTCCAGCCTCCCAACATATTAATGTCTCCTTAACCTCGAATGCCTTGTCTGTCTAACCATTCATATACTTCCTCTGGGTTAGTGAAGAACCAGGTTCGCTCCTTAAAAATGACTTTTAATTTGGAGGGAAACAAAAGAGCATATTGTATCTCAGCATCTGCCAGTCTTTTCTTAACTGTTTTAAAGTTCGCCCTTGCCTTTTGAGTCTCTCTGGAGAAGTCAGGATAAATATAAATTTTCTGACCATTGACAGTCAGTCCCTGTTTTTCCCTCCCTTTTTTCATAATCAGGTCGCGGTCTTGAGAGCTAATTAGCTTGGCCAGTATGGCTCTAGGAGGAGAGCCCGGTGCCAATTTTTTAAAAGGGATCCTGTGCGCCCTCTCAACACCGAAAACTGAAGAAAAGTCACCTTTCCCGAAGGTGTCTTCCAACCATTTCTGTATCACTTTGGATAGGTCCCTAGGTTCATCTCCTTCCGGATAGCCCACTATTCTTATATTCGACCTCCTTGACCTATCCTCCAGATCTGTTAGTTTTGACTGTAGGCCTATGTTTTCCTTTTTTACTGTATCCAGGTCAGCTTTAAGATCTTTAACCTGTACCTCCAATTTCTTGTAACTGTGAACCATGTCCTTGCTCTTTTCCTTTATTTTATTAATTTCTTCACGGATCAGTTTAATATCTACATTTAAACTGCTGATCTGTTCATTAACACTTTCTATCGCAACCTCCACTCAGCTTTTAGTGTCTCTAACAGTTGTAAAAATTTCAGTCAACAATGCATTTAATTCCTGAGGGAGACCTTCCCTTTGCACGGTCTCCAGAGTGAGACACCCCTCCCCCCCTGTCGCCCCATCTTTAGCTGTATCCTTTACCCCTTGCTTGGTCTTAGAGGGGGGTGATTTCCATATTTTTTCCAGGCTCCCCCCCGGATTTCCTCATATTCGCTTTAGGAGGCATTGCTGACTTTTTAACATTAATTACCCCTAAGGCCTTACTGTTCCAAAAAATATATGTTAATACAAGCAGTTTGTTATCAGCAGTAGTCCTAGAGGAAAAGAAGCAATACTAGCAACCTGACTGTAACACTGTGATCCTTCCGCACATATCGTCACAAAAAAAATAGAACAATAGACATAAAGCCACAGCGTGAGCGGTAACAGTAACAATAAGCTGTTCTGCAGACCAAACAGATTCAGTTATTAGTCCAGAATAAGGTGGTTAAGCATAAATGGTAGGCTGGCGTGGTAGTAAACAGGTTGAACCACCGGGTCTCAGAGAGCGGCACCTCAGAAGAAAAAACTGCTTCAATGTGAAACGCCGCTTCAGCTTTAAATGTTAGAGCATAATAGTATTAGATAAGCAGGATGTAGAAAAGTACTTGTTAGTCCAGACTGAAGACTAGCCAATGAACCAGCGGCAAGTTGCAACCATGACAGGAGCCAATATAAGCCAGTCCAAGACTACAAAGAGCGGCACCACGGAGGAGAAAGCCGCTGCAAGCCGCTGCTATACGAAAGCCGTGTCCTGCCCTAGATGTTAGTACAGGTTAGTATTAGATAGGCAGGGTAAAGAAGAGTACTTGTTAGTTCAGACTGAAAGCTGGCCAGGCGGTTATGTCCACAGCAGAAGCAGATCAGGTATTGATGGTTAGCTTAACCCTTGGCCACTTGTACTCTAGAGATGCCACATGACATTAATCGCAAAACAGTGAGTACTCCTGGAAAGGAGGATATTTACCAAAGTGGCAGTACAACACACTCCTCCTTGCCCAAAACGCTCTTCTTCTGCCAATAACAAATGGGCTTCAAGAACAAAATTGCAGGTTCAACAGCGGCATATAGCAGGATTAGACTAAGGTCTCACCGTACTCTTCCCCCACCGGGTCTTCAGAGCCTCCTGACATTGATACCGCGAGCCGTCATTGGCAGAGTGTTGGCAGCAATTGCTAATACTCAGTCATGATTTACAAACCGTCACGACTTGGCGTTGCTGGACCGTATGGCCCTGGACCGAGTAGCCCTGCGCACTCCTCCTGCGGTCTCCGCGTCGTCCGGGACCCTTTAATTGGTATACATGCGGACCCGCTGCACTTCGTCAGCCTCAGAGCCTCAGGAAGAAGGACTACCCGCGGCGCCGGCAGCCACAGCCATCGGTGCACAGTCCTGGTTCCGGGCGCCCATGGACGCCACTCGGATCCCCGTTGTGTTGAGCGAGCACCCGGAGGCCGGAAGGGGCGGAGCGTGCGGCAGTGACGAGCACCTCACGTCATGCCGTCCAGCGTTCCCCAAGCTCATACATGTTTAATCACATATCTAGATGGGAAATCTCAGTGTAAGGCGGAGGCTTAACCCTCTGAGTAGTGTGGGACTAGATGACTGCGGTTGTAGCGTCCTAAATTATGGTTCAGGGGCCATGTTGTATATGTTCAAGCGAACCTAGTGCTCTTTCCTGGGATATGATAGGAGAAAAGAGAAGTTACTGTGAGGTAGTATAGGAGCCGTTTATCAGGTTTTCTTTAAATTATTTTTGCACATCCTTGTCTCAAAAAAGCGAAACCACGGGGCCCAGACCTTTTTAAAATCCTTTTTTGTATGCGCCAATTTCTTCTATGGTAAAAAAAAGTTTACAGTCCAGCCGAGATTCCAAATCTGATAATTTCTTTATTCAGGCATGTATAATAATACACCAAAGCCACTCAGAAAGACGAAAATCACCTACGCGTTTCGGACAGATTACCTGTCCTTAGTCATGGCTAACAAGCAATGACAAACATTTTGCTTATAAAGGTATAGACCCCTCCCTTCGTATCACCCCCGTGTGCACACCCGGTTCTGTTAACTGTTTCATAGAAAACATAACATAGCCGTAACAGCATCTCTAACTACATATAAAAGTTAATATCCATCACTATAGAAGTAGACAACATATGAGTGGTCACCCCAAATGAGTGATGCAAAGGCTATAATAAAAAGTCCATTAATTTTTTGTCAGGTGACATCGGAAACCTTTTTTTCCGTTGTATACGGCGGCTGGCTGCCATAGCAACAGATTTAGGGTCATGTGACTGATTTTGCTTAGCAAAAAAGTAGGCGATCCTGTGAAGAATCATGTGGCGGACAACATAACAGGAAAATATCACAGGTAAGTGGAAATCCATACTGGTCATCTCGGCGGCGCAGCAGGGATCCGCAATAGTGTGGACATGCAAGGGGAGAATCTCTGCAATAATGTATACGCGGGTCCACATGCGGCACGGTCGAGACGGCCCGATGGAATGGGGGGTACACGAAATCTAAAAACAACACAAATAAGGGTTAAAATCACATGATAATGCAGTGTTAAGATTAAAATGTACTTCAGAAATGAAGTACATAGGACAAAGAACAGCGAGATATAACAGTAATTATCACATTATGACTGTATGACAAGTAGCGGGGAACCACGCACGTGGAAAATGGCTATTAATCTAAATATAATCAGATTGCTATTGATCTAAATATAATCAAACAATCCTACCTCCTTGTTTAGTAGTGGTACATTAATTTTTTTTTTTGAGTTTGAGACCCTGCGGAAAAGGTGTTTCCAATGAGAAAATCCAAAAAGCCTCCCTATTGGCTAACCGTGTTCTTATGTTTCCACCTCTGACATTGTTTCTTACTTTTTCAATGGCATAAGTGCTAAGTGTATTGGTGTCCCCTTTGTGAACCCTGACGAAATGTTGGGATGCACCGGACAAATTTCGGCCAGATGGATTTGAAAACATCCTCCACACACCATTCAGGGGATTCCAGTGGGTGAATTAACCAGAGCTAAGAGAAACTGCAGCACTGATGCCCTTTTTCACACAGAGGCAACACAAATGTGTGCCAGGCTAAAAAAGAGGAGGTATCCAGAGTGGACACTAAATAGGGCTTACAAACGAGTCATGAAGAAAAATAGACACTGGCTCATATATCCCGAACAATCATCTAAAACCAAAAATTCAACATCTGACCATATACTGACACTTGTTCTTCAGTTTAGCCCTCAATTTAGAGCCATATCTAATATTATTCAGCAACATGTCCTTCTACTGAAAGTAGATCCAACTCTAGAACAGATATTGAATAATGGTTGCCGAATTGTCTCCAGACGGGGACAAAGTTTATGTAACCTCTTGTCCCCCTCACTGTATACTACACAACCAAATTCGACCTGGCTAAGCACTCAGGGTGGCAAAAAGTGGAATTTTCGACTTTGGACGCTATTTTCCATTATGGGTTAAACGCCAGGAAAAAACATTATATTCTTACAGATCTGACATTCTTGGGATGCATCAATACCTAACATGTTTATGAATTTTACTGTTTATTTATATTATATTAGGTCTAGGGAAAGGGGTTGATTTGAATTTTTTTAACTTTAAAAAAAAGGTAAACATTTTTTTAACTCTAGATCTGTCTAGGTCTGATTGATCCTAACATATACTGCCATATTACGGTCAAATCACACATTGTAACAGATCGGCTAAAAAAAGACAATGATGTCACGGGGAGCAACCATATAAGCCAATATGGAGTCTTTTTGCTGGTGGCAATCGAAAGTTTAACACCCGTGATCTGTACTAGCAATATGTATCAAACACCCAACTTTTATGGAGAGGGCTCTGCCTGTGAGCCCTTTCCATACATCGCAGCCAATGTTTGACGTACTAATATGTCACATGGGGGGTTAATGGATGGAGGTGTAAGGCAATAATTGGTACACTGCTATTGCATCGTGTGGGTGTCAATAGACAATCTATAAGAGCCCCCCTCTTTCAGAAAACAACAACATTGACAATGGTATCCAAGAAAAGCTGTGATTGGTGTTCTTGGGTAGTGGTGGGCTTCTGTATTAACACCTTGCCGACTGAGGACGAACTATATCGTCCTCGCGCAGGAAGGGGTGTATGGAGAGAGTTCAGGAGCTGAGCTCTCTCCATACACAGCGGGTAACGGCTGTATAATACAGCCAACACCCGCCTGTCACTACCACGGTCGGTGCTGGCGCTGATCGCTGCAGTTAACCTGTTAAGTGCCGCGGTGGAAGCTCAAACCTAACTTACTGTTAAATGCCGTCCGCCATCTTGGGTGCCGCCCCCTGGAACGTCACCGGAAGGCGGCGATTGGTTGCTATGGCAGCCTAGAGTCTCATTTTTTTTTAAATTTTTTAAAAAAAGTATGAAAAAATAGTAAAAAAAGTAAAAGTTTAAATCACCCCCCTTTCCCTACAACTGATATAAATATAAATAAACAGTAAAAATCATAAACATACTAGGTATCGACGCATCCCAAAATGTCCGATCTATCAAAATATATTAGCGATTTTTCCCAGCGTTTAACCCCATAACGGAAATTGTCGCCCAAAGTCGAAAATGCCACTTTTTTGCCATTTTGAAAAATATACCGTATTTTTCAGCGTATAAGGCGCACCTCTAATAAATGCCTGCTAAGACATCTAGGTAGGTATATACTGCAATACAGTAGTATTGCAGTATATAGTATTAGCAATCGGACCCTGCAGGGTTAAATTACCCTGGAGGATCTAAAATAATGGTAAAAAAATTTTTTTAAATGTATGAAAAAATAGTAAAAAAAGTAAAAGTTTATATCACCCCCCTTTCCCTAGAACTGATATAAATATAAATAAACAGTAAAAATCATAAACACACTAGGTATCGACGCGTCCCAAAATGTCTGATCTATCAAAATATATTAGCGATTTTTCCCAGCGTTTAACCCCGTAACGGAAATTGTCGCCCATAGTCGAAAATGCCACTTTTTTGCCATCTTGAAAAATATACCGTATTTTTTAGCGTATAAGGCGCACCTCTAATAAATGCCTGCTAAGACATCTAGGTTCATATATAAGGCGCACTGGAGTATAAGGCGCAGGATCAAATGCAGTACCTAAAAATGACCATCAGGTGGCAGACCTGTGCACAGTTCAAGCCAGCTACACTTCCCGGGAAACTTGTCTTCAGCGTGTCAGAGAGCTCCGATCTCAGAGGTATGGGCTGCTGGGGGTTAATATAGGGTGATGCAGCTGGGGTTAAGCGGTCTCCCTCTGCCCCTTCTCCTTCCCTCCTGAGGCAGGGTGTTATTCCTGTGGGGTTCCCTGTGGCTCCTTCTTTTTCCCCTGTTACAGGGCTGGCAGGTATGGGGGATTGTTTACTGATGATGATGATTGCCTCGTGGTCGGCACTATGGCAGCTCCGGTCTCTCCGTGCTAGGGGAGGGCAGGATGGGCACAATGTTAGTTTTGGTGCCAGGGCACTTCAGGAGCTAGGGACCCTGTGTACAGTGTGGGAAGATGCAGGAAATTTCTGGGGATGGAGCTATTAAACACTGGTAAATGTAACAAACATCTTGTCTGTAGTATAAGTTCATATATAAGGCGCACTGGCCTATAATTGATTTCTGAGAAAATTAAAGGATTTTTGGTGCCCCTTATAGGCCGAAAAATGTGGTAAAAAATTCTATAAAAAGTGATCAAAAGCCCATACAGTCCTCAAAAAGAGAGCATTAAAAACGTCATCAAAAGTCGCAAGTTATTAGAGCCAGAACATGGCAAAATGAAGAATTCTTTTTTTGTACAGAAGGTTTTAATTTTTTTAAATGTATGAAAACATTATAAAACCTGTACAAATTTGGTATTCTCGTGATCGTACCGAACCAGAGAATAAAATAGACCTGTCATTTGGGGCGCTCAAAGCTGTAAAATCCAAGCCCACAAGAAAACGGTGCAAATGCGTTTTTTCATAATTTTCACTGCATTCTGAATTTTTTTCCCGTTTCCCAGTACACGGCATGGAATAATAAATACCATCACTATAGAGTTCTGTTACACAGAAAACAAACCAAAACAGAGCTCTTTACATGGAAAAATAAAAAAGTAATAGATTTTTGGAGGTGGGGAGTGAAAAATGAAAATGCAAAAACGAAAAAGGGCCACGTCCCTAAGGAGTTAAACACACTGGGCATAGATTCTGTGCCTGCATGATCAGCATGAACGCATTGACATTTTCTAGCTAAATGTAACAATTTTGACATTCAGTTGTGTTCTTATCTGGAAGAGGTTAAAGGAACCTGGTTGTTGTTGTTTCTCCGATTTAAGTTAGCAGCACATAAATGTAGAAAATATAATCAAATAGGGGGGAGGCTGCGGGGGCTGCTGGAAGACGAGGAGGAGCTGCTGGAGGACAGAAGGAGGTGCTGGGGGCTTCTGGGGAAGGAGGAGGCTGTGGGGGCTGCTGGAGGACAGGAGAAGAGGCTGGGTGATGCTGGAAGACAGGAGGGAGGCTGATGGAGGACAGAAGGAGGCGTGCTGGTGTTCTGGAGGACAGGGGAGGCTGCTGGGGGCTGCTGGAGGACAGGAGAAGGCTGCTGGGTGCTGCTGGAGGGACAGGAGGAGGCTGTGGCAGCTGCAGGAGGACAGGAGGGAGGCTGACTGGGTGCTGCTGGAGGCCCGGAGGAGGCGCTGGGTGCTGGCTGGGGAGGACAGGAGGACGCTGCTGTGGTGCTGCTGGACTGGACAGGGGAAGGAGCCTGCTGGGGCTGGTGGGACGGAGGAGGCTTGGTGCTGTTGGAGGACAGGAGGTGGCTGCTGGTGCTGCTGGAGGACAGGAGGAGGCTGCTGGGTGCAGCGGAGGACAAGAGGAGGCAGCTGGTGCTGCGGAGGACAGGAGGGAGGGGTGGTGGGGTGTGTGCTGGAGGACAGGAGGAGGCTGCTGGGTGCTGCTGGAGGACAGGAGGAGGCTGCTGGGTGCTGCTGGAGGACAGGAGGGAGGCTGCGGGTGTGCTGTAGGAAGGAGAGGGAGGTTAATGCTGCTGGGTTATGCTGGAAGACAGGAGAAGCCGCTGGTGCTGCTGGAGGAATGAGGAGGCTGCTGGGTGCCGCTGGTGGACAGGAGAAGGCTGATGGGTGGCTTGGAGGACAGGAGGGTGGGGTGCTGGTGGAGGACAGGAGGAGCTGCTGGTGCTGTGCTGGAGACAGGAGGAGGCTGATGGTGTGCTGGAGGACAGGAGGAGGCTGATGGGGGGGCTGGTGGAGGGCAGGAGGAGGCTGCTGGGTGTGCTGGAGGGCCGGAGGAGGATGTGTTGGACAGGAGGAGGTGGGAGACAGGAGGAGGGTGGAGGCTGCTGGAGGCAGGATGAGGCTGGTGGCTGTGGAGGACATGAGAAGGCTGCTGGGAGGACAGGAGGCTACAGGAGGGGAATAGAGGAGGAGGCTTTTGGAGGACAAGAAAAGGCTGCGGAGGACAGGAGGAGGGTGGAGGAACAGGAGGCAGGAGGCTGGAGGACAGGAAAAGGCTGCTGGGGGACAGGAGGGGAGGGCGGAGGACAGGAGAAGGGTCTGAAGGACGGAGGAGGGGATGGAGGACAGGAGGATGATGGAGGACAGGAGGATGATGGAGGACAGGAGGTAAAGGAGGCGGATGGAGGACAGGGGTCACAGGAGGAGGTAGTCCTACTCCTTCACAGTTAGAAAGCCGAGGCCACCACCGCAAATAAGCAGAGAACTAAAAAAGTAGAAAAATCCACCTAAATAAACCAGCAGAGATCCCAGACAGCCTCCCCCCACACACAGACACATAAACAGCGCTCTTCAGACCAGACAGACACCCCCCCCCCCCCCACAAATATATAGGCTCAGACCAGAGATCCCCCCACCCACCACACACATATAGAAAGACTCCCCCCCACATACAAAGGGAAAGACCCCAGACGACACGACTACCCCACAATCAGAGACACCAGACAGACCCCCCCACAGACACCAGGGCAGAATGACAGCCTTTTTTACAATAGTGCCATTAAATTCTGCAGACGCTTACAATCATGGTACATATACAAATATAATATACAGTACAAGTACAAACATCATTTGGAACAATAGAAGTCTAAGCAAGAGCTTGCCGTCTATAAAAATGAAGGTGGTTAACACAAGAGGTATAAGAGTATATATACCGGTCCACAGGGGCGGACTGGGAGTTTAACCCCTAGGCCCCTTCCACAATTGCGTTGCAGATCACGTCCGAGTTTGATCAGGGAGCGATCAGTTTTGGTCAGTGAAAAACGCACATTTTGCATCAGATTCAATCAGTTTTCAGTCAGAGTTTGTCGTGTCTCATCGTTTTTCACGCGCATTTTTTGATGCATTGCAATGCAATTTCAAGGCGTTTTTCACGCGCAGAAAATGCGCGTGAATGGACTCAGACTGAGCTCTAATCTTTTATGGCAATTGATGCGTGAAAAACGCATTGCAAGGCAGTGCACTTGCAAGTGCTCAGAGTGCAATGCGTTTTGGATGCATCTCCAAGACTTGGATGGTGGTTTTTCAACGCGCGTGACTTCCAAGTAGAGCATGTCGAGATTTAAACGCGCGTTAAAAAAACGCGCGTGTGTGCGTGAGAAAAAACACCAAGTCTGGAAAAGACCCATTGAGTACAATGGGTCAGATGTGCAACTGCAAGTTCTGCGCGTACTCAAAGCACGTGCAGAAAACCAGTGCGTGAAAACGCAGTCCGTGAAAGGGGCCTTAGGCCCCTTCCAATCGCGTTGCATTCACGTCAGAGATTGATCAGGGGTGTTTAGTGACGATAAGTATTTGGTACAGTGAAAAACGCGCATTTTGCAATCGAGTGCACAGTTTGCAGTCAGAGTTGTTCAGTGTCTCAGTTTTCACGGCGCGTTTTTGACTGCAATTTCAATGCAATATCAATGCGGTTTTTCAACGCGCAAGAAAACGCGCGTTTGAAATGGACACTCAGGATCTGAGCCTACATTTTTCTATGGCAATGATGCAGTGAAAGAAACGCAATGTGCACTTGCATGCACTTGCAAGGTGTCTCAGATGTGCACATGCTGTTTTGATGCATTCAATAGGAATTGTATGGTGCGTTTTTCACGGCGGACTGTGCAAAAGTAGAGCATGTAGCGGATTTAAACGGCGCAGTTTAAAAAACGTGGTGTGTGCGTGAAAAACAAAATGCAAGTCTGGAAAGGACCCATTGGTTACAATGGGTCAGAGTTGCAATGCAAGTTACATGGCGCGTCAAAAGCTAACGCGCAGAAAAGCGCGTGAAGAAAAACGAAGAACGTGTGCAAGGGGCCTTAGGGAGCAGCAATTTTTACAGCTAAGCTCAGTCCCATTTTTGGATTCTGACCGGCGCTCTTTATATGGTTATTAACTTTTGACACTTTCATTATCAAGGCGATTGAAGAGGATTGTTTCCCCACCAGTTGTATGTTATTTAGTGGTTAAATTTTGGCTGATAAGTTTTCGTATTTACAAAAAAGGAAAAAAATGATGAATTTTAGAAAAATTTGCTCCTTTTCGAAATTCAAAAATCACGCGTTTTAGGCAGACGATTTTACCACCTAACTAACTTGCACGAATAACATGTCCCATTTGGTTAATTACATTATAAAATTTTGCAATGTTTGGATAATTTATTTGACGTCAACGCAGCAGCTACAAATCGAAATTAGCGATTTTCCGTATTTCAGAATTGTTTGAAATTAAATTTTACAGATTTAGCCCATCAAAAACCCCCATATATAATAACCCATTTTCAAATCTGGCACCCCCAAACTATCAGAAACAGCATTACAAAGATTAGATTTTCCTAGTAATTGAATCAAAATGGCGGTGAAATTTAGAATGGTCAATGTAGCCCTTAACATATTACACATTTCAAAAGGATAAAAAGAGAAAAACCCCACCATAAATTGTTTACAATTTTCCGAGTACAGGACGCTCCACATGGACCACTTACTTTTATGGGGCCACAGCGAGGCGCAGAAGGAAGGAGCACCCTGAGCTGCCAGGGATTTAGTCTTTTCGTTGCCCCATTTTGAAGGCTAAAAAAATTTTTGCTTTTCCGTTTATTTGGGACGTGACGGCATTTTTTTCTGCGCGATGAGAGCTTTTCTCCGAGTGGTACATTTTGGGGTGGTAACCTATTGTTGAAAATTAGGAATTTTGTTGAGGGTCATGAGTAGACAAAAGCATCAAGTTCTGTACTGATTTTTACTTTTTTTTTTTCGTGTTCACCGTATATACTAATAATCCGTTATCTTTATTCTAGGTGCATACAGATTACGGGATACCAGACATGAATGATTTCTTCTATGTTATACTTAAATTTCCAAATAAACAACCCCTAATGTGGGGGGAAAAAATCTATCATTTTGACATCGCCGCCTTCCAAGTGCATATACATGGTTACGTTTTGGACAGAGCTGTTGATGGCGATGTTTTTGCGGACATGGTTGTTTTGCAACCAGTTCATAATGTGGAGTGGGATTATGATGTTTTGTTGATCATTTTTATGGCATTATAGAGGGATAATAGTAAAAATTATAATTTTCTGGGCGGCCGTTTTTTTTAACGTTTTTTTTGTACGGAGTTACATCATATGGTTCAAGTTAGTATTAGTTTTATTCTTGGTTATGTACGGACGTGGTGAACTATATATGGGGGTTGTGTGTATAGATTTAGACTTTTTGAGACGGATATTGTCTCTGTTATATGTTTTGGGGCTCATGAGCATTTTTAGTGATTATAAGTTTAATTTTTATGAAAAACCTTTTTTTTAATTTTTTAACTTGATCCACCATGGGATCATTGGAAACAAGCAATATCTGAGTGAGTTATGATATAGCTCTGCATAATGCCACTTGCCTTTAAGATGACGTCAAGACGGCCATTTAAAGGCAACGGCTTCAGGCTTCTCTTGGGGTCTACCGATCAAACCCCAGAGGGGCATAGCAGCGAACAGCCCCCCCGAAAAACGGCGGCAGGGGGGGGGCGGGGCGCGTGGGGTTAAAGACCCCGGAAAAGGTATGTTAAATGCCGCGGGGGGTCGCGTTTGACCGCGGCATTTAACGGGTTTTGAAACGCCCGCGGATCGGACCACTCGAGACCGCGGGTGTAGCCGGGGGAATGTCAGTGGGTAGATGTACGTTGGAATCCATACCTCCCAATTTTAGGCGGAGGAGAAGAGGGACAAAATGGCGATTTTTTTTACCCAACAGAAGCCACAACCCTAGCCACGCCCCTGACCACACCCCTGCCATGCCACTGCTCATACCTCAACGCACTTCATGCACCCCAAGTGTATTTATGTATATAATGGGGGGATATTCCCTCCCCAGAACGAGCATGCCCCCCCCTAAGACAACGGAGCACGTCCCCCCCAGACAAGGAGCATGTCCCCACCTAGACATTTTTGGGAGCATGCCCCCCAGACAACGAGAATGTCACCCCTAGACAAGATGGTTGCCCCCTAGACAACGAGCATGCCACACCCCATAGACAACAAAGCATGTCCCCCCCAGACAACGAGCATGCCCCCCCTAGACAAAGAGCATGCCTCCCTAGACAACGAGCAGTCCCCCAAACAAAAAAAACAGACATTGTCCCCCCAACCTAGACAAGAGTATGCCCCCCTAGAACAACGATATGCCACCACCCCCATGGCTCGTGCCTTTTTTGTGGTTTCGTGTTATTTTTGTCTTCAGGACCGTGCATGCTGTGGATACTTCGGATCGAGGATTACGTAATGACGACCATTTCTAACAAAAAAAATGGTCAACGAGGGGGTGCTGTTGACCATGCCGCTTTTTTTCTCGATTTGACAAAAATATGCTGGGGTCCCCCCTTAAAGGGGCTCCCAGGCTGTTTCCCCCATTTTTACAAAAAAATGGAGGGGAAAACGGCCTGGGGTGCCCCCTATTGTTCAAAACAGCCAGATACAATAAAGCAGCAGCAGCCTGCCATTACTGAGCTGGGATAGCCCACTGTTAGGGGGCTATTCCAGCGCAACAATAACAGCCTGCACCGCCCACTACTGGACAATATAGACGGTCAGGTATGGTTTTGCCGGTTCTTCCCTGCATCCCTGGTGGCGGTGGGTACCGGGTTGTAATGGGATGGGGTTAGTGTGAATTTGCCAAAAAAATTAAGGCAAACAATAAGGCAGCCCTTTGTAATGAGCGCCGTCATCTACCAGCACCACTACTATGGCAAACTATGAAGAGTGTCGCACAAAAAAATAAATAACAACCGTTTTTCAGAGAAAAGTTTATTGGACAAAAAACGCAGACACACCTCGTTGAACCATTTTATTTGTTAGAAATGTCGGTCATCGACGTATCCCTAGATCCGTAAGCAAGTCCACAAGGATGCACGGTTTGGAAGACAAAAATAAAAAAAACCTACACACAAAAAAGGGCACGCAGCACATGGGGAGGACATGCTCGTTGTCTAGAGGGGCGGAGGGAGACATGCTCGTTGTCTAGGGTCGGGGGGAGTCGGGGGGAGATTGCTCGTTGTCTAGGGGGGGGGGGAATGCTCGTTGTCTGGGGGGGGTAAATGCTCGTGTGTCTAGGGGGGGGCAAGGTCAGTGGTCTAGGGGGGAAAATGCTCGTTTGTCTGGGGGGGAATGCTCGTTGTTTTTTCTGGGAGGGGGTACATTGTAGCAGTGGATACGTTGGAGGTACGGGCAGTGAGCACAGTGGGGAAAATCATCTTACCAGCGCAACCTGAATACCAAAAACGACGTCCTCCGAAGATCGCCGCTGAAGTCTTCTGTTTCCCTTGGCAGCTGCAATGGTGACTGCGGGGGCTGCGCAAGTGAAAAAGATCTCTGCATGCGCAGAGTTTGGGGGAGCCACATGATTGATTGGATGGAGACATATGAATAGCAATCAGCCAGGGGCCACATAATGTACTGAGCCAAAGGAGCTCAGTGACGTCACCCTGAGACCTCCAGTGCTATTCAAAATTATAAAATCATTTTTCCGCGAGCCAGGAAACTAGCGGAAAGAGCGAGAACTTCCCCTACAGGTAACGAGCAATGTTAGGGACAGTATAAACCCAAAAAATGGTGATAGATGTCCTTTAGTTTTTGAGCTTCTACTAAACATATACAATTCTAGATAAGTATGATATCTCTGTGGATTGTTTTTTACCCAAATAAAGATAAGGGGGAGGGTTTCTATAGAGCGCAGTAAAGGGGAGGGTCCTATGGACGCACAGTAAAGGCGGAGGGGGTCCTATGAGAGCAGTAAGGGGAGGGGTCCTCGGAGCCAGGAAAGGGGAGGGTCCTAGGATGCCGCAGTGAGAAAGCATAAAAACCACATTTTGTATTGTCCTTCTCCGCCCAAGTACAGGGCTCTGAATATTTATTACTGTCACGTTGAAGCTATATTTGTTACCGCGACAAAAGCCTAACACAGCTCGTACATGAAAAAAATCAAAAAGTTATTGGGGGTCTTTATTAAGGGCCGATTCGCGTCTTTCCCGGACGTTGTGTACCCGAATATTTCCGTTTTGCGACGCTTGTAACTTAAAATGGAACACTAGCGGATTTTGGACGAAAAGAGAGACAGGATCGGGTGGTACGACCCATCAGCCAGGGGCAGACATTGCGTACGCAGAAGGAATCAGGGGACGGTGAGTCCTGGCCCCCCCCCCCCTCCTTCCTTCAGCCCTCTCCCCCAGAACGAAAACCGACGTATTCGGAAGGAAAAACCGCCCGCATCTTTTTAAAACCGGAAAAGGTGTCCATAAGCGACCCGATTAACTTCAATGGTCCAGCTCGGTTGGCATTCAGGCGCGATGAGTTTACTTCAGCGCAAGCAGCGCACCCTGGTGGACGGGGAAGAACACTTTAGTCAATCCCGGCAGGACCCGAATCCCCAGAGCGGAGAAGAAAGGAAAGAAGCCGCTGAACGCGAATGGACCGGGTAAGTAAATTTGCCCCATGATTTTGAAAGTGGGGAGTGAAAATGGAAACGCAAAAATTAAAAAGGGCCAAGTCCTATAGGGGTTTTCCTGCAAATAACAAATAACTTGCTGATCAGTGGGGGTCTCAGTGATGAGATCCCAAAGATTCATGAAAAGAGGGGATCCTACATAACTCCATCGGTCCTCAAGATCCGTCAGAGTAATGGAGAGAAGGCGCTGGTATGACCATTTTCTGCTCCATTTACAGTAATCGAGCGATGACTGTACCTTATGTGGACCCCAAAAGACCCCTTGTTTTCATGATCTGTGGGGGTCAAATCACTGAAACCAACCAACATCAGCAGGTTAAGCCCTGTTTCCGAGGGATAGGCCAACGTGTATTTGGGGGAAGGGAACCCCTTAACCCCTGACCGCTCTGCGCCGCCTAGCTCTACGGCCAGAGGGTATAAGAGGTATGAAGGGGCTCCAGGGGAGTCCTCTTATACAAGGTGGGGGGTTTGTAAGTGTGCAGCAAACCCCCACGATAATAAACCGTGGTCGATGCTTCTGAAATGATGGCGGTCTAGTAAACCGTTCATTTGCCGCGACACAGTCACCAGCGGCATTTAAAAGAACGGCGGCGGGGCACCGCCCATCTTTTTTACGATGGCCGCGCCCACGCAACGTCATCGGGGGAGGGCGATCGGGTTGCCAGTGGTAGACTCGGTCTTCGTTTGACACACGGCTACATGGTGTTCTGCAGATTCGTTACACTGCGCCAGAAGGATTGCAGTATATGGGTCGGAAGCGATCGGAACATCTAGGGTTAATATGATGCTATAAAAGAACAAGATTTCTCAAAGGCTTTTTAGCAGTTCCAAACTGGAATAAAATGTCACCCAAACCCCCACAATATTTGGTTCCTATGCATCGTAACAGTCTGCATAATAACAAAAGAAATGTTATGAGATCGCAAAGTGAACCCGTAAAAAACAAAACAAAAAAAAAGATTCACAGAAAAACAGAACAAGATCAGTTTCAATTAATGAGGACAGGAGGAGGAGGCTGGAGGACAGGAGAAGGAGTCTGAAGGACAGGAGGAGGAGGCTGGAGGACAGGAGGATGCTGGAGGACAGGAGGATGATGGAGGACAGGAGGCTACAGGAGGCGGATGGAGGACAGGGGTCACAGGAGGAGGTAGTCCACTTGCGGACCATGTATGTAATATGACTACCATTAAAGGTCCAGGGATGTATTTTTATATCACTACAAGATATTACAATTTTCGGTCATGATTAAGAGATGGAGCAACACTAAAATGCTCGTTAGGTCATAGTATTCGAGACGAATTTCCCGATGCCCCTCTGAGTGCTTCATCTGCGATAACGAACGACCCCATGACGTCAATGCGTGAGACTCGAGCATTTTCAGGGGACAAAGTACTGTCACAGGGAAGCTTGGCCAAACACCCTGGGAACCTCAGTAAAAGGATGGAAACACCACGGAACGTATGGACAGCGAATACAGCAGTGGGCAGAGCATGCATGGATGTCCTCTGAGGGTCTGCACAATCATCGTACCATTGCTGCCAAAATTATGAGGCAAAGCAATGGCCATGAACGAGACGTCGACTCGAATGAGCTGGATAACATCTAAACACATCCAATCATGACCCTGGACGACATATAGGGGGACGTCATGCAGAGGCAGCGGCAGCAAGGCTCGAGAGTGTCATGGCGACCATACCGCACCTAAATGGACTCAGGTTCAAACCAATTGGGTGGCAGAGAGGAAACAAAGGAGGGTGTGAGCAGATAGCGCTCAAATAATATCTGTACATGATAAAGTTTGCCAGTATTTTTGTGGATAAACAGCAGGGTGGGCGACAAGTTACCATGTGGAAGCCATGAAAACAACCCAAAATTCTGCCATGCCACACAATCCCTTTGCTTAAGTGGGACCAGTATGGAGGCGTGATAGCTATAGTAGTTTAAAGGGTCTGCAGTTAAACACTATGTAGTTGGATCTGCATGGAGCTGCGGCGCTCCGCTGCCAGCGAGCTTTCGCATCCAAGCCCCTGTTATAGGCTACGCCACAAACAGCACTTCTAAGACACCTTTTGTATAAGATCAAGTGTAGTCAGCTTTCCTTAGAAGTTGTAGGATATGGGGGTGAGGGAATGTAAAGATGCAGCAAGAAGCGCTGAAATAATATCCTAAAATGGTAAAGTTTGGCAAAGTATATTTTGTGGGGATACATTCACAGCAGGCAGGTGGTCGCACAAAGTGTAACAACATTCTGATGTGTGAGAACTGCCCGTGTAATGCTCTAGGTAGGCGGGTGTCAGCCTTATTATCGCCTAGGTCCACTCATGCAAGCCCATTTCACAATGGCCGCGCCTGCGGGTCGTGTAGCGACGGCCCTGCAGCTCGTGCCTAGCAGCTTACCGATCTGATGGTCGCCATGCCACGGGATGGATAATTGCGGGAGGAGAGGAGGTGGAGGAGGTGGTGGGAGGAGGTATAGTGGCCTTTGAGACCGGACGAGGTAAGGCCCCGCAATTCTCTGCGTCGGCCAGAATATGACCAGCCCAGGGTTCAGAATCTGTCGGTCACCGGCATCACCAAGCTAAGTGTTGTAGCGTTCTTAATAGTTTGAAGGATCTTATGGCGGGTGAGAGTGGAATGAAACCAGGAGTCGCGCAAAAGCGCCGATATGGCCATGGACGCTGGCGGTTCCGCTGCGCAGTGCACGCATTTCTGTCAATCCAACCCACTGTCTCTAGGAGTCATCCCCAAACAGCACTTCTAAGAACCTTTTGTATAAGACAAGTGTAGTAGCTTCTTATAAGTTTTAGGATCTGGCGGGGTAGGGGAATGTAACCGATGCGCAAGAAGCGCGAAAATAATATCCCTAATGTAAAAGTTTGCTCCATATATTGTTGGATAAACCGCAGCGGTGGCGACAAAGTTAACAACATTGATGTGGTAATCCTAAATGAAACAAACCAATTCTGCCCCTGACACACTCGTCGTTTGAATAAATGGACGAGTAATGGAGGCAGGCTATCAATGGACACTGTTGGAGGTAGCATGGAGACAAACGGTTGGGAGGCTGCGATTGAGACCAATTTTTGCGGATATGTGTCCTGTTGTGGCAGTCCCAAACATTTTTCAAACCAGAGGCGGTAGGCTGGCCCTTCCGTCAAATGGCGAAAGATTGAGGCGCCCTGTATGTGGCCGTCCCAGAAAATTTCATAACCAGAGAGCAGTAGGTGGCCCCTCCAGTAAAATGAATAGATTGAGTGCCTGTATGTGGCAGGTCCCAAAAATTGTTACAACCCACGAGGAGCAGTAGTGTGGCGTCACTGCATAAATGGAGAATAGATGAGTGCCAGGTACTGTGCAGTCCCAAAATTGTTAGACACCAGAGGACGAAGTGAGCAGGTAGGTGGCCTGGCCGCTGCATAAAATGGATATCGATTGGTAGCACCTTTAGTGGCAGTCACACAAAAATTTTTTATAAAAGAGGACCGGGGGGACCTCCAGAAAAAAGGAATAGATGGATGCCTGTATTGTGGCCTTACAAAAATGTTTGCAAACCTCATGAGGACCGGTGGTGGCCCGAATATTCATGCATGGACATCGTACTGATGCTAGTTCAAAGAAGCTACAAGAAGTGGGCCCTGTCAAAAAATAGCCTTTTCCTCGGGCTTATACGGTGACAAAGGGAGGAGAAGGAGAAACTGAGGAGGACGAGTGATGATCATATCCGGTGTAGCTTCCTTCACCCTGGTGGCTGACTGGAAATTCGCTAACAATCCAGCCTTTAATTCATTTTAATAAGCGCAGCCTGTCGTCGCTGTACAGTCGACAGGCGGTACATCGTTACGGGTTGATGATTGTGTACCCAAGCTCGTCACTGAACAAACCCGCTCGACAGTACGCTAGGCGGCAGGGGGCAGGCAAGAACCTCCAAGGCGTACAGCGCCAGTTGGGCCACATGTCAGCTTTTGAAACCCAGTAGTGTAGGGAGCGTGTGATCATTTAGGGACGATGGTTATGGTACAGCTAGTATACTCCTCACCATCTTTTGCCCGTCAAAGACGATCAGGCCCTACTCTGCCGAGAACGGGTGGTACAGGTGACAGGTCTTGTGGAGGCTGGGGTGAGCAATAAAGCTGGCAAAGCTGGTAAAAGCGTACCCTTTGCCAGTGCTGGACAAGGCTCAGCTACTCTGTGCCGCCTCCTCACTCGCTATCTTGTCCCGAGCAACTGGACGCGACGCGTGCCCGTCTGAGCGGCTGTTCAGAAGGGAAATACTGTTTTCCGCTTTGTGCACCAGGGGCCTGTTGGGATGCTGGTATCATGCATTCTCCACACTCCTATTCCTCTCCAGGACTATGAGATGTAGCGTGAAGATTTCTGATTTCGTACCGTGGGGCCAGGAGGAGTGAACACCCCATAACGGTGCTGGATGAATTCGTTTGAACGCTGAGGCGTCAGGGATACGGGCAGCTGCACTAGCATGCAATTGCCTATGCGGCCAGAGTACCAACGCGATAAGGAATTCACCTCCCCCACTGGCCTGACTGTCATTTCCTACCTCCTCCATCCTGCCAAACCTCTTCTTCTGCCCCATACACGCTGAACATGAAGGTGATCACATGGTCCCCTCTGGTGTCTCGCCCAACATTCTTCCCTTCCCTCTCTCACCTCCATGCTCCTCCTGCCGAGCCATCCACCTCCTCCGATAGCGCTGAGAAAAGACTCAGGTAAGTGACTATTGGCTATCACAAGGGCAATATTCTTCTCACCCGTCTCTTGGACGAGCGCAAAGACTTCCGACTTCATGTGGGCACCAGAGTAGTTTTTTTCAAACAGGCCAAGTCACGGTGAGGGTGAGGCTGATGATGGCGGCATCGCAACTGACCATCTGGTTGATGCTCTCAAAGTTACTCCACCGGACAGATGATCAGACACCAGTCATCCTCCTTGTACGCATTGAGGAAGCTGACTGAATGGGATACCAGTTTCGGTGGAAGTTGACATCCTGGCAGTCCAATCGCTCTGCGATGCTGGTAAACTCTGGATAAAAATGGTCAGTGTTGCATCCCACCTCGTGGTGCACGTCGCACAACAGTCGGTGAGCGGGGCAGTTGGAGGTGCGCTGCGCTTGCCCTGAGAGTGGCAGGCATCGGGATGGAATTCCTGTGAAATGCGCACAGATGCGGAGCACATTCTGTGAGCAAAATCAGACAGATGGGGTAGTCTGAGGAAACGCGTGCACCTATCAGAGATTAACAAGGGCACAGGCATGGCAATGTGTCAGTCTGCCGGTGAGTGCAGAGCCGCCACAGGACGGCCCGTTTGTCACACACAACCATTCCCGGCTTGAGGTCAGCGGTGCCAGCCACAGATCAGCTGCGCCATTGATGCCTGTAATAGCTCTTGGGCGGTGTGCTTTTGTTTCGCCTAGGCGCAGCAGTTGAGCACCGCCTGGTCGACTTCGCGACGGCCTGCTGCGTGCCTAGAGCTAGACGATGGCGCCGTGCCCACGGATGGTACGTTAGGAGGAGGAGGTGGGGGAGGGGTGGGAGGGGAGAGAGGAGGAATAGTAGGCCTGAAACACCTGGGACCGAGGTAGGCCCCGGCAATCCTCGGGTCGCAGAGATGAGCCCGCCCCAGGGTCAGACTCGGTCCCAGCCTTCCACCAAGTTGTTAACAAATGTGCCGTCAGCGATAATAGTGGCCCTGCCCGGCAGCACTCGTCCAAGGTCCGTGGTCAGGGGACTGTCAGAAAACGGCGTTGGGCAGGGCAAGGATGATGTGTCTGACGTGCTGGGCAGGGCTGGGACGGCCCATCGGGAAAAAGTAGTGGCGTGGGGACTCGCGAATACGAGGGGCGGGCGCCGCCCATGAGGTGGCAAAGGCCTCGGTCTATACTAGCCTATAGGCAGCATCTCCAGGCTAAAACAGTCTGGAGATGTGCACCATTAGGGCTTGGGCGTGCGTGGGGGTTGCACTATATTTGCGTTTCCGCTCCAATCGTGGGGTATGGAGAGCTGAACGTTGTGGATGCTGTGGAGGATTGGAGGGACGTGGAGGCGACGTGGTTTTTGGCCAGGGTCCTGGGGCAGGGGGATGACTAGCAGCGGACACAGGGGAAGGAGCAGTGGTGTGCAAGGCGGGTGTGAACAGGGCTGTTGCCACTGAGTGGGGTGTACCACCTCTAGCATTCATATGCCTGCGCATTTATGGTGGTAGTTAAGCTAAGATAGTGGTGGAAACCCTGCTGAGCTGGTTTGGCAAATGTTGCACACACAGTCCGTCGGTAAATCCGGTGTTGCCTTAAGAACCTCCCACTCTGAAGATCTAGCCCTCGCGCAAGAGCCCTCACCACGGGAGTTTCACTAGTTGACAGTGGCGATGATGCCACCAGCTCTGGCACTGCCTCTCCCGTCTGGCCCACCAACAACTGCCTCTTTACAACCTGTTTCAGGTCGAGACTCTCCTCGTCTCAGAAGCACTGTGTTCACCCGGCCTCTAAACCAGCTGGGTTCTGTCACCTATCATCATCGATCCCTCAGTTGGTTCTGCTCCCCCTCGACTTCCTGCCATGACAACAACTTCCACCTGTCTGACAACCGTGTATCCTCTCGTCGGACACTCTTTACACACTTCACTACGTCAAGAAGGGTCATCATCACCCACAGACTGTGACTGGTGGAAAAACCTGGGCAGCGGAAAATTGCTCAGCAGCAACATCGGACAAGTGTTTGTGACGTGGGAAGGGTCCAGAAAACAGTCCTCAGTATGCCGGTTCAAATGCCAAATTTGTCCTGGGAGGGGGCAGGACGGGGGGGAGGACGGCTGAGGTGAGGAGCTGGGGAGTGGGATTTCGGTGACATGGGTGGACTGCGTGGAAGAATGGAATGGTGGTGGACACATTGCCGAAGCATTGTCAGCAATCCACGACATCAACTGTTCGCACCGTTCTGGCCTCAACAGTGCTCTACCACGAGTCCCAGGAACTTCAGACATGAACCTAGGGAGTTAGCGCTGCGGCGTTCCCCTGCTCCCTCATCAGAAGGTGGTGGTCTCACCCCGCCCAGGACCACGGACTCTGAACCCTGCAGTAGTTGGACGCCCACGTTCCGCCTCGTCTACCCCTAGGCCCTCGGGTTAACATTTTTAAAATGAGATTTATAACTTTTTTTTTTTTTTACTTCTTTTGTTTTTTTGGTGTTTTTGTGTTTTTTTTTTTTTTGTGTGTTTGTTTTTTTTTGAGTTTTTCAAACCAAACCATCCTTCCATTGCTATGCTATTTTCTAGCCAAGTATAAAGAAGTACAGCCTATGCCCAGATGAGATGACACTGCGTTTATTGCTAAGAGATCATCCAACCCCTACTAATTTTGCCACTTGGGCCTTTTGTATGGGATATGTGCGCCACTAAGCGCAGAACACACGGTCGCAAGTCTCACTACAAATTGCTCAGAATTGGGCAAGTACTGCACTGCAAACCGACCAGACACCAGCAGACACCCAGAAAGCAAATATATAGAAACGCTATGAGGCTTTCAAGAAGCTGTTGTATTCTCCTATGGCTAGTTTAATAGCCAAGTATCAAGGAAGCCACACTTACTATGCCAGAGCGATGACCAATGAGTTATTGCCTGAATAGAAATCCAACCCCCTACTGAATGTGCCACTCGGCCTTTGCTATGGATAGTGCGCACTAATGCGCAGAAAACAGCGGGCGCAAAGTTCACTACAAATTTGCATCAGAATTGGCAAGTACATGCACTGCAGAAACTCCGCCAAGCCAGATCAACCAGAAATCAAATCTATAGAACGCTTTATGTAGGCTTCAAGAGCTGTTTGTATTCTCCTATGGGCCTAGTTTCTAGCCAGTATCAAAGGAAGGCACACTTACTAGGACAGATGAGATGACACTGAGTTATTGCCTAATTAGAAATCCAACCCTACGAATGTTGCCACTTCGGATTGGCTATGGGATATGTGCGCCACTAAGCGCAGGAACACAAGCGGTCGCAAGTCTCATACCAAATTGCTCAGAATTGGCAAGTACAGGCAATGCAGAAAATACAGCCACCAGCAGATTAACCCGAAATCAAAATAGAGGAACGCTAATGTAGGCTTCAAGAAGCTGTTGTATTATCTATGCTATTTTCTAGCCAAGTATCAAAGGCAGCACACTTACTATGCCAGCATGAGATGACTGAGTTATGCTAATAGAAATCAAACACATACTGAATTTGCCACTCGGCCTTTGCTATGGATATGTGCGCAACTAAGCGCAGAACACAGCGGTCGCAAGTCTCACTACAAATTGCTCGAATGGCAGTACATGCACGCAGAAAAATCAGCCACAGAGATCAACCAGAAATCAAATATATAGAACGCTACTGTAGGGCTTCAAGAAGTGTTTGTATATCCTATGGCATTTTCTAGCCAGTATCAAAGGAGGGAAGCACACTTACTATGCCAGAATGAGATGACCTGAGTATTGCCTAATAGAATCCACCACATACTGAATTTTGCCACTGCGGCCTTTGCTATGGATAGGGCGCACTAAGACGCAGAAACACAGCGGTGCAAGTCTCACTACAAATTGCCAGAATTCGGCAAGTACATGCATGCAAGACAACTCCAGCCACCAGCGATCAACAGAATCAATATATAGAACGCTACTGTAGGCTTCAGAAGCTGTTTGTATTCTCCTATGGATATGTTCTAGCCAAGTATCAAGGAAGCACACTACTTGCCAGACATGAGGATGACACTGAGTTATTGCTACGAATAGAAATTCCAACCCCTACTGAATTTTGCCACTCGGGCCTGTGCTATGGAATGTGCGCCATAAGCGCAGAACACAGCGGTCGCACAGTCCTCACTACAAATGCTCAGAATATGGCAAGTCATGCATGAGAAGAAGAAACTACAGCCACAGCGATCAACCAGAAATCAAAGATATAGAAACGATCACTGTGGCGTCAAGAAGCTGTTGGTATTCTCTATGGCTATTTTCTAGCAAGTATCAAAGGAAGAACTTACTATGCAGATGAGATGAACTGAGGTATTGCCTAATAGAAATCAACCCCTACTGAATTTTCCCACTTCGGTCTTCGTATGGATATGTGTGCTAAGAGTAACACAACGGTACCAAAAAAAAGGGTTCCCCTGCTAATTCCTCACAAAAATGGTTTAAAAGATGCAAATAAAATAAAAAAAGTAGACGTTATGTAGACTAAGAAGGGCTGTGGGTTCTTTGAGAATCACTCTGCTAACAGTAAGCTAATAGAACACCTAACGTTTCCCTGAACAGCCAGCAGCTCTCTCCCTAGCGGCCCATCCAGAGACCAGAAGGATCCGAGCAGCGAGGCCAGCGGCTAGTCTATCCCAGGGTCACCTGATCTGGCCAGGCAACCAGCTATCGACGTTGTAAGGGTACAACGTCATGATGGGTGGAGTTGCAGAGTCTATGGTTGGGAGGGCTATGTTTCTGGCGCCAAAAAAAGCAAACCGGCGGGAGTTGCCATTTCTCGAGGGGCGAAGTATTCGTCGCTCCGAGTACGAGCAGTTTCGAGTACCCTAATGCTCGGACCGAGCACATCAAAGCTCGGACGAGCCATGTGCGCTCATCCTAGTCATGATCCAAAAAGCTGATATTAAAAGTAATGGGACACGCACGGGATGGAAATCAGAAGAGATCCCAATCCTAATGTAAAAAAGGAATACCAGAGGTGGCTATATGGCAATACGGGTGGATGTCCACTCGAGAGGGCATGGACGACCAACAGCCAACAGCACGTCACATAAAAGCAAAAGGATTACAGGTCACCAAGGATCAACACAATAAAATCATAGAAAATTAAGATAGAGGAATATAATTCAAACAAGAAGAATTTAGACCCCCATCTAGTTTAACTCAAACTTTCATTTATTTGCTTGTGTATAATCACCTACCAATAGTTTTTATGTGTTTGTGTAAATTCATGTTAAAAATAAGTGGTGATAATTATTTTCATTTTGTGCCAGACAGGCATAATGGAAAATACAATATATCTTAATGAGTAGCTGGCAAGTGTTCTTTATTGAATAAGTAAGAGGTAGAGATGAGCGAGCACTAAAATGCTCGGGTGCTCGTTATTCGAGACAAACTTTTCCTGATGCTCGAGTGCTCGTCTCGAATAACGAGCCCCATTGAAGTCAATGGGAGACTCGAGCATTTTTCAAGGGGATCAAGGCTCTGCACAGGGAAGCTTGGCCAAACACCTGGGAACCTCAGAAAAGGATGGAAACACCACGGAAATGGACAGGAAACAGCAGGGGCAGCATGCATGGATGCCTCTGGAGGCTGCTTAATCGTACCATTATGCCAAAATTATGGGCAACAGCAGTGGGTATGAGTTGTTATAAAAGGGTAATGGGGAGAAGGATTTTTTTAATGTAATTCAAAAACTTTTATTTTAGAGATGTCCGTGAGTACAACATGTTACATGGGGGAGAGAACTCTGGGAAGAAGAAAGGAACATTGTGTCTGTGTCAAATCAACATAGTTGATGGAGTGATTTTTGCTCAAACTACAGGGTGTTAATTTTTTGGGTTCTGTATTCTCCAAGTCTGGATCCCTTAATGAGCAGCTTCCTTAACCCGCCTAGTGAGGAGGGTAGCCGCCACCAGCAGCAGAAGCAGGACATGGAGCAGACTCTGCACCAGCAGGTGGTGGCCATCTTGGACAGCACTGTACCACCCCAGGTAAAGAATCCCCTGGACAACTGTGCGGCCAAACTTGATCTGTGGCCACACCTTGCAGAGTTTGCAGTAGAGAAGCTGTCCTGCCCATCCAGTAGTGTGGCATCAGAGCGGGAGTTCAGTGCGGCTGGGGCCAGTGTTACCCCAAGAAGAACCCGTTTGTAATGTGGAGAGACTGACCTTTGTCAAGATGAATGAGGCATGGATCGGCCAGGATTTCAACACATCAATGCCTTATGCATCAGATTAGATCATCCATAAAGCTTCCCCCAAACGTTGAGAAATGAGTCTGGATTCTCACTACCTTCCTCAGCCACTATTTTGATGCTGCCACCTGACTGATGCCACACATCTCCTGCCAGTTGCTCCATCTACCTCCCACCATCTTTACCAGGGACTGGAATTGTCACCCACCTCCACACTCTGTGGCCTACCATATTGCAGCCACCTCCATAATTTGTCATTGTGCCACTCTGCAGCCTACTCATACTGCTTCGGCCAACTAACCTGTACTCCTGGAACATGTAAAGGAAGTGTCCATTCCAGGATACATAGTTGTGGTGTATGCATGGTATTGTAATATTATATATAATATATATATATATCATTATATATATATTTTTTATATATATATAATATATATAATATATATAATATTCTCTGTTCATATTACGCCTCCCTGGGAAAGACACCCTGCTTTCTTTACCAGTAGAGTGTGAGGGCAATCCACATATCTGAGAGCGGATGTCAACCCCTTTATTATGGGAGTCACCAAACTCTCCAGGGGACGGTCTATCTAATAGCTTCAACCTCTATGCCAGTATGAGAACACGGATCTCGTTTATCCTACCTGAGGGGGTTCTGGATGGGTGACTAAATACACATCCTGTATTGGAAATACAGGATAGGAAGGGTTATACATCTGTTGTCCACCATCTTGGGGGAAGGGACAGAGGAGAGACTTATAAGGGGATGATAGTGGAGGACAGAGGAAGAAATCTTCCATGGAAACCAGCTAGGAAAGGAAGAAGAAATGTTCCCTGAATACCAGCTAGGAGGGAGAAGGAATCTGCCCTGATTACCAGCGAGGAAGGAGAAGGAGTTAGGAGGATCACCCCACAGACTATATCACCTTCCCGGATTGGGCTGAGTACCTGTATTCTGTACCCCTGCTTCCCTGTTTACCTATCCATCTATTAACCTATCTCTGTACCCCGGCTCCCCTGTTCTCTATCTCTGTACCCCGGCTCCCCTGTTCTCTATCTCTGTACGCTGTTTACCTATCCATCTATTAACCTACCTCTATACCCCTGCTTTCCTGTTAAGCTCCCTGTCCCCCTTCGTTCTCTGTAATAATAGGGATAGTTAGGTGTAAAGATCATTATATGTGTGTGCGTGTTGTTTAAATGCATTGTTGTGGGTTGGATTCTGTGGGTTTGTGGGTATTGTGATTAACATTGTATACTTCTAGTGTGTTAATAAATATTATTGGTATTAACCCTGAGTGTGGTAAATTATAGTGTACAACACAGAGACTAGAAACAGAAGATATAGAACATAGTAAACAGTACAATGCGGAAGGTAGTGATATTAATCGTTATATTGCATAACAATTTATAGAACTACCAGCGTCCTATAACAAACACCCTGTGATTTCCATAATGCTGTTTTCACCCTCTACCACTCTATGACGTTGCCACTATGTTTGGTTTTCATCTTCATTTCATCGGTCGGAAGGAATGAAAAGCCTCAGACTTGATAGCCAAAAGCAAGAGTGGATACAGAACACAGAGGACATGCATATATCCCATTTATTGGTCATCTCTGCTTTGGATCAACTCCTGTTTGTTTTTGGCTTTAGCAATACTGATGGATTATTGGCCGATTGAAAGAGGACACTGACAGATGAAATGAAGGGCAAAATTATCAGTGACTTCAATGCAAAATTACTGCCGACACCCTCTCCACTTTTTTCGGGGATTTCTACATGTATCCGCATTTGTCGTAATCTAAGGTATCATCTGATGTCAGTGTAAAAAGAGTTCACTCTTTGATGTTATAGTGGTATCTTGGCCTTCAGCTCAGTCCTGGCACAGATGTTACCTTGTCAGGCTGTGTTTCAGCTTCACTTATTTGGTCAAGTTGGCCCTTGTAAGTGCCCACGGAATTGAAGAGTGAAGCAATTCTAAGAGTGGCGGCTGTCATACTAAAAGACTAATAATTTTCACAAAAAAGGCCTAAAGGTAGCCTCAATAAGACCCAATGGTCAAGAAAAGATAATTGTGTATACTAAAATGTATGTGGGTATGAGTTGTTATAAAAGGGTAATGGGGAGAAGGATTTTTTTTAATGTAATTCAAAAACTTTTATTTTAGAGATGTCCGTGAGTACAACATGTTACATGGGGGAGAGAACTCTGGGAAGAAGAAAGGAACATTGTGTCTGTGTCAAATCATCATAGTTGATGGAGTGATTTTTGCTCAAAGTACAGGGTGTTAATTTTTTGGGTTCTGTATTCTCCAAGTCTGGAGCCCTTAATGAGCAGCTTCCTTAACCCGCCTAGTGAGGAGGGTAGCCGCAGAAGCAGGACATGGAGCAGACTCTGCACCAGCAGGTGGCGGCCATCTTGGACAGCACTGTACCACCCCAGGTAGAGAATCCCCTGGACAACTGTGCGGCCAAACATGATCTGTGGCCACAACTTGCGGAGTTTGCAATAGAGAAGCTGTCCTGCCCATCCAGTAGTGTGGCATCAGAGTGGGAGTTCAGTGCGGCTGGGGCCATCGTTACCCCAAGAAGAACCCGTTTGTAATGTGGAGAGACTGACCTTTGTCAAGATGAATGAGGCATGGATCGGCCAGGATTTCAACACATCAATGCCTTATGCATCAGATTAGATCATCCATAAAGCCTCCCCCAAACGTTGAGAAATGAGTCTGGATTCTCACTACCTTCCTCAGCCACTATTTTGATGCTGCCACCTGACTGATGCCACACATCTCCTGCCAGTTGCTCCATCTACCCCCCACCATCTTTACCAGGGACTGGAATTGTCACCCACCTCCACACTCTGTGGCCTACCATATTGCAGCCACCTCCATAATTTGTCATTGTGCCACTCTGCAGCCTACTCATGCTGCTGCCAACTAACCACTGTCTCCCCGGAACACTCTGTGATTTCCATAATGCTGTTTTCATCCTCTACCACTCTATGACGTTGCCACTATGTTTGGTTTTCATCTTCATTTCATCGTTCGGAATCAATGAAAAGCCTCAGACTTGATAGCCAAAAGCAAGAGTGGATACAGAACACAGAGGACATGCAAATATCCCATTTACTGGTCATCTCTGCTTTGGATCAACTCCTGTTTGTTTAAGGCTTTAGCAATACTGATGGATTATTGACCGATTGAAAGAGGACACTGACGGATGAAATGAAGGGCAAAGTTATCAGTGACTTCAATGCAAAATTACTGCCGACACCCTCTCCACTTTTTTCGGGGATTTCTACATGTATCTGCATTTAACAGAACAGGTTCTGTCGTAATCTAAGGTATCATATGATGTCAGTGTAAAAAGAGTTCACTCTTTGATGTTATAGTGGTATCTTGGCCTTCAGCTCAGTCCTTTGGAGCTGGCATAGATGTTACCTTGTCAGGCTATGTTTCAGCTTCACTTATTTGGTCAAGTTGGCCCTTTTAAGTGCCCATGGAATTGAAGAGTGAAGCAATTCTAAGAGTGGCGGCTGTCATGTGCGTGTACTAAAAGACTAATAATTTTCACAAAAAAGGCCTAAAGGTAGCCTCACTAAGACCCAATGGTCAAGAAAAGATAATTGTGTATACTAAAATGTATATCTTTAACTGTTCATTTAAAAAAGGAGAGACTTCACTTGAATAACACTACACAAGTGTGATAACAATTTACAGTCAGCGAGACCTATAGTGAGCAGTGTGCTTATTAAAGGTATACATTCGCAACTGGAGTGTTGTGTGTTGTGGTACTTTTTTATTTTTCATTTATTATATACACCCTGTCGGCGTTGGTAGAGATCAAAATATCAGAGAGATTGTGTCACTCGGACATCAGCAATTACTGGAATATTTTTTTGTATATATTCTTTATTGCAGTGTTAAGTATCTGTCCTTAGTTTTTAAAATCCCCTAGAGAGTGATACAGTGGGGCTCATTTACGGTCGGATGCACTTTCCCGAATATTTCCGTTTTATGCTGAATTGCCCCGGGATTTTGGCACACGTGATCGGATTTAGGCGTATCAGTGCCGGCTTGCATGCAACAGAAATCGGGGGGCGTGGCCGTTGGACAACCTGACGGATTTGGAGAAACCGTGGAATTTAAAAAAAGTTTTGTGTCGCAAGATCAAGCCCTCACATGCACCAGGAAGAAGCAGGTGAACTCTGGCGGACCCCGGCGCAGCAGCGACACAGGAAGGAATCCGGAAGCACGATCTTAGTGAATCGCGCAGTACCTAAATCCATGTCGGACAACGCACTGCGGGATCACGATGGGACCGAGTAAATAAATCTGCCCCAAAGTTTTTTATAGTCCTGCATATCCATTCATTGTGATCTGAGTGGAATGCACTATATAGTTTTGACACTAAGTGTCATTAGTGAGTAGTCATTTATAATTTATGATTTGTAAGAGTGATACATTGTTGTTTTCTATCACTCATATTAGTTAATAAATGACACTTGATGTGTATCACCCAAGTATAGTGAGGGTCTCCACAATCTAACTCTGTATCTCAATTATATCACTATGGGGCGACATTCAGTTCAGTTTTGTACTCATGTACCGAGGCACATATAAACCACTCGTACACACACACTCACACGTATTACTGCACCTAGATATAATCTTATTCTCATTATATTCACTGGGTTCTATGACTGCTGAATAAAACCTAACAAAACACTACAGACCCCCGACATGTTTCACCACCTCAGAGGAGTCCCCAGGGGTGCCAGGGCTAAGTGTGAAGAGGGATTGTTCCGTGCTGACAGATATAACCTCCATTTGGATCATCATAGGTGACGTCAGATCCTTTCTGGGTACGATCGGCAAGGAGTTAAGTTCACGTAGTCTATTGGTCATTACACCACACAATCAGATAGGTGTACATTTCTTGTCGGCACCATCGCGGCTGCATAAGCTCTTAGAAGAATTTCCAAACTGAGGTGGATGTACTGCACTTCCGCCTTTTTTGTGAAAATTATTAAAGTTGAATGAGGACCCAGTCAAAACTCATCCACGATTTTACCCTTTTGGTAATGTCATACTAAAATACAGCATTGTTTGAAGACCAAACCACGCTCCCTATGCATATTTGAGCATGGCACAGCGCTCTACAACACCATACAGCCTCTCTGCAGCCAGGAAATACCTGTTTTTAAAGGTGATTCGAGAAATTTGCCCATCTTTAATCATATTACTTTGAAACATATCACCTACCCCACAATTACACCAAGTACAACTCTTCTTGAGCAGTCTACAAAATGATGGGTCAGAATTGATGGTAAACCAAGATTATCGATATTGTTTACCAAAGGCAAATTTACTGAATGTGGCATTAAGTTATTGATTAATAAGTAAACTAGGTTATGATTATATGTCGCTGCTAATCAAAAAAACTTGTATCAAGCTGAACTAAAACAGCAATATTATAATAAAGGAGGATGTTGAAGCTTGAAAGTACCAGAATTCTAGAGAGCTGCCAGGACCAATTGTAACTAATATTATCTGCAAAGATATAACACTACAGTGAAACACTAAAAGAAGGAATGATTTTCAGAAGATATTTGACAAAATAAAATGTACATGTGGAACAATGTCAAACCATAGCTGATGAAACAAAGATCAAGCAAAGATGGAAGGAGGGCACAGAGGACCTATACAGAAGAAACATCAATAACCAAGACACTTTTAATTATACTAGCTGTACAGAAGATCTTTCAGTTCTAGAAACTGAAGTAAAATTAGCCTTGAGAGCTGCTGCAAGGAAGCCTTTGGAATCAATAGAACAGTAATTAAAATATTACAAGCAAATGAAGAAAAGGTCATCAAAGAGTTAACCAGATCATGTCAATAATTACAGAAAATGGCTCATCTGACAGCAAAGCAGTATATATTAGGTAATTATATTAGAAGCAAACCTAAGGAGCTCACACAATATGGTTATATCAATGTTAATGGTTTAAAGGAGTGATCATATCTTTATTTGAACATATGGTTGTCAGAGACAAGACCTACAGTATTCAGGACTTCTATCATTCAGTTAGAACAGAAACCAGTGTAAGCTATGATAGAAGACAAAACTTATTTAGAATGATCACTTGTGCAAGGTTGATGATGGAGAGGAAATTAGATTACTGGTCCTTTCTAGAGATGAGCGAGTATACTCGTCTGAGCTTGATGCTCGTTCGAGTATTAAGGTACTCGAAACGGCTCGTTGTCGGACGAGTATTTCCCCTGCTCGAGATCGAGCACTTAATTAAAAAAACACAGTGAAGAACAATGAAGAATAGAATAAAAACAGTGAACACAGGATCATTTAAGTGAAAAACACAGTATAGCGGCACCCCTGACGGGTGCCCCTGATAGCGAAAGAAATTAAGACCAAAGGTCCCCCACTTTATTCATGGATACAGGCACCAGTACTATGCTTGTGAACAAAACCAATCAATTTCCCGATGCCAAACTGGCCAGCCCTTCCAGAGGAAGCTCCACTCCACCCTGTCAAACGCTTAACCCGTCTAAAGACAGGTGGAGCGAGATCTCCACCGGCCCATTCTATAGTCTGAGACAAAAATCCTAAGCAGCATTCACTGATCCTTTATGAGGGATAAACCCTCTGGTCCGTGTGAAAAATGTCCTGGGACTACCTTCTGTAATCGACCTGCCAAGGCCTCGCCAGTATTTTAGGTCAGTATTTAATAACGAGAGCGGACGAAAGACCCCACTTCCCAACTCGTCTTTGCCCTTCTTGGGATAATAATAATTGGCCCCGCCATCGTCCAGATACGCAACCCAGAGAGGACCCTTGCTTGAATGTTCCAGAAACCGTGGGAGCAGTGCTTATATGTTCCTATAAAAATCTGAATGGGAGGCCCATCGGGTCCTGGGGTAGATTCTTGATGCATAATTAAGCCTCAGAGATTTCTCCATCGTTAACTCAGAGTCCAAATCGTCCCTCTGGGCTTGAGATATGATTGGAATGACACTCCCAAAAAGGTGCGATTTCGTCCCTTGTACTGATATTCTGTGAGTAAAACCTACTGAACACCTGTGCAATCTGTCCCGAGGCATTTGTTATGGGGCGCGGGGACTGTGGTTGCCATCATGATCCATCGATAGCGCAATAATTCTGCCACCAGCCAGCGGATTGTACCATATTTGCCAATAATTACAAGGTCTACTCCCTACACAAAATATTTTGGCCTGAAAAAAAACTTTATGCTGGGCTGTTTGCAAAAACTCCTTTAGCTGAGCCTTGCTCGGTTGACCTTTAAGCTAGTCACTTCCCCAGGATAAATAACTGACCGCATTGTTTCGGCCCGCACCCAGAGCTTACCTTCAATTATTTTTTCCTAGTCCGAGATTTTCTGGCATAGCGATTTATGCTATATACGACTTTGAAAGAGTCCAATAGTACTATAATGGTCATGCGCTGAGGGTTCTTGGCCAGAATTCATGGGTTATTCTCCAATCCCTATTCTCCGATCAGAATCGAGAGCCAATAGGGAATAACTTAAAATACTTTATTTCTTCAGGGTCTAAGGGGAAATGATGACGGGCTTATGATATGATATAGGGCAGGTGTCGTATGACATTTCTCAATATCGCTTATAAAAGCCGAGTTGACATACAGAGGTCAATGACGGATAAAGTGCCCTAAGAACGGCTCCCTACAGGAAAATGCCATCGATTACATACAGACTGCGCAACGTCTAACACTCCAACTAGTCACAAGAAACCGAGCCAGTGGTGCCTTACCCTCCGTCCAGTGGTTCGCTGACTATCCAGTGATATCTTATCTCGACATTTGTCCATAATGGCATTAATCACCATGATCATTAGGGCACAGTCCCTTGTCTTCGTAAATCCATAGTAGATCTTTAGCACGTTAAAGGAGAAAGGGGGCGGGATAAAATAAATGCCAATATAACCATACCACATAAAGTTCCCAAAACTAAAAAAATATATTTACCCTCTGTACACCTGTGCTGATATATATCAAAATCAATGGTCTGCGTGACTCAAGACTGTGACCCCTCTGGCGTAAATACCAAAGGAGTGAATTCCCGAATTGCCCATTTCTCTTAAATCTATACAAATATTTTAGTTAGTGGGTTTCTCGTAAAACAAATGCAGCGGGCAAGTTTTATGCACAATATCAAAAAATTGAAATCTTGGCCCGCATGGCTCCCCGTAATTCCACGGCACTATACCTAAAAGGTCAGGCCTAAGCACAAAAAGGAAAAAAAAGAAAAAAAAAAAAAAAGGAAACCCTCCCTCCCGCTGAGGAAGGTCCCCCCCCCCACCCTTATCCCATCCCCACATGGCACATCCAATCTGTCTCAATGGGTCTCGTTATAGCACACCTCAACGACCATCCCTCCCACACCCTTCCAGCTCCCAACATATAAGTATCTTAAACTCGAAAGCCTGTGTCTAAATTCATATACTCTGGGTTAGTGAGAACCAGGTTCGACTCCTTAAAATGCGCTTTAATTGGAGGGAAACAAAAAGAGCATATTGGATCTCCGCATCTGCCAGTCTTTCTAACTGTTTTAAAGTTCAGCCCTGCCTGTGAGTCTCTCTGGAGAAGTCGGTAATATAAATTTCTGCCCATGTACAGGCAGTCCCGTTTTCCCTCCCTTTTCATAATCAGGTAGCGGTCTGAGAGCTATTAGCTTGGGCAGTATGGCTCTGGAGGAGGAGCGGTGCCAATTTTTTAAAAGGGATCCTTGCGCCTATCAAACACCGAAAAAACTGAGAAAAGTCAACTTTCCCGAGGTGTCTTTCCACCTTTACGTATCACTTGGATAGGATCCCTAGGCATCTCCTCCGGAAGCCCACTATTTGACAGGCGACCTCCTTGACTCTCCCCAGCTCTGTAGTTTTGACTGAGCCTCTGTTTCCTTGTTACTGTATCCAGGTCAGCTTAAGATCTTTAACCTGGCCTCCATTTCTTGTAACTGTAACCATGTCTTGCTCTTTTCCTTTATTTATTATGGCTTCACGGATCAGTTTAATATCACATTTAAACTTGCTGTTGTCATTGACACTTTCTCGAGCAAGCAACACTTGGAATCTCCACTGAGCTTTAGTGCTCCAACAGTTGTCAAAAATTTCAGTCAACAAGCCATTGAATTCCTGAGGGAGACCTTCCCTGTGCCACGGTCGACAAGGTGAGACACCCCCCCCCAGCGCCCATCTTTAGCATGTATCCTCCCATTGCTTGTCTTAGAGGGGGGTGATTCCATATTTTCCAGGCTCTCCCGGATCCTCACATTCGTTAGGAGGCATTGCTGACTTTAACATTATTCACTCCTAAGGCTATATGTTCAAAAAATATATGTTAATTCAAGCAGCTGGGTATCAGGTAGTCCTAGAGGGAAAGAAGCATACTACCAAACTGACTGTAACACGGGGATCCTTCCGCCCATATCGTCACTGAAAAAATAGAAAATAGACATACAGCCCCAGCGTGGCGGCGGTAACCTAAACAATAAGCTGGTCCCTCCAAACCAAACAGTTCAGTTATTAGTCCCGTATAGGGTGTTAAGCATAAAGGTTAGGCTGGCGTGTAGTAAAACGTTGACCACGGGCCAGAAGACGGCACCAGAGCGAAAAAATGCTGCAATTTGAAACGCGCTTCAGCTTTAAATTTAGAGATACATAAGATTAGATATAGCAGATGTAGAAAAGTACTTGTGTCCAGACTGAAGGACTAGCCATGAACCAGCGCAAAGTTGCAACATGAAGGAAGCCACTAAAGCAGTCCAAGACTTACAAAGAGCCACATGGGAGAAAAGCCGCTGCAAGCCGCTGCTTAAGAAAGCCAGTTCTGCCCTGATTTAGTACGGGTTAGTATTAGATAGGTCAGTGGTAAAGACGATACTGTTGTTCAGACTGAAAGATGGCCAGGCGGTTATGTCCACCACAGCAGAAGCAGATCAGGTATTGAGGTTTAGTAACCCTTGGCCACTTGTACTCTAGGAGCGCCACGACATAATCGCAATTACAGTGAGTCCTCCTGGAAAGGAGGATATTCACCAAAGGGCAGTACAAGCATAGTACAACCACAGTTCCTCAGACCCAAACGATCCTCTTCTGCCAATAAACAAATGGGCTTCAAGAACCAAATTGACGTTCACCAGCGGCATATAGCAGAATAGACTAAGGTCTCACACGTTACTACTTCCCCCACCGGGTCTCAGAGCCCCTTGAATGATACCGCGAAGCCGTCATTGGCAGAGTGTTGGAAGCAATTGCTAAATAATAGTGGCATAATTTACAAACCTTCACGGCTGGCGTTGCTGGGACCGAGGCCCTAGACCGGGTAGCCGGCGCACTCCTCTTCGGTTCGCGGTCGTCGGGGACCCTTTAATTGGCTATAATTGCGGACCGCTGCACTTCGTCAGGCCTCAGAGCCTCAGGAAAGAAGGAACTACCCGCGGCGCGGCAGCCACAGTCCATCGGTGACAGTCGTGTCGGGCGCCCATGCCGACGCCACTCGGATCCCCGTTGTGTCAAGCGAGCACCCGGAGCGGAAGGGGCGGAGCGTGCGGCAGTGACGAGAACCATCCAGCTCTCTCCATTACACGCGGTAGAGGCTGTATAATACAGGCCAACACCCGCCTGTCACTTACCCACGGTCGGTGCTTGACACTGATCGCTACAGTAACCGTAAGTGCCGCGGTGGAAGCCCAAACCTAACTTACTGGTAAAAATGTGTCCGCATATTGGGTGCCGCCCGGGAACTCCGGAGGGAGGCGATTGGTGGCTGACGGCAGCCTGAGTTCATTGGAGACTCGTCGGCTTGCAGGTGCATGATTTATAAATAGCCGCGAGGCAGGCTATTGAAAAATATTGCTAAAAGCAGGTATATACGCACTACAAAGGTAGATTGCCAGATATATAGAGGAAGGATGTAGTGAGCAACACCTGCAGGGTAATATCCCCCTGGAGGATCTAACATAATGGTAAAAAAATTTTTTTAAATGTATGAAAAAATAGTAACAAAAAGTAAAAGTTTATTATCACCCCCCTTCCATAGAAACTTGATATAAATATAAATAAAAAGTAAAAATCAGAAACACACTAGGTAGCGACTGCGTCCCAAAATGTTTGATCTACAAACATATTAGAGATTTGTTCAGCGTTTTAACCCGTAACGGAATTGTCGCCCATAGTCGAAAATGCCATTTTGCCATCTTGAAAAATATACGATTTTTTAGCGTCGAGGCGCACCTCTTAATAAATGCTGATAAGACATCTTGTTCCTATATAAGGCGCCACTGGAGTATAAGGAGCAGGATCAAATGCCGTCCCTCAAAAATGACCTAGGTGGCAGACTGTGCACGTTCAAGCCAGCACACTTTCCGGGAAACTTGTCTCAGGTGAACGGGCTCCGATTAAGAAGGTATGGGCTGCTGGGGGTAGTTACTATAGGGTGATGCAGGCTGGGGTAAGCGTCTCCCTCTGCCCTTTCCTTCCTCGAGGCAGGGTTATCCTGTGAGTTCCTGTGGCTCCCTTTTCCCGTACAGGGCTGGCAGATAGGGGGGATTGTTATGATGATGATGATGGCCTAGTGGTCGCACTATGGCAGCTCGGTCTCTCCGTGCTAGGGGAGGGCAGGATGGGCACATGTTTAGTTGTGCCAGGGCATTCAGGAGCTAGGGGACCCGTGTACAGGTGAGAAGAGCAGGAAAATCTGGGGATGGAGCATGAAACATGGTAATGTAACAAACATCTTGTCGTCGTAGACGTCATATATAAGCGCACGGCCTAATTGATTTCTGAGAAAATTAAAGGATTTTGGTGCCCCTTTTATAGGCCGAAAATGTGGTAAAAAATTATTAAAAAGTGATCAAAAGCCACAGTCCTCCAAAAAGAGAGCATTAAAACCGTCATCAAAAGTCGCAAGTTATTAGAGCCAGAAATGGCAAAATGAAGAATCTTTTTTGTACAGAGGTTTAATTTTGTTAATGTATGAAACATTATAAAAAACTGACAAATTTGTATTCTCGTGATCGTACCGAACCAGGAGAATAAAATTGACGTCATTGGGGCGCTCAAAAGCTGTAAAATCCAAGCCCACAGAAAACGGTGCAAATGCGTTTTTTCATAATTTTACTGCATTCTGAATTTTTCCCGTTCCCAGTACACGGATGGAAAAACTACATCACTTATAGAGTTCGTTACACAGAAAACAAACCAAAACAGAGCTCTTTTACATGGAAAATAAAAAAGTAATAGATTTTGGAGGTGGGCGGTGAAAAATGAAAATGTCAAAAACGAAAAAAGGGCCACGTCCCTAAGGATTAAACACAATGGGCATAGATTCTGTGCCTGATGTCAGCATGACGCATTGACATTTCTAGCTTAAAGTAACAATTTTGACATTCAGTTGTGTTCTGATCTGGAAGAGGTTAAAGGAAAACCTGGTTGTGTTGTTCACGATTAAGTGAGCAGCACATAAATGTAGAAAATATAATCAAATTTGTCTATTGATCTGACTAATGCATGTTAATGTCCTAGAATGAATGTATTAATTCTCCAAATAGTTTCATTTTTTTTACATGCAGTCATTACATTTTATTCTGAAAATTGTAGTAATAACACAGAGAAAATGAAAAAGATAGATAATATTATTCTTTATAATAACATCTCTTAGAGTTAAATATTACTGTTTGGGATGTAGAGGAATCTGCCTTACATGTTCCTTAAACTTGACTATTACTGGAGAGAATTGCTGCTTCCAGATGAAGAGATAGATATACACAATAATTATTCTGTATCAGAATGAAGATATAAAAACAGTGATTCAATGAAGCACACAAGCAGAAGATGTAGCTTTGCAAATAGTGTTTAAACAGTCACATCTGTATCCTGGAGATAATTATCATCATGTAGTTGCCCACGCTTAGCAGGACTCAAGCCCACCGGCCCAGTAGTTCTTGTATTAATTTCAGGCAATTTAACAAACTCACACACCTTTACATATTGGCTACTTACGCAGATAGATTTCCACACCATCCAATTTTTTTCAAATAAGAATAAAACAAAACAAACATCCCAACGAGAAACATTTTATGCTATATGTACAGATAAGTATCCCAACATGAAAGTCGAGTGTGCGGGGACACATACACAAAAACCACCCCACAGCTCTGCAAATACAAAAACCAATAACTTATAATGCATATAAAATTCCAAGTAGCAAGTGTGACAAAACACATACTTTTAAAATTTGTTGTAAGTCATAAGGCAAAAACTGCCTGTGAGGGTAAGACATCCAAGCGTTTTAATCCAAACCAAACAGCAGCATACAAGGGGTGAAGTGAAAAAAATACTCCATGTCAAATACAATACAGGCATGCATCATGAAGGGAGTAGATGAAACATGGAGGGGATACAACAATACCTGCAGGAATTGGGGACACCACTCTGAGCAGTGCTAAACAATGTAAGGTTTACCAGAGGAGGTTGGGGTTCCCAAAGGAAGCGGCAAGCAAAACATGTGGCGGGGTGATCAGTGGGTCCCGCTCCATTTCAGCGATCTTGTTAGCTCCATAGAGATTAGATGAAGCAGAACGGTCTCCGAGGGCCGTTGACTCCATTAGTCTGACGGCGCGACGAGGTGTCCGATGGAGGTACGGGGTACCCCTCGGACCCGTTGGTTTCGTGATATGGGGTTCTTATCATGGACCCCCATATGAACAAGTTAGGCATATCCAGGGATAGGGCTCAACTGTGTGGGGGAAAAACCTTTTAATAAAACACTTCTGATGGGATTTACTGAATGATAGTTTGGTCCCCCCCCCCCCCCCCCCAATAAAATCTACTGGGTCGTCTGTATCCTGTATCAGAGTTCTTGGATTTAGTTTGATCTAAATATGGGGCCCCTATCGTAAGAGCGTGCAGACAAACATTTCTCATGGTGTTAAATACTACAGGATTCTTTTTTTCAATTTCTTCAATTTTTTTAAAGGAATAAATAAATATTTAAAAGTCTAAAAATTGTGCGGTTGATTGCATGTGATGGAAAGTAAAATTTGCCCAAAGAAAAACAAACACAACATTAATCTCTACAGATAGAAAAATAAAAAAAATTCTGGCATTGGGGAGAAGAAGAGTGAAAAAACAGAACACCAAATGAAAAGCCTGCGCCTTGCTGTGGTTATTTCTTTTTACATGGAAAGTTTATTCTTTCAAAAAAGAAATGTCATGTAAGAGGAACAAAACCTTTTCTCATGGTGTTAAAATACAACAGGTTTCTTATTTTTTAAATGTTTTTAATTTTTTTTTGAAGGAATGAATAAATAATTAAAAGTTTAAAAATTGCCGTGTAATTTCTTTTGTTACAGCTTCCCGGTATTTGCAGAAGCATGACTCAAGTAGGAAAGTAACATTTGACACCTTCACGGCTGCTGAAAAAAAATAAAAACATTCTTGCATTTGGGAGAAACAGAGTTAAAAAACAGAAACACAAAAACATTGCAGCTTGCAGTGTTAATCTTCTTTTTATATAGGATAGAGATGGAGGCGAGCACTAAAAATGCTCGGGGCCGTTACTCGAGCCGAACAGTCCCGAGCTCGAGTGCTCGTTTCGGTAACGTGCCCATTGAAAGTCAATGGGGAGACCGAGCATTTTTCAGTAAAAAGTACAAACTGAACGAGCCAGTGAACGGAACACAGTGAGAGAAGGATTGCAGAGTTGGGAACATCGCGATCTGTCGGAGACACGCGTGCAGGAACGTTTCTCGCAATATATTTGAGAACCACTATGTGTGAAGAACAACTGCAGGTGTTTGGATACATCTGCAAGTTGGTCTTCACACATATTTGTTCTTCAACTACGATTGCGGAGAACACCGTTCTGCAAAGCGTTGTCCGGACATCTGCGATCTGCTCCGGAGACCCCGTGCTATAGAACGGTCTTTCTCCGCAATAGTATTGAAGAAACAATAAGGTGGAGAACAACTGCAGATGGTGCCAAACATCTTCATGTGTCTCACACATATTGTCGTCAAATACTATTGCTAGAGCAACACCGTCTGCTCACGCGTGTCTCCGGACAGACGCAGATGTTTCCGAACATCGCAACTATTCTGCATGTGTTCTTTCACGTTTTCTGTCAATTAAATGGATTAAATTAAATGTTTAATTGTTTTTTTACTGTATTCACTTCTTTTTTCTTTTATTAAATGCTCGTTATCGAGCAGGACAATTACTATTCCGAGAACGAGCCGGTCGCGTCTGCTAATACTGACGAGCATCAAGCTCGGACCAGTTACTCGCTCATCAATATATAGGATTAGTTTTATTATTTCAAAAATGAAATTTGGGATTCTTATAATCAAATCTTTACATGATCTTGTTCTATCTATTATTTTCATAACTTGATTAATTCAAAATTAAAAGAGGATTAAATAATCATTATGACTGTCTGTAATTATTATTTCTTATTGTGGACACTATTCATAGTGTATCCTTAAAGGAAATCTAACACTTAGTGAGGGGCTTTTTTAATTAAACATACCTTCAGACAGCATTTGTTATACTGATGCAGAAACTGATCTTGGCTTCTACTGTAAGTAAGCGCTTTCTTCAAAAAATTAATTCTAAGTTTATGCAAATTATTCTCTGGCACTCCTAATGCCCTCACAGAAGGCTCGACACTCTGTTATTTTTATAATTATGCACGCCTCCAGCGTGCATGTCATAACCTGGCCCCCCCTCTTATTGAATTAAAGAGAAGAGACTGGCAGAAAGGACAGGCAGTGGAGAAGTGAGGAGACAGATGGATTAGTGGTCAGCAAAGTTATGGATAGATTGGAGGGGCATTGGAGTAGTATGCTAGGAGATCACAGAGAAGAATATTGTAGTAGTTCAAGTAGTTCCCTGGACATGATAAGGGAAAGGACTAGAGATGAGCGAGCACTAAAAGTGATATTCTCAGATTGCTGGTGAGGCTCGTCTTGAATAACGAACCCCATTGAAGTCAATGGGAGACTCGAGAGTTTTCAAAGGGACCATGGTTCAGAATAAAATGTGTTATTTAATTGAAAAAGAATGTCTTCTGATAATTTAGCAGAGTGATGCAAACATCGTTACTTCTTACGTGTCCGGCATATATTCCCGACAATTAGCAGATGTGATAGAACAGTGAAGAATATAATAAAAACAGCTGCACACGTGAACACAGGATCATTTATAGTGAAAAACACAGTGAAGAATAGATACAGACGTTCTGGCAAGTCTGCTAACTGTTGGGTAGATACGCTGATCCGGGATCCCTCCTCTTCTCACTGAAGTCTCCCCGATCTCTTAGCCCTTCCTATCCGTGTCGGCTCCGCCTGCCGCCCCCCTGTCTCCGTATGGGCTGCGCCCGATGTCTCTGTGCTGCCCTGCCCCCGATGTTCTCCGTGCCTCGCTGCCCATGGTCAGCTTCGCTCCCCGGGTGCGTTCGGCAGCTGCCCCAAGATCTCTGTTGCTCGCCATTCCTCATTCTACCCGATGTCTCCGTGCTGCCCCGATATCTCCGTGTCCTGCCTCCGGATGCTGCCCCTGCTGATCCTCTGATGCTGCTCCCCGGTGTCCTCTTGGTCCCTGTGGTAGGCCATCGCGTGTGCTCGGTCTGCTCACCGTGTTCTTCATGGTTCTTCCCACACATATGTTCTTACTCATATTTGTGTTCGCAACCGTTTCTGCGGCGTTCTACCGACAAGTAAGCAGAGTGACGACATCGGTAATCTATTCTCACCGTGCTGCCCCTGCTGTTTCCTGTCCATTTCCGTGGTGTTTCCATCCTTTTCTGAGGTTCCCAGGTGTTTGGCCAAGCTTCCCTGTGCAGAGCCTTGATCCCCTTGAAAAAATGCTCGAGGTCTCCCATTGCACTTCAATGGGCACGTTCGTTAATTCGAGACGAGCACTCGAGCATCGGCGGACGGAACAAGTTCCGTTCTCGAATAACGATGAACCGAGCATTTTAGTGTTCGCTCATCTCTATCATGACCGAAAATTGTAATAGCTTGTGTTGATATAAAAATACATCCACTGGACCTTGTAATTTAGGTCTACATACATGAATAATTGTACATGTACTTGCAGATGTGACCCGTGGAGCCTACTTAACCTTTTTGTCCCTCATAGGATGGTAGTCCTCACCAAAAAAGATCTCTTTATTTTCCAACTAGTAGCAATGTGACTCTTCAGATTGTTAATTGTACATTAAACACTAGGCTACTTACATTATGTTTTTTCACATACACTTTCTCACACTAATGGTTATGTGTTTAAATTATGCTTTTGAATGTTTGGGGCATTCTTTTTTTGATAATATTATTTATCACATCACTTTAAGTGTTATAGCGGAGAGCTTGCCAACAATATCTGTAGATTGGAGTATCGTGTTTCCGGTACTATACTTACCTTAGGGTTTATTATTTATTTATCGGTGTCTTTTTATTTATTTTTTCATCTATTGTTTATATTAAGCACACAGGGCTGTGACACTATTATTTTTTTATTTTTTCATTGTTTTATTCTTTCTTTTCTTTCCTGTATTTTTTATAACTCTGATGTTTTGTAATTCAAACTTTGTTTTGAATCACCACTTACCATTGTTTGGCCGAGAGGTTTTTGTATACACAGTACTGTACTTTTGGCAATGACTGTCTTTCCTTGGACGCATGCGCATAATATGCCACTTAATTGATCTGCACCAGCCGCGATACTTGTAGACAAGGTACGCATGCGCATAATGAAATGACTTGACTGACTACATGACGACTGCTACCTTTGGCTATGCGCATGCGCGAGTTTTTGATTAGTCTCGCGTTAGTTTTGCCGGCACTTGCCGATGATCTCTTTTGCCTCACACAGGTGTCTGCATTTCACAGACGCCAGCGATTGGCGCGAGATACCTCTCTGGGACTCTTAAGGTAGGCTCCATGGGTCCCTAGGCACTTACCCCTGAGGAAGTCGCAATCTGGCGACGTAACGCGTGGGGTGCCTCCGGCCACAGGTCTATTACCCAGCATTTCCTCCTTTTATCATTGTTTAAACATTGTACTACTTTTTGCCTCTGGTCTCTGTTCTGCTCCAACCACTGGTCTCCCATCTTTTACTTACCTAGTTATCTGCTATACCTTATGTTCATCTGGGGAACCTTATATTATAACAGTGTTGGCTTTACTTTGTATGTTTACAGCTGATCAGTTTATCTGTTCTGCGGGTCAGTTTCCTGGCATATTTATCAGAATTTTTCATTTATCTTGTGTGAGGAAATTACATCAATGTGCTTTGTGCTGACCTGTGGCCATATGTGGATCTCTGTTATTGGGCTCTGATCCACTTGATTTTGTAAATATGTGTATTCTTACACCTTTTAAGTGGTTTTAAAAAACATGTATGTGGGACTTTTTTGTAAAGTATAATAAAGTTTTTTGATTTTTTTGCCTATGCACACTTGCCTGTTCTTCTATTGGTCTAAGCTCATTCTTTGAGTGTGTTGGCTCTGTGGCATTACCTATTGTGTATTATTACACGCCCCACATTGTTTGGTTTATGAACAACTCATATGAATGTCATTGTAACAGCAACACAGTCCCAACTATTTCTAGTGGCTCATGCACACAGCTGTGGTTTCCCATACTGCCCCATCTGTAACTAACTCCTCCAGCTGCATAGCTCAGAGCAGGTCCTATTCCTGCCCAAGTCTGCAGCTTGACGTTCCTTTATACACGTGAATGGACTTCTCACGCTGATGACATACAGGAAGCAAACAATGGACCACAGCCCATTTTTTGAGAGCCAAAGAGCAGCCATAGGACCATAGGTCTGAACTATAAAAGCGACCTCTTTTATATCTATCAATAATATCCATGTAGCTCATTCCATTTTCTCCCTGTTTTTTGCTCTGCTATCTAGGCATGTATTCACACTACCTGCCATGCGTTTTATATTATTGCAGTGGTTATTCTATTGTTTTTCATCAAGATCATTGCTATAGATCACATTCCAGTTAATAAAAGAGGCGATGACAGAATTCAAAATTTACACACCAAGGAAGCTAAATGGATTTGGCTACTGGGCACTTGACATCCTTTAGTCCTGAACTATAAATGCGACCTCTTTTATATCTATCAATAATATCCATGTAGCTCATTCCATTTTCTCCCTGTTTTTTGCTCTGCTAGTTAGGCACATTTTCACACTACCTGCCATGCGTTTTATATTATTGCAGTGGTTATTCAATTGTTTTTCATCATCTACTGTGGATACTGATTATTTGATTATATACTGTTATTTATAGACTTCTTTTGTTTACCCATTATATTTTTTACATTGTTTTTCATGTTTGTATCCATTTGCCATTTACTAGTTGCATTTCCTACCTTGTCATTAACCTGCACCTGCTGATACAAGTGTGTATAGGGGCGGAACCCTTTGTTAATCATGTGTTTCCTTTTCCCTATATATCTGTTTCTGCATTTTCTTATCCTTTAGGTATGACTAAGGACCCATGTGGGGGTCTGAAACGCGTTACCGTTTTTTTCTTCCTGTGATCACATTTTAACATGTTTTCTGTCTAAATAAACTTTTGCATTTTTACTTACCTTTTGCCTGGTGCCGATGGAACCTTCTTTTTTGCACCATTACCTTCAGTCCCCGGGATTGGACCGGGTTCCTCTCCATCGCTGCACGGCCTCTACCCGGAGCTGCTGACCTGGTGAGCTGACACTTTCTCTTTTTTCAGTTTTTCCATGGACATGTAGCCTCCCTCCACCCTTGCAGTCTGTATAATAAAGCATTTAAAAGGTTGCCCGCTCTTAAATTTCCATACTGCTTCCATGAACCTATAAAACATATGCAATATTACATATAATGTTGAATATTTAATTATTTATATAATGTTCCCCCTACATAACATTTTTGAACATGCCTGTAGTAGTGATAGAGTAGCAGCTCCTCACCCCTCCCTTCTCTTTTGAAAGCTGTGTGGCCAGTGCTGTAATACAGTGAAATATAAAACATGTCCTATACTTCTCTGTGTGGCCGCCTGGCTCAGTCAACGTATGCTCACTGCACTCATACCATAAATACATTTCATTTCATTAAGAGTTGCACATGTGCTGAGAAAGGAGAACAACACTGCACACCTCCCAATGTTATAGGGAATCTGACTTGAGTTGCTTAGTTCCCCAATAACTTAGCTAGGGATCTAAGGAACTTAGGTAACTAAGAGCTTTATTATAGTTGTACTGCATTGCAAACCCAATATACTGATATATAGAGGTTAATCTTCTAAGAGATTTCTCTATATTTCGCTACATTTTTCTTTCTTTTTTATAAAACCTATAATTAATACAATAAAATGTAATCAATGAATATAATTCAATAAAAATATTTATATTAATTGGCGTAAAACAACTTGTGCAAAACAACATACACAACCTATCTACACAATGTTGGATATTGTGTGCAGATTTGCCACATCAAATCCGTAGCGTTAAGCATAGTTTTTTGGTGACAGTGACAGCAGCAGAAACGCCTTACCATTGAGGATTTTTTATCTGCAGCAGATAAGTGCCATCTCATATCACTGTATTTTACACATCAGAAACTAGCCGATTGTAGCTGGTTTCTGATGCTCGTGGAATATCTGTGGGATTACTTCAGGAGTAAATCTGGCAGCCACTCTTCTTTCATATAAAGATACCTGACAACTTTTTTGCTCAATTCAATAAATGGGTTAAATAAAAATGGATGACATGCATTCAGTTTTTCATACATGTGTTGCAAGGAGATTGGGTGTAAATATCAACCCCAACTCTGATGACATGTGGGCTTCAAGATGGATATCTTCGCAGCTCTCGCCACTCAGATCTCACTACCTAATCCTTACGGTTGTTTTATAACCCTTTCGAAATCAGTCACTTTGAGAGTGTTTCTAATGTTTTGGTTCACTACAACATGTGTAATGGCAGTGTGGTGCCAGAAAACAATATGTAAACATGTAGGGCATTCCTGAACATGGCAATAGTATGGGAACTTCAGGTAAGATGATTTTTCATCCAAGAGCACATACCAAAGTGAAAACTGTCTCAGAATCCAAATTTGTTTTTTTACAATTTTTTTCTTAATATTTCATTCCATTCCACAAAAAGTATAAAATTAAAACTGTCCAAATTTTCCCTCATTTGTTACCTTTCAGTGTCCACAGTTTTTTTTTCCAATTTATTTATATGGACACAGTATTAGTGCAAATTTGACACTGTCATGGCAAGAAGGATATTTCATAATTTTCATAGACTTTCTTACTGTGAGGAATCTACCATCAGAAGTAGATCTGATTGTAGATTCCTCCTGCCTACCTCTAGCTTAACCTGTAATTTACCATGTATACTCGAGTATAAGCCTAGTTTTTCAGCACAAAAAAATGTGCTGAAAACCCAAACTCGGCTTACACTCGAGTAAAAAAAAATAGGTTCTACCAGGTTTTTGTGGTAAAAATAGGGGCCTTGGCTTATACTTGGGTCGGCTTATACTCTTTCTCCCCGGAGTAATTTACATATTACTAAAATAAAGTTTTTAACAAATTGAGTTAGGTTCCATTATTATTAAATTACAGATTTGGGCAGAAGTAGGCAGGAGGAATTTACCATCACATCTACTTCTAATGGTAGATTCCTCATCAGTGGCTTAGCTATAGTCCTACTGGCCCCGGGGCAATATTTATGACAGCAACGTCATTTACAATACACTTCCAAGCGTTAAAAATGTTACCCTTTGTCATGCTGCGGCTATAGTAAAAAAAAACATAACGCCGCATTCTGTTATCTGTTTTACATTCAAATAGTAAAAGAATGACTGAAAGGAACCTTCAATGCTGCACATCTATTGTAAATTATGGCAAGTATTTGATTTCCATTATCTTTTCCACATCGAGGAGAAAACCTAAACCAAAAATGGTAGATGACAGCTAGTCAAGTCCCTTCCACCCTCCCCCGCCCCACACCTCACGTCGACATACACAATTACCATTGGTACAGCTATTACATACATGCTATGCACATTAAGAGGTTTCGGCCAGTGAAAATCAGACACATGTATAGCATCACAAAGCCATCTAGTAACTTACTACTGGTGCATGGCATCTGCTACTTCCGCATGCAAACATAGTTGCGACGTTCCTAATCGTAAATTATGCTGCTGTATTCACCCATTATCCCTGCGTCTTCAGCTCTGTGCAGCAGATCCTCCACACTACAACTATAAACATCACAGTCACTTACAGTATAAGGGCACCAGTATAACTATACTGTGCTCCAATATAATGCTTCCCCTTCCCACCACAACTGACCACTTTGTGCCCCTAAATAATGCTTCCCCCTCACACCACAACTGACCACACTGTGCTCCCCATAAATAGACCTCACAGAGTTGCATACCCCAAAGTATGAAAAAGTTATTAGCGAAAAAATACGTTAAAGTCATAGAAAAAAAAATCATGCAAAAAAGGTTTTAATTTTTTAAGACCTATTAAAACCTAAATAAATTTGGTATCCCTGTAATCGCAGTGTCCTAAACAATAAAGGGCAGGTGTCATTTGGAGCGCATAATAATAGCCATAAAAATACATCCCACAAGAAACTGGCGCAAAAAGCTTAGATGCTTTCCTGGACACGGCATGTACAATCTGTTATGCAGAAAACTTGCCCTTATAGACACACTTGCCTTTAATACTTTCCTGCTTTTAGATGTTCAGAAATATCCAGAAATGCACATATTTAGTGCAACCTGACATTCCTGAATGTGTGGGAGTTCACACTGCTCATCTGTATACGACAGCAGGGCATCTGCACTAACAGCCAGGATCTCGATACTCACAATTCCAGCTGTTTAACCTCTTAAGCTCTGCAGTCATCATGACTACAACATTTATAGGCCTTCCTCAATTCTCCCCATTGCGATCGCACCCCCTGCACTCCTGTCTACTGTATTCAATCCTGCCATGGGCAGGACCAAGCAGTTCCAAGTGATCATATGTGATTATTTTGTCAACGACATGACTTTTTCCAAATCCCAGTCACTTTAATGCTACTGTCTTTATTTTTCTTACATTTTACTAATTTTGTAGAATAAAACCTTATGCGGGGAAAACATTTAACTTTTTGGATTGCCATTTTCGAAGTGGCATAACTCTTTTAATTAAAGGTCTATATAGCTGCTTGAAAGCTTGTTGTTGCTTTTGTATTGATACATTTTTATCCCTTTTTATTGCATTTTATGTAGGACAAGTTAGATAAAAATCATAATTTTTGGCGGTTTTTTATGCCATTCTTTGTTCGGGTTAAATAGTGATTTTTTATTGTATGGGGTATTACAGACACAGCGGTACCTTATATGTGGGGTTTGTATCGTGATTTTAACTTTTATTTATTTTATATGTAATTGTTATATGTAAAATTGTTATATGTTTATTAATTTTTTAATTTATTTTTTATTCAAAAACATAATTTTTTAACTTTTTTACTTGTCCCACTACCAGACATAAACAAACAACATTCAATTGCTTGTTCATTATGATGTATTATAGGCTATTAGCACTGTTTTCTTGTGCTAATGCATAGGCTGACACACTGCCTGTAGGGTCACAGACAGGATCTTACAGGTATTTACTATGGACTGACCTGGGGTCATAGCCCAGACCCGAGGGTTGCCATAGTGCCACTTTCAGCCAACGAAAAAGCTTTGGGGGCCACTAATCATGCAGGGAATCTCCCTGCAGGCCTTTAAATGATGCCGTTGACTTGACTGCAGCATTAAAACAACAGGGTGTTACACAGGGATGGCAGCGGTAGATTACAGCTGACACCTCGTGTTTGAATGGTTAGAGTGGTTAGCTTTTAAAAATGGGGTGATTTGGATGGCTTTCTAGTAAATAGGACCTTAGAAACTCATATAAACATAAATTTCTGCCTAAAATAATTTATTGTGAAATTTCCTTGAAAATGTGGAAAATTGCTGTATGAAAATGTGGAAAATTGCTGTATGATATGTAAGCCATCTAACGTCTTTATAAAATAACGTAACATAACGTAAATTACACCAACACAAAGCAGATATATGGTTAATGTTAAGTAGTAAATCATTTGGATGGTAAGACCATGAGTCCGAAAAGCATAACATTTAGAATTCTTAAACTTGACTTAAAGCCACTTAAGTCAGTTAAATTGGTATGCCCATGAAAGAACATTCTCAAATTTTAATCCCCAAGATTGTCTTCTACACTGTGACAACATTATCCTATGTGACAGGTCTCTCATTCCCAATGCAATAAGAGTAAATTGCAATTTAACAACTACACAATTATGAGTTATTTTGACATGGTAACCAGTTCCTTGTAAAATGAAGATTTAAAGGACACCTGTCATCAGGTCTGTGTCACTAGTCCTGTCATTACTACCTGTTGGAGCAGCTCACAAGGATCCCACCCCAGCCTTTATCTAGTCATTACATACATTAATTATTGTAAAATCATCTATTCTTTATTATTTAAATGAGGCTGGTCACATGGTCAGAGGCAGTGATGTCACCCCTGTTCCCCCTCCCCTCTCCACCCCCTGCAGCCTGTGTGTGTAAAAAAATCCTTCTCCCCATTACCCTTTTATAACAACTCATACCCACTGGACAACCCCTTGCCCTTGAGGAACCGGGACACCTTAGAGGATCCAACTGAACCCCGTTCCATCACCAACATATCTGATTACCTGAAGTCGTATTGTGTTGATCCTTGGTGACTGTAATCCTTTTGCTTTATTGGTGACGTGCTTTTGCTTTTTGTCTTCTCATGCTCAGTCTCTAGTGACATCCATCCAGTATTGCCATATAGCCTTACCTCTGGGATTCCTTTTTAGATTAGAATTGGGGATCTCTTCTGATTTCAATCCCTTGCAGTGTCCATTAACTTTTTATTAGCTTTTTGGATCATGACCGAACCATAGTAATATCTTGTTTTGATATAAAAAATACGTCCACTGGACCTTTAATGTTAGTCTATTACATACATGTATCCGCGAGAATAATTGTACATGTACTTGCAGATGTGACCCGTGGAGCCTACTTACATTTTGAAAATGAGAGTTATAACTTTAATTTTTTTTTAACTTTTTATTTTACGTTTATTTTGTTTAATAACTCAGCGTCATCTCATCTGGCATAGTAGTGTGCTTTCATACTTGGCTAGAAAATAGCCATAGCAATAAAGCCTAGGCGATAAAAGGCACACCGCCCAAGAGCTATTACAGGGCATTCCACATCAAAGTTGTTAACTTTGTCGCCACCCTGCTGTGTAATCCACAAAATATACTTGCAAACTTTTACCATTTAGGGATATTATTTCAGCGCTTCTTGCGCATCTGTTTACATTCCCCTCACCCGCCATATCCTAAACTTATAAGAACGCTACTACACTTGATCTTATACAAAAGGTTCTTAGAAGTGCTGTTTGGGGAGTAGCCTATAGACAGGGGCTTGGATTGGCGAAAGCTCGCCTGGCAGCGGAGCGCCAGCTCCATGCCAAGATCCAACTAACATAGTTTTAACTGCAGCACCTTTAATCTACTACTAGTTCACTGCCTCCATACATGGTCCCCTTATCAAACGAGCTGTGTCAGGCAGAATTTTGGGTTGTTTTCATGGCTTCCATGTTAACTTTGTCGCCACCCTGCTGTGTAATCCACAAAATATACTGGCAAACTTTTATCATGTACCGATATTATTTGAGCGCTTCTTGCTCACCTCCTTTGGTTCCTCTCTGCCACCCATTGGTTTGAAGCCTGAGTCCATTTAGAGTATGTCGCCATGCCACTCTCTAGCCTGCCGCTGCTGCCGCTGCCTCTGCATGCCGTCCCCTATAGTGTCAGGGTCAATTATTGGATGTTTTACATGCTATCTAGCTTCATTCTGTCACTCTGTCATGGCCATGCTGTTGCAGACAGGGGCTTGGATTGGCGAAAGCTCGCCTGGCAGCGGAGCGCCAGCTCCATGCCAAGATCCAACTAACATAGTTTTAACTGCAGCACCTTTAATCTACTACTAGTTCACTGCCTCCATACATGGTCCCCTTATCAAACGAGCTGTGTCAGGCAGAATTTTGGGTTGTTTTCATGGCTTCCATGTTAACTTTGTCGCCACCCTGCTGTGTAATCCACAAAATATACTGGCAAACTTTTATCATGTACCGATATTATTTGAGCGCTTCTTGCTCACCTCCTTTGGTTCCTCTCTGCCACCCATTGGTTTGAAGCCTGAGTCCATTTAGAGTATGTCGCCATGCCACTCTCTAGCCTGCCGCTGCTGCCGCTGCCTCTGCATGCCGTCCCCTATAGTGTCAGGGTCAATTATTGGATGTTTTACATGCTATCTAGCTTCATTCTGTCACTCTGTCATGGCCATGCTGTTGCCCATAATTTTGGCATAATGGTGCGATTAAGCAGCCTCAGAGGCATCCATGCATGCTGCCCCTGCTGTTTCCTTGAGGAATCTACCATCAGAAGTAGATCTGATTGTAGATTCCTCCTGCCTACCTCTAGCTTAACCTGTAATTTACCATATATACTCGAGTATAAGCCTAGTTTTTCAGCACAAAAAAATGTGCTGAAAACCCAAACTCGGCTTACACTCGAGTAAAAAAAAACAGGTTTTTGTGGTAAAAATAGGGGCCTTGGCTTATACTTGGGTCGGCTTATACTCTTTCTCCCCGGAGTTATTTACATATTACTAAAATAAAGTTTTTAACAAATTGAGTTAGGTTCCATTATTATTAAATTACAGATTTGGGCAGAAGTAGGCAGGAGGAATTTACCATCACATCTACTTCTAATGGTAGATTCCTCATCAGTGGCTTAACTATAGTCCTACTGGCCCCGGGGCAATATTTATGACAGCAACGTCATTTACAATACACTTCCAAGCGTTAAAAATGTTACCCTTTGTCATGCTGCGGCTATAGTAAAAAAAAACATAACGCCGCATTCTGTTATCTGTTTTACATTCAAATAGTAAAAGAATGACTGAAAGGAACCTTCAATGCTGCACATCTATTGTAAATTATGGCAAAGTATTTGATTTCCATTATTCTTTTCCACAGTCGAGGAGAATAACTTAAACCAAAAATGTAGATGCAGCCAGTCAGTCCTGCCCCCTCCCCATCACAGCGACATTACAAATTACCATTGTACAGCTTATGATATATCAATGCTATGCACATTAGGAGGTTCGGCAGTGATCAGACACATGTAGCATCACACAAGAGGCATCTAGTAACTTAGTGGTGATGATCTGCTACTCCGCATGCAAAACATAGTGGCACTTCCTAATCGTAAATTATTGCTGCTGTATTCACCCATTATCCCTGCGTCTTCATCTCTGTGCAGCAGATCCTCCACACTACAACTATAAACATCACAGTCACAGTAACACAGCTACATACAGCAGCCTCATCCCCAGTAACACGGCTACATACACCGCCTCCCCCCCAGTTACACAGATACATACAGCCGCCTCATCTCCAGTAACAAAGCTACATACAGCCATCTCATCCCCAGTAACACAGCTACATACAGCAGTCTCATCCCCAGTAACAAAGCTATACACAGCCGCCTTGCCCCCAGTTACACAGCTACATACAGCCGCCTCAGCCTCAGTAACACAGCTACATACAGACGCCTCACCCCAGTAACACAGCTACATAAAGCCGGCTCGACCCCAGTCACACAGCTACATACATTCATGCAGCTATGGAGTCCCATGTAATATACAACTCAGCCTGCACCAGACACACAGTCCCATGTAACATAAACCTCATCCACACCAGCCATGCAGTCCTATGTAACATACACCTCAGTCCCCACCAACCATGCAGTTCCATGTAACATACTCCCCATCTCTACTATTCATACAGTCCAATGTAACATACACACCTGTCATACAGTCCCATGTAACATACACACCAGCCATACAGTCCCATGGAGCATACACCCCAGTCCTCACAAGCCATAGAGTCCCATGTAACATACATACCAGCCATAGAGTCCCATGTAACATACATACCAGCCATACAGTCCCATGTATACAGCCACTTACCCTGTAAGTTCTCTTCTCCATGTGTAGTTTATTGCCAAAACTCCTCTACTTCCTGCACTTAGAAGAGGCTTGGGAGGGCAATCGCGGGGGGGGGGGGGGGGCGCGTGATGGGGGGGGGTGCCAGTGTGGTCACTGCGAGTTGACTGTATCTAGTTGTCGCCAGTCAGCTCACAGCAGTGTTCAGGGCACGGCCTTCAGATCTAGAGATGCCGTCCCATTCCTATGTTCTTCAGCGCTAAGGACCAGGTCCTCAATACCTTGGCTCTGTATCTACAGTTCACATGGCAGTGAGCCGTGCAGGCCCCTCTCCCTCATGGGCCCGAACGCGGTCGCACCAGCGACCGCGTTAAGCCACTGTTCCTCATGGTAGGTTTCCCTTAAGAAAATCTGCAAACATTTCAGTAATGTGACCTTTTTCAATGTCAGACAATTCACCCTCTAAGATGCATGTAGTGCCACCCTGAAGCCACTAAAATGGCTTCTATGGGGGATCATGTGAAAGATTGTAAGAGCTCTTGCATGCACTTGACTGAATGAGTACCTGGTACAGTGAGATTCTGCATTGCAGTCACTTTTACATTTCTTTTCCTAGGTCAATTGCATGCTTACCTGTGGAATGGCCCAGCTCTGTATATCCATTCAGCATTCCTCTGCTACAGCATCGAAATACTACAAGGGTAGTCAGTTATTACATTGACTGTGATTATTTATCATCTTATTCTCAATGATTTCCGCACTTTCTTTTCTTTCTCCGGAAAGCATCCATCCTATATCCCTTATCATGTTAAATTTTCTCATACATTTCTATTTATAAATATATGCAGCATCTACCTACACATAATAAAGGAGACAGAATTGGTATTTAGGAAACAAAGACAAAATGGCACATTAGTCATGGGTTAGATATGGACAGAACACTTTAGTGTACAGTGTTACAATGGTAAAAGCTCATACTTTTATTAAAATGAAGCACATCACTTGCAGAAACAGGAACAAGGAAAAATAAGTGGTTTGCTTCAATTTGTATCTGGTTATGTATTCTGTCCTCACTCGGTGGTTGCCATGCAGTGGGAAATGAAAATATTTCCCTCATATTGAAAAGCACTCATTCCAGGCTATCTAATCATGAAATACACATTAGAGAAGTGCTGCACTATATCTGCTTTATGTCTTATGTCTATTTACTGCAAACCATAGGTGAAGGAACTTATTTTATTGACTATTCAGAGAGCAACTGTTTCTGTTATTTATACATTATACAAGGGCAATGATTCACACAGGAAACATTTACCTAAATATTTTATTTAAAGAATTGCATCTGATGCTGATTAAATATTGAGAATAAATACTAATAAAATGTATTATTAACTGTAACCTGCTACACATTAGGGCGTAACAATGACATCCTAGCCTTGCTGCTGTTCAGTCACACACAATTGCTTTTCAATTGATAAGCTTGGAGCTTGAGAAATTGTGAACATACAAAAGAAATGGAAGCATAAAAAAAATAAAAAACTTGAATATACTTCAATATTCCATTACTTTACATTCCTTTTAAAATAAAAGCTGAAGCGTTTTTTAAAAACGGTAATACAGTATGTAAAACCCTCAACCCTTGCCTTTAATACTTTCCTGCTTTTAGATGTTCAGAAATATCCAGAAATGCACATATTTAGTGCAACCTGACATTCCTGAATGTGTGGGAGTTCACACTGCTCATCTGTATACGACAGCAGGGCATCTGCACTAACAGCCAGGATCTCGATACTCACAATTCCAGCTGTTTAACCTCTTAAGCTCTGCAGTCATCATGACTACAACATTTATAGGTCTTCCTCAATTCTCCCCATTGCGATCGCACCCCCTGCACTCCTGTCTACTGTATTCAATCCTGCCATGGGCAGGACCAAGCAGTTCCAACTGATCATATGTGATTATTTTATCAACGACATGACTTTTTCCAAATCCCAGTCACTTTAATGCTACTGTATTACATTGTGGATTTTCTGCACTGAATTTGCAACATGTGCAGGTAGCTTTAGTAACTTTTCAAATGTGTTAGGGCGCCTGAAAACGATTCCATTAAAATCACACTCTAAAAGCTGATACAGATAAGATAACATCCACATGTGAGGTATTGCCATACTCAAGAGAAACAGCACAACAATTTTTACATTTGTTTTCTCCTTTTATCTAGCATTAATGATTAAATTTTATGGCTAAATAAATGTTTTCTTTTGAAATTTCTATAAATAAACTCCATCTTGTTTTAATTCATGTGAGATGCCTAACCCCTTTAGGACATAGCCAGTTTATAGTGTAAGGCTTAGCCCCTTTTTTTGTAATCTGACATGCAAAGTGCTTTTGAGATTGTGTTTTTTGTAGCATGTTGTACTTCATGTTAGTGGTAAATTTTGGCTGATGAGTCTTGCGTTTATTTATTAAGGAAATTTCAAAATGTACTTTTTTGGGGAATGTTATTGTTTTTAATGAGATTTGAAATACAAAATACCAGAAACCCCCTATATATCACTCAATTCTATAATCTGCACCCCTCAAACTATCAGAAACAGCTTTTAGGAAGATTGGTATCACTTTAAATTCTTTATAGTGATCAAAACAAAATGGAAGTGAAATTTAGAAGGATTTGATTGTGTCAGTTATACATTCATTTAGCCCTAAAATTTACACATTCACAAAAGAAAAAAATTAGACATCCCATTTAAATTTGTTACACAATTTCTCCAGAGTATGGAGAAACCCCACATTTGTTGTATCGGTGCACAGCAAGGCGCAGAAGGTAAAGAGGGTCATGCATGAGCCAGTTGGTCCTATAAAATTTAGTGGTTTTTAGGTGGTTCATGATCGCACCTTTGTGAGCTATAAAAATTTATATTATACTTTATTTTTCTTACATTTTACTAATTTTGTAGAATAAAACCTTATGTGGGGAAAACATTTAACTTTTTGGATTGCCATTTTCGAAGTGACATAACTTTTAATTAAATGTCTATATAGCTGCTTGAAAGCTTGTTGTTGCTTTTGTATTGATACATTTTTATCACTTTTTATTGCATTTTATGTAGGAGAAGTTAGATAAAAATCATAATTTTCTGGTGGTTTTTTACGCCATTCTTTGTTCGGGTTTAACAGTGATTTTTTATTGTATGGGGTATTACAGACACAGCGGGACCTGTATATTGGGGTTTGTATCGTGATTTTAACTTTATTATTTTTATATGTAATTGTTATATGTAAAATTGTTATATTTTTATTAATTTTTTAATTATTTTTTATTAAACATAATTTTTAACTTTTTACTTGTTCCACTACATACATAAACAAAGCAACATTCAATTGCTTTTCATTATGATGTAATATAGGCTTAGCAGGTTTTCCTGTGCTATGCATAGGCTGACACACTGCCTGTAGGGTCACAGACAGGATCTTACAGGTATTACTTGGGCTGACCTGGGGTCAGCCCAGACCCGAGGGTTGCCCATAGTGCACTTTCAGCCCCCCGAAAAAGCTTTGGGGCCACTAATCATGCAGGGAATCTCCCTGCAGGCCTTTAAATGGTTGCCGTTGATTGACTGCGAGATTAACAACAGGGTGTTCACAGGGATGGCTCGCGGTAAGTTACAGCTGACACCTCGTGTTTGAATATGTTAGAGTGGTTAGCTTTTAAAAATGGGGTGATTTGGATGGCTTTCTAGTAAATAGACCTTAGAAACTCATATAAACATAAATTTCTGCCTCAAAAATTATTGTGAAATTTCCTGATTCCCTTGAAAATGTGGAAAATTGCTGTATGAAAATGTGGAAAATTGCTGTATGATATGTAAGTTATCAACGTCTTTATAAATAACGAACATAACGTAAATTACACAACAACACAAGCAGATATAGGTTAATGTTAAGTAGTAATCATTTGGATGTAAGACATGATCTCGAAAAGCATAACATTTAGAATTCTTAAACTTGACTTAAAGCCACTTAAGTCAGTTAAATTGGTATGCCCATGAAAGAACATTCTCAAATTTTAATCCCATAGTCATGTTTACATAATAAACAACATTTGTGACCCATTACTTTGGAATTTTAGTCAGTTTTATTGCCGTTTTATAGCTCCTATAACTCAGTGATGAAATTCCAGAGTGTGGGCAGGGACTCTCTACTGTAAGCAGACACTTCATGATTCCTCTGTGCTTTGAGATTCTGTGTGCTGACAATGTGATTAGATTACCATCAAACTTAAATTAACTGCAACTCCATATGTTTTGTTGTCGAGGATTTCTCCTTAGCTTATGCTTGATGCTGGCTCTCCAATCCTCTTCTCCCTAGGAATTATTTCCCTTCATTTTTATCTTCTCTCTTTAATCCTGCTTTTTTTTTTTATCTTCTTTCTCAAACCAAAAAATCTTGTTGCTGGGGCATTCAGATTTAGCATTTAACAGGAGACAATTTCTTTTCATCTGGAACAAACTTCATTTCTCGAAGCCATGACTGTAGAATTTGCTACCAGATATCTTCAGCTGCTTGCACACCCTAGTAAATTTATATACACCAGCTAATTAACCCCTTCAGGACGTAGCCTGTAGTGTTTTATATGGTTATAACTTTGAGCACTTTTAACTTACCAAAATTCTACTTCATGTTAGTGGTAAATTTTGGTTGATATGTTTTGAACTTATTTATTAAAAAAAATAAAATTTGCAAATTGTTTGGAGAAATTTATCAGTTTTAATATTTAACCCTAACTCATTTTGGTGGTAAAACTAACATTTCCCCTATCTTCTGTATTGCCTAACACTAGAGACCAGAGTTAAGCATGAAGCCAGTCATGTTAACCAACTGTAGAATCGCCCTAATGCGTTTATTTATATGCTGACTCCTATTGAATTTATACACAGCACCGTCTCCCTTCTACAGTGCTCCTGAACTGAATTCCATTCTAAGATAATGAAACAAACCTGAGGCTGGGCTTCTACCGGGCACTTCTGCTCATGGTTCTGTATAAAGATGAGGGTAATGTGATTGTATATCTGAAAACATACAGAAAACAATTAAAAATTCAAGATTGTCTTCTACACTGTGACAACATTATCCTATGTGACAGGTCCCTCATTCCCAATGCAATAAGAGTAAATTGCAATTTAACAACTACACAATTATGAGTTATTTTGACATGGTAACCAGTTTCTTGTAAAAAGAAGCTTTAAAGGACACCTGTCATCAGGTCTGTGTCACTAGTCCTGTCATTACTACCTGTTGGAGCAGCTCACAAGGATCCCACCCCAGCCTTTATCTAGTCAATACATACATTAATTATTGTAAAATCATCTATTCTTTATTATGTAAATGAGGCTGGTCACATGGTCAGAGGCAGTGATGTCACCCCTGTTCCCCCTCCCCTCTCCTCCCCCTGCTCATGTCTGTGTGTAATGTATAGTAAAGCATCGCAGTGTGTGTGCTGCATCTGCTGACATGCTGCATCCTCCTAATATACAGAGGCATCAGCTACACAAGTACCTGACATGTTCTGCCATAATATGGCTGCCTGGAGCTGTTGTATCGTTCGCATACACACACACAGGCTGCAGGGGGTGTGGCCAGCAGCAAGCACATGGAAACATTACACCATTATACCTCACATCATTGTGGAGGCTGTCAGTCAAGCACTGGGGGTGTGGCTGTACCTCCCACTCATGAATAAGGTGGACAGCTTGAATATGCTAATGACTCATTGGACATTTCACAGGTCATTTGCATACAGCTTTAGGACCTGATTGCTTAGGTTTACAGGCATGTAGATGGACAGAAGGGATAGAGGCAATGCTTTCTATTGGCAGTTTATGAAAATATATTTAGATTATTTTGCATGACGGGTTCGCTTTAAAGATTTTTTTTAATACATCATTTCTACCACCAGTAGAGGAATAACCATTGGCAGCAAAAAGGCCATTTAAATGTTTGAGATGCATGATGTTTTTCATTGAGTTCTAAACTGCTATAATAAATAATGTGAGAGAAGGAGCAATGTGAGGGCTGGAGATTAGTTTTTCAGTTACTAAGCATGTTCAATGATTTCCTTTGCTTACAAGTGATTATACCTGGAAACAAAACAGATACAATGACATGAATCCTTCTTCATACAGCAAATAACCAATCCTCTATGAAGACTCTCTGTTCTATAGTACTATATACTATAAACAAGTACTTCTATAATGTTTTCTCGTCTCTTGGGTCATGCAGAAATTGTTGTACTGTACACATGAACTATGCCTCCAGGGTGATGCATTCAGACAACAATGTCATTCTTTGTGAACCCAGACAACTGGAAGGCCACAATGCATACATATTGTATGTGTCATGTATTATTTGTTAGTGTTAAACATTTAGAGGCAGTATAGGGCAGAGACCGTTTTTGTGTGTTCTGATTGCCCTGGGAACTTGACCTCATACACTAGCAGTAATATAAGGTTATATCTGTCATCTGTAAGCTGCTTAAGTTTAACTCCAATCTTATGTATTTATAACATATAAAGAGAGTGCCTCTCTAGGATTTGCATTTATCATCATTTCAGTCAATAGTATTATTATGGTTATATTTCTGTTTTTAATCTTTCTAAGAAACTGATTCTAAAGGTAAAAACAATCCAAAATATTCATTTCTGTAAATAAATGCTATAGCTTGCCCCCCCCCCCCACCAAAAAGAAAAAAAATAAGACACCTCCAAAAAACAAGGCTTAGTGCAATTTCTTTCAAGCTTAGAAATATAAAGCATCCCCTGAAAATTAGTAGATCGTTTAGATTCTTGGGTAAAATCATTGCAAATGCGCAACAAGCAGCCTCCTGAAGAGTTTGGGCTAATGATTCTGAAAGAAATGGGGAGTTATGATGACGTTTCATAACATGTGAATATGTGGTTGTGAAAAAATAAGACACCCCCTTAAAATAAGACCTAGGGCATCCTTAAGAGCAAAAATTAATATAAGAAACAGTCTTATTTTCAAGGGAAACACAGCAATATACTGTATGTGTAACATTTGTGACAACGTCTTCCACTGTCCGCAGAAGGTGTCTTAGGATGCATTGATATTCCCTTTGTGTTTTGAATGACATTCCTGGTGTAAACTGTTGTATATGTTGCTGGCTAATTGCACCACACCCAGTTCCTCTTCGGACGCATTGCAACAGTTGAAGAGAGATTTGCCTAATTAAACAGCTGTTAACAATTGCATTTACAAAATGCGTGCGTTAACATTATGTTAATGCATGTGTTTATTAACACTTGTGTTAACACAAGCATTAACATTTAACAGCTGTTTAATTAGGCAAATCTCTCTTCAGCTGGTGCAAACGTTAAACGTGTCGTGTGACCGGACAATTCAGCTCTGCTCTGGTTCAGCAATCCGGGATCTGGGGCTTAGCTTCTCTAGTTACAGCTCACAGCTAGTTTTCTGCTGGTTATATTTCTTGAATAGCCATTTGACTATCCCTTTGTATTTGCAATTTTGAGTCTAATATGCCATCTCTTTTGTGACCGTAACCACTCATTATTGTTCTGTGGTATTTGCTTGTCAGACTTGTTTTGTGTCCTCAGTTTGACATAGGAAGGGAATGTCACCCAGTTACCGGTCACTGGTTAGGGTGGACTCAGTAAATAGGCAGGTGAGTCCAGAGTTCTCACTACATTATAATCAGGCATAAAACTACTGTTCACTAGATCTTAGTGTGAATTCTAATATAGACCTTATGAATTGTATGGATGACAAAGCAGGCATAGCTGCTGACTTAAAAATCAATATCCACTTCCTTTAATTCCTGACTTATTTAATCAGGTAGTAGGGGCATACTGGTTCTCCAAAATTGGCCTCCTGCGGGGAGCAAAATGATTTTTGAAAGGGACAAGTGCAAGACTGCGTTCAATACCCCAGAAGGACACTGTTATGATAGAGAAAGGGTGTGTATGCCCTAACCTCAAGTACAATCCCTATCACCTACTTAACAAGCCTTGCAAACCCTTTTGGTTGAGGACTTCTTGCCAACAATCCCTACACTGGCTGAGTGTACAGAAAAGATGACAAGGACACAGGGGCAAATAACGGATAACAGGCAGAAACGCTAAATCAGACAGAACCAGATCAAATCCAAGTGCTTGTCTAAGATAGAATACCAGGTATTGTGATTTCTGTAATTGAACATGATCTGGCCACCTCTATTGCTAACTCTCATGATATAGTGCTTAGAGATTGTCCTGTGAGTATCTTGTTTGTATCTGCCAACCTCCACCTCCAAGTGCTAGAAGAGATTCATTGTTCTGTGTTAACTGGACACCCTGGTATTGCTGAAACAAAATTTTTGGTAGGAAGGATGTGGTCACGTGATGGGACCTTTCCCTCTGCCTAAAAAACCCTGGACCCATACTTCTTTGGATTTCGTTAATAATTTACCTAAATGATTCTCTAAAATATGTTATCTAGTACCTCTCAAGAAACGAACCAGTGCTAAAGTATTAGCAACTTTGTTTATCGGTCACATTCTGCACCTACATGGCATTCCAAAAAATATTGTCTGTGACAAGGAGTAACAGTTTGTCTCCAAGTTCTGGAGAGAATTTTATGGCCAATTTTCTCCATCTGTCTACTCTGCATTTCATACTGAAACAACTGGGAAGACAGACTCAAACTTTACAGCAATTTTTTAGGAGTTTTTGTTTCCCATATGTTAGTCCGTTTTCCCACTTGTGGAGTGTTCACCTCTACTAAAATATTATTGTCTTATATAGTTATATGTTTATACCTATATTCTTATCTTATAGGGACATTGAGTAGTTTAACCCTTCTACCAAATCGATTTTCCAACGGCTGAGCTCAGTCTGGCCCAAGCTTTCTCAAACCTGGCTAAAGCCCAAGACAGTCAACGACATTAGGCCAACAAAAAAACGATCTCCTGGTCCTAAGTATGTTTTGGAGGTATGAGTGTGGCTATCTACAAAGAACCTGCAAAGTTACAACTGTTACAACAAAATATTGCGCCACAACTTGTTATAAGCAAAATCATAAATGCTGTGTCTTTCAAATTACAATTACTGAATGTACTACATATTCACAATGTTTTCCACAAAGGCCTTCTGAAAATTATTTCTCTCTTCTGCTACTGGTGACCCACCAGCTCTAGTTGTGGTCCATTGTGAACTGAAATATGAAGTTGAAAACATTATTCTAGCATGGTCCAAAATTATGTCCAATACCTGTAACATTGGAAGGGTTATGATCCAGAGGAGCGTACATGGGTAACATTGCAGACATGGAAAGGAACCATTTAGGGATAATGCTTTGTAATCATTGTTTTTAATTAAGTATTTTTAAGGTGGGTTCATTTAAATGGAAGGTTCTCTTTAAGCTATTATCAAGGTGGCTGCTAGGCATGAACTGAGTATTTCGTACTAGGAGACTCATCATCATAGATCACTATCCTAACCATTACACAACGGTGCACCAGGCTTCTGTCCCCCCATTTATGAGAGTGTCAAAGTCTGTGCACAAACGATTATATGTTATAATTTGGGAGACATTCTAACAGAGGGGGGAAAAGGAATCAATTTTAGTGCATACAACCCCTATAACAGAAAAGAGAAGACCAATCAGACATTTTAAAAATTGTCATCCAAATTATAACATATTATAGTATGCCCAAATTATATTATGAAAATCTGACCCATGGGATATTTAGAACCTGGTATGATATCAGTCTGGAAGTAGTAATAGTAGTAATGCCTATGAGGGGGCAAGGACTCAGCAAAACCTTTCAAAAACATCGGCAAAATCAGCATTATATGATCAAGCAAACTAACATCTTCAATTTCAGAAACAAGCAAGGAAGTACAGTGAGAAGAGTATTTATGACCACATTTAATCAATTCACCAGAGTCCTAGGATGACATTAAAAGATATATTGGGGCAGATTTATCAAGCGGTCTGAAAGTCAGAATATTCCTAGTTGCCCATGGCAACCAATTACAGCTCAGCTTTTATTTTTCCATTGCTCATGAATATTTTAAAGGGGAGCTGTGATCGGTTGCCATGGGCAACTTGGAATATTCTGACTTTCAGACAGCATGATAAATCTGCCCCACTATGAGCCGACCAGAAATGAGCCGACCTGCATGACAATTGTTATGAGAAATGGAGTCTCCCGTTTTGCCAAATATAAAACAAGAGCTGTAACAAAATTATCATATATAACATTGACAGTCGTCCTCAATATAGATTTTGCAGAAACAGGTTTCCCAGCAACAGAAAGAATTACAGATGATAATATTTTTGAAAATGGTTCAGGAAATACCTGTGCACCCAAGTGACCCTCCTGAAGGTCATGTAGGTGCTTGTAGTTCTCTGGGACACATGCTTTTAATTCCCTGGGCTCGTGGGATAGACCACAGAAGAAGAATGGTGGATTCTTAATGCGATGTTCACGATCACAGTGTGCCATGCCTCCATTTTACATGGGTCTTACAGTATTCAGCAGTGTCTTTTTAAGTGGAATATGAGGAGCTGTAAAAGAGGACAGAGAGGTACGAACAGGTAAAGATGACATCAGGTTACTTACACAATGACTCAAGCGTCTATCTAACCTGACTGCCTCATCCATGGTTCTAAGCTCCAAGTGACCCTCTAAAATATATTTAAGTCCGTCTGACAACCCTAGTCTGAATTTATACCCCAGAGCACAGTGATTTCCACCTTAAGGAATTCACCGCCTTCTGAATTCAGTACAATAGTTGTCTGTTGGCCTCCTGCATTGGTGCGCTGTTAACTTACCTTCTGCAAAATCTGTTGTTATGCAACAACCCCAAGGCGGAGAAAAAAAATCCACAGAGGACATCTCCGGAGCATCTGGGTCTAGAGAAAAATTGCCTTCATTTGGACCCCCATGCAAGAGTGAAAAATTATGCCACCTCTTTGAATGTCATTACCAGAGGACTGGGATCTAAATATTGCTTTCAGCGCTCTCTAAAAGAAAATAAAAGCATCCAATCTCCTCTAAAGAAATCAGGTAACTTGACCTTGGGTTGAGACATAGACCGACCTAAAAGAGAAAGAGGGCGCTGCTCCTGTGACTGAACACGCTCAGCAAGATTCTACACCATCAGAACTAGGCCGTGCATGTGATTACCTAAAGCATCCATGTTTTCAAACAAAGAAATATTTAATGGCCAGTTAAACTGTTTTGGCAGGAGACAGAGTGAAAACACGGTGAAAACAACACAACACAAGGCAACACAAAAAATTGCCAACAATCCAGGTCATAACAGAGATAGGGATACAGAACATATATGGAAAATACAAGAGAATAGTCAACTACAGAGGCCAGGATATTTAACCCCTTAACAGCATGTTCTGAAAAAGCTCTAGTGACTGGGCATTTTGAGCTAATTTTCGTACTTCGCAATTTAAGGGCTATATGGAACTAGTTAAAATGTAATAAAAGTTTATAGATTTTTTTTACATTTTTAGTTTTATTTGGGGTTAAAAGTAGAAAAAAAAATAGTATATATTTTTTCATTTTCAAATGTACTAAAAATGAACATTATTAAAGATTTTGATTCGGCATTTTTATATATAATATGTATAGTCTTGGGTAAACAGGGCGACTATGGCAATGTTTTTTATAGTGTAGCCTGGGGTTGTTTTTATTATATGGGGAAATGCAAATGTGTTTTTGTGAATATTTATTAATATTTTTTGTGTATATGTGTCTTTACTTTGTATGTCCCCCATGAGGTCATAAAAGTCCCCAGAGGGACATTTTCCCAATTTTTTTTAATTTTTACATTTTTTTCTTTTATAAGTTTTTCCCTGTAACTGGGGCATCCCAGTTAGACCCAGAAGCTCTGGTTACCCCCTTTAGATCCACTGGTCACGTGATGCTGTGAGGACTGGAGAAGGGAGAAGCGGTATTAAACCGGTATTTTCTGAATATGGCAGCAAACACCCATTGTTAACTTCCATGATTGGTGCTGGAACCTGTCACTGCTGTTAAGCCTTTACATGACACCAGAAAAGCTGCCAGTACCATGTAACATCCAGCGGTACATGGGTGCCTCTATCTTGGATTTGATCAACGCTCAAATCAAAAATCAATCATCATAACAGCCTTGGGTAATTATAAAACCCAGAAATTGTAATTTTCTTAGATCTGTTACAATGTGCCAGTGGCACATTGTATCAAATCATATGCAAAGTATGGCAGTATATGGTAGGACCTATCAGAATCCCAAGGGTTAAAGCATTTTTAAATGGTCTAAAAAATCATAAACAAAATTAAAACAAGTTTAAAAAACCCTAAGAGTTCAAATCATCCCAATTTCTCTAGAACTCATAAAGTCCCAAAAGTCCCAAAAATAGCACCCAAAATGTCCAAAACGAATTTTTTTTGTAACTGCACAACTTAAAGATATTTACATAAAAAGTAATTAAAGGGTGTACAGTTCCACAAATGGTATAAATGTCATCACATCCGGCAAAAAATGACACCTTACAAAGTTTCGTATGCCAAAGTATGAAAATGTTATCAGCGCAGAATAAAGGGGGGGGGGTTGATTGGAGCACAGAGCCCACAAGAAAATTATGCAAAAGCGTTTTTCCATCAAGTTCACTGCATTTGTAACTTTTTCCCCACTTCCTAATACACATCTTGGAAAATAATAATGTTAATCTTTATTTATATATCCCCATCAAATTCCATAGTGCTTTTCAAATATTAGGGGACATATACAAATACACTGTAAGATAAAATACACACTACAAATCTAGTCATAGGGAGGAATAGAAGTGAAGGCCCTGCTCGCAAGAGCTTACAATCTATGAGGATGAAGGGGTGACATAAGAGATTGTATTATGATCCAGCCATTCTATTTAAGGGTACAGAATAAAATATTTTTTTAAATAAAAGTGCTGCTGCTGGAACCAGCCATCAACTGCCATCTTATATATAAAGTTCAGGGTCAAAGAGACTGCAGGGAAGTCTGTAGCTTGGTATCTGGTGTTCGCCAGATAAAAGACAGGATGAGGACACAGAATGGGAAAGCTAAGAGAGAATTGGAGTTTCAGGCATGAAATGTTTTCCTGGAGTGATTGGTGTAAACCCCTTAACGACGCCCGCCGTAATAGTACGGTGCACATCAGGTGCGGGTACATAGAGAGGGCTCATGGGCTAACCCCTTCACCATAGTCGGTAAGTTTTTGCTGCATATTGCAGCAAAGACTTACTGGTGACACCCGCAATCGATGTTAACACAAATTTGCTATCCCTGTGATCGCACCGACCCAAAGAATAAAGTAGACATGTAATTTGGGGTGCACAGTGAAAGCTGTAAAATCCAAGCCCACGAGAAAACGGAGCAAATGGCATGGAATAATAAATACCATCATTATACAGTGCAATTTGTTAAGCAGAAAACAAGCCCTCACAGAGCTCTTTACGTTTAAAAATAAAAAAGTTATACATTTTTGAAGGTGGGAAATGAAAAATGGAAATGAAAAAACAAAAAAGGGCCAGGTTATTCAGGGGTCATTAGCATGTTTGATGCTTTGTAGAATGGGTATTAATCTGATAGTCCAGGGAGGGGGAAACAAGAGAATTGTTGCACCTCAGGAGAAGTCCTGGAGAAGTGAGTGAGAGGTTCAAATTAAGGAAGAGAATAATATAAGATCACTGGCAGATCGAAGAGATCGGGTTGGGTGACTGAGATGAGAGAGGAGAGGTAGGGAGATGCAGCATAATGCAGAGCTTTGTGGGTGAGGATGCTTATTTTAAATTTTATGTGTAAGGAAACAGGCAACCAATGCAGTGCCTGGCAAAGACTACCATATAGCGTTTGGTCCGAAAAACAAGCCTGGCTGCTGCATTAAGAATAGATTGTAAGTGCCAGTTGAGAAGAGAGTGAGTCTGTGCCACAATTAGGGTTTTAGATTAATTAAATGCTACTACTAGAAAACAAACCCTTATGAAACTCAATGCACTGAAAGATAAAAATAGATGTTACAGACCACAGGCAAACTATATTGTGGTTAACCAATATGGCAATTTTAAAAAAAAATAAATGTGTTCTCATCTCTTCCTTTGCTACTGATGTCCCGAACCTACCTGATACAGTGCTGGAAACAGGGAGTGGTGGGCCTGGCCGACCACCTTGGCCAGCTGAAAGCTCCCCGAGCACAGCTTCTGTGCCCCTGTAAACATAAGGAGCAACTGAGGAGGTGAGTACACATTTTTTTTTAAAAGCCTGACCCTCAATATTATATTAATGAATTATATTCTGGTCTTGGTATAAATAGGTATATGGCAACTATCTTTATGTAATATTTTTGTTAAACCGGGTAAATCCTAGCTAGGAAATTGAAGAAAGCCTGAATCTTAAATTAGAAAATACAAAGCTACATTCATATTGATGAAATAAGCACTTTTCATTTCTTTTTAAAATACAGCAATATTTAGTAGATGAATTATGTGAACACAATACCCTTTTTATGTATTTGATGCTATAAATATTATCTTGAAGGCATTATAATATTTTGGGTGAAAAATAAGATAGTTTACTGCAATCTAGTGCAACAGTGTGGCATGATGCCACCATGGTTTATTTAGTTTTTTCTTTAAATATATTTCCTCTTTCTTCATCAAGACTTGTTTTCTCTGAAACGCCACCTCCAATCAGCAGAAAAACATCTGCATGCATTTTAAATGCACAACTGAAGAACAAAACTGGGTTTACTAATTTATGGGAAGAATGAAAGCTAAACCAGGTGATGATTTTCAGGAGTGCATCATATTGATTTTTATTACCAAATACATTACTCGTATTTGCTTTGTGTTAGTATACAATTTACTGGCTGTCAGACATTCTTGTAAAATCGGAATAAATTCCGTTTACTGCTGAGAAAGCAAATGAATGTGACTTTTTTTCCCCCTAAACCATGCAGAGCCATCATTTGCATACATAAATACATTTACTCCTTTTGCAGATGAAGCCTCTGCATTCAAAGTCAGAAGCAAACATCGGAAGCCTCATAACAGATCTCAGTTCTATCTCTAGAGCTGCAGGAAAAGCATCTGTCCTTAACCCAATTTTTTTTAAGCAACCACCAGTCGTAATAAACGGAACACAATATTTCCTATCTAAGAGCACCTCATCATTTTCAGTGTCAGATGCTTTAGCTAGATGTGAAAACACTGCACCAGCTGTAAATCCTCTGTCTTTCGCAATGGCTATGTCATGTACCAGTTTTATTAGAGCTATTTCAGTGGAATGAGCTTTTCTAATGCCAAATTGGAAGAGTGTCGTGCTCCATAAACTTAGTCGTTGTTCATGCACATTTTTTTAACAGTTCAGCTATTAGAGTTTGAACTGAAATAAGGTTAGTCAAATGTTTTAACTTCATTTTCTTACATGTTCCAGAACCACTGTTGTTTCTCCACGATCAGAATAATGGTATCATTGCTCAAATATCTCATTACACCTTAAAAGATTATGTTATATAACAAGAGAATTGCTAATAAAATAATACATGCCATACTATTCAAGCAGTTGGACCCTTGAAATCTTCAGAAACCTTATACTTTGAGGGGTATCTGTCTGTAGTTATTTTGTCTTGTCTGTAGTGTTTTGTCTTTGTCTCCTTGTTTTGCCCTTTGGCGCAGGAAGGCAAGGTAATCTAGCTGTCCCCTACTGCTTATGGTAGGCTAGCAAATCAGGCATGGAAAGCTAAAAAGGAGGTTAGTTTCAGGGCCAACTGTCTCTGCCTATGTCACCTGTCCATTCCCAGATCCTGCATCACATTACAATAATATTACATAAGTAAAAAATGTGTGCTCCTATTAGATACATAATTGTGAACCTTGCTGTGGTGATAAAGATAGGGAAACATCCAAATTATGTGTGAAATTACTGGTCCCTAAACCAGGCCAGGATTCTGGTGCCATAAAACCAATATCCACTGGAACAAGATTCTATCATAAAAACCTAACGGCCCAGTTAAGGGATTCTAGCAACCTCCATTACAGAGGTCAGTAAAAGATGATGTCCTATTGTCACGGGTGCTCCCACGACCCATGTCTCAGGTCACAGGCTCACCCGTGCTCCTCTGTTTCCCCCTGTGCAGGTCTGACACCTATCACCGCTCCTGTTTATGGTCCGGAGGCTTTGCATGTTTGTCCCCGCCTCCCAGGGCGCGCATGCGTCAGCGTTAGAAAATTTAAAGGGACAGCGCACCACTGATTGGTGCTGTGTTTCACAGCCTTGTTCCCATGACCTTTGCGCTTAATGTGATTTCCCGTTGTGACCCCGGACCTGCTCCCATTTAGCTCCTCCCCTGCCAGCCCTGACGTTCTGCTCTGCCTCTGACCCTGAGCCTTTGCTGCCTGTCTTGACCTCCTGCCTGTTCCCGACCACGAACCTGCCTTCTGTTTCTGTACTTTGCCTTAGCTGCCACCACAGACAAAATTGCACCTGTGGAAAGACCTCGTGGTACCACGCCACAGCAAGTCCAACCCACTTTGCGGCGGGCTCTGGGGAAAACCAGGTACCACTTAGATTCTGGTCCCAGGTGTTGGCTAATGTCATCATCTGCGGTGGTCCAGTGGGTCCACTACCCCTGGAGCCTTACACCTATCTAATGAAGGTGACATCTAAAAACTCCCATCCTGCTATACACATCAAAGATTACAAAAGGATAAAAACAATAAATCAACGCGTTTTGATGCTACCGTGTCTTAGTCATGATCTTATCCAGAGTGATACATATATAGTAACACTCAATGGTGGCCTGTCCAGGGGAGGGAAATGTATGAAAGTGATCATGAAAACCCAGCATCCATGTATCCCGCATGACACTCCGTTCAATGCCGGCGACTATAACCACGGATAACAGAGTTCCCAGTCCCAGTTTTCCCCTCCCTTGCAAACATTTATATATTGCAGTGGAAAGATGTCTTCCTTTTCTCATCCAGCAATCCGTACCAGGAGTTGATAGTATGGCTAGGCCATTATATTAACGACCTGGTCTGGATCTGGAGGGGAGAGAGATTAACTTCTTAGATGTTTGTCTGAAGGGTTGTGGAAACAGAATCAATTATAGCTAGAGATGAGCGAACACTAAAATGCTCGGGTACTCGTTATTCGAGACACCCCCCCCACCACCAAAAAGAAAAAAAATAAGACACCTCCAAAAAACAAGGCTTAGTGCAATTTCTTTCAAGCTTAGAAATATAAAGCATCCCCTGAAAATTAGTTGATCGTTTAGATTCTTGGGTAAAATCATTGCAAATGCGCAACAAGCAGCCTCCTGAAGAGTTTGGGCTAATGATTCTGAAAGAAATGGGGAGTTATGATGACGTTTCATAACATGTGAATATGTGGTTATGAAAAAATAAGACACCCCCTGAAAATAAGACCTAGGGCATCCTTAAGAGCAAAAATTAATATAAGAAACAGTCTTATTTTCAAGGGAAACGCAGCAATATACTGTATGTGTAACATTTGTGACAACGTCTTCCACTGTCCGCAGAAGGTGTCTTAGGATGCATTGATATTCCCTTTGTGTTTTAAATGACATTCCTGGTGTGAACTGTTGTATATGTTGCTGGCTAATTGCACCACACCCAGTTCCTCTTCGGACACAGTCACACTTCGCGTTTAATGCATGCATTTTTAAATGCATTGCAAAAGCTGAAGAGAGATTTGCCTAATTAAACAGCTGTTAACAATTGCATTTAAAAAATGTGTGTGTTAACATTATGTTAACACATGTGTTTATTAACACATGTGTTAACACAAGCATTAACATTTAACAGCTGTTTAATTAGGCAAATCTCTCTTCAGCTGGTGCAAACGTTAAACGTATCGTGTGACCGCACCATTCAGCTCTGCTCTGGTCCAGCAATCCGGGATCTGGGGCTTAGCTTCTCTAGTCACAGCTCACAGCTAGTTTTCTGCTGATTATATTTCTTGGGTAGCCATTTGACTATCCCTTTGTATTTGCAATTTTGAGCCTAATATGCCATCTTTTTTGTGACCGTAACCACTCATTATTGTTCTGTGGTATTTGCTTGTCAGACTTGTTTTGTGTCCTCAGTTTGACATAGGAAGGGAATGTAACCCAGTTACTGGTCACTGGTTAGGGTGGACTCAGTAAATAGGCAGGTGAATCCAGAGTTCTCACTACATTATAACCAGGCATAAGACTACTGTTCACTAGATCTTAGTGTGAGTTCTAATATAGACCTTATGAATTGTATCGATGACAAAGCAGGCATAGCTGCTGACTTAAAAATCAATATCCACTTCCTTCAATTCCTGACTTATTTAATCAGGTAGTAGGGGCATACTGGTTCTCCAAAATTGGCCTCCAGTGGGGAGCAAAATGAAAGGGACAAGTGGAAGACTGCATTCAATACCCCAGAAGGACACTGTTATGATAGAGAAAGGGTGTGTATGCCCTAACCTCAAGTACAATCCCTATCACCTACTTAACAAGCCTAGCAAACCCTTTTGGTTGAGGACTTCTTGCCAACAATCCCTACACTGGCTGAGTGTACAGAAAAGATCACAAGGACACAGGGACAAATAACGGATAACAGGCAGAAACGCTAAATCAGACAGAACCAGATCAAATCCAAGTGCTTGTCTAAGATAGAATACCAGGTATTGTGATTTCTGTAATTGAACATGATCTGGCCACCTCTATTGCTAACTCTCATGATATAGTGCTTAGAGATTGTCCTGTGAGTATCTTGTTTGTATCTGCCAACCTCCACCTCCAAGTGCTAGAAGAGATTCATTGTTCTGTGTTAACTGGACACCCTGGTATTGCTGAAACAAAATTTTTGGTAGGAAGGATGTGGTCACGTGATGGGACCTTTCCCTCTGCCTAAAAAACCCTGGACCCATACTTCTTTGGATTTCGTTAATAATTTACCTAAATGATTCTCTAAAATATGTTATCTAGTACCTCTCAAGAAACGAACCAGTGCTAAAGTATTAGCAACTTTGTTTATCGGTCACATTCTGCACCTACATGGCATTCCAAAAAATATTGTCTGTGACAAGGAGTAACAGTTTGTCTCCAAGTTCTGGAGAGAATTTTATGGCCAATTTTCTCCATCTGTCTACTCTGCATTTCATACTGAAACAATTGGGAAGACAGACTCAAACATTACAGCAATTTTTTAGGAGTTTTTGTTTCCCATATGTTAGTCCGTTTTCCCACTTGTGGAGTGTTCACCTCTACTAAAATATTATTGTCTTATATAGTTATATGTTTATACCTATATTCTTATCTTATAGGGACATTGAGTAGTTTAACCCTTCTACCAAATCGATTTTCCAACGGCTGAGCTCAGTCTGGCCCAAGCTTTCTCAAACCTGGCTAAAGCCCAAGACAGTCAACGACATTAGGCCAACAAAAAAACGATCTCCTGGTCCTAAGTATGTTTTGGAGGTATGAGTGTGGCTATCTACAAAGAACCTGCAAAGTTACAACTGTTACAACAAAATATTGCGCCACAACTTGTTATAAGCAAAATCATAAATGCTGTGTCTTTCAAATTACAATTACTGAATGTACTTTCAATGAAGCACACAAGCAGAAGATGTAGCTTTGCAAATAGTGTTTAAACAGTCACACTGTCATCCTGTATATAATTTATCACTCATTGTATGTGCCCACGCTTAGCAGGACTCCAGCCCACCTGGGCCCATTATTTCTTGTATTTAATTTCAGGCAATTTAACAAAAACTCTCTACACCTTTTACAAATATTTTGCTTACTTACAGCAGGATAGATTTCCAAACATCCAATCTTTTTATAACATGAGATATAACACAAAACAAACATCCAACAAGAAACATGTTATGCTTATATGTACAGATATGTATCCAAAACAGTAAAGTCGAGTGGTGCGGGCACACTATACACAAAACCACCACTAGCTCTGCAAATAGAAAAACCAAATAACTTTATTAATGCCTATAAAATTCCAATGTAGCAAGTTTGTGAAAAAACACATACTTTTTAAATTTGTTGTAGGTCCATAAGGCAAAAACTGCCTGTGAGTCGGTAAGACTTCCCAAGCGTTTATATCAACACACCAACAGCAGCATACAAATGGAGGTGAAGTGAAAAACACTACTCACATGTCAAATACAATACAGGCATGCATCATGAAGGAGTAGATGAAACCATGGAGGGGATACAACAATACCATGCCAGGAATTGGGACACACTCTGAGCAAGTGCTCAAACACATGTCAGGTTTACCAGAGGAGGTTTTGGGGTTCCTCAAAGGAAGCGGCATAGCAAAACATGTGTCGGGGTTGCTCAGTGTAAAAGTTTAAAAATTGCCGTGTTAATTTCTTTTGTTACAGCTTCCCAGTACTTTGCATGAAGCATGACTCAAGTAGAAAGTAACATTTGACACCTTTCATCGCTGCAGAAAAAAAAATAAAAACATTCTTGCATTTGGGAGAAAAAGAGTTAAAAAACAGAAACACAAAAATTGCAGCCTTGCAGTGTTAATATTCTTTTTTTATATAGGAATAGAGATGAGCGAGCACTAAAATGCTCAAAATCATAAATGCTGTGTCTTTCAAATTACAATTACTGAATGTACTTCATATTCACAAGGTTTTCCACAAAGGCCTTCTGAAAATTATTTCTCTCTTCTGCTACTGGTGACCCACCAGCTCTAGTTGTGGTCCATTATGAACTGAAATGTGAAGTTGAAAAGATTATTCTAGCATGGTCCAAAATTATGTCCAATACCTGTAACATTGGAAGGGTTATGATTATAGATGAGCGAACATACTCGTCCGAGCTTGATGCTCGTTCGAGCATTAGCGTACTCGGCATAGCAGTGTGCTTTCATACTTGGCTAGAAAATAGCCATAGCAATAGGATAGCATTGTTTGGTTTTAAAAACTAAAAAACACAAAAAAAGTTAAAAAAAAAATTAAAGTTATATAACTTTCATTTTCAAAATGTTTAACCCGAGGGCTAGGGGTAGCTTTTGTTATTTATGTGGAACAATATTGTATTTAATAAAATTGCTTTTGTTTATTGAGATTGGCCTCTTATTGCACTGCTGTTTTTATTCCCTATTTGAGTTTAAGGAGAGGCGGTTCTACCATTACCCTAGATGGGGATTCTTTACTGTAAGAGCAGTGAGACTTTGGAAGTCTCTGCCACAGGAGGTTGTTATGGCGGACTCTATGTACTCTATGTAAAATATTCTGGGTTATGGGGAAAAAAATTGTTTAATTCTAATAGGTTGGGCTTAATAGACCTTCATATTTTACTCACAATCAATTTGAATAGCATTTTAGGGACCTTAGGTAGAGTGGAATTCAGCAATGCTATCTGTGGCTCTCTTAGAGGCAAAGTATCTGTAAGAGAGAAAATAAAATGTCCGCCTTCCACTGAATCATATAAGACAACTTCATATTTGGAGTAATCAGATGAGAGGAAAGAAAGGAAATGTTACAACCCATTGTAGTCAATTTAGAAAAATATTCAAGGATAGACAGGGTCCTCATGTTTGGCTTTCAAAGTTAATAAGAAACTTTGGAATTGAAAATAGTGATGTACCTCAGAAGGAGGAAGGGGAAAAAAGTCCAAATTATTGCCTACCCAATAGTCTGTAATGCGGAAAAAAAAACCCTTGTTTAACCACCATTGGGAGGAAATCCTGACAATATTTTGGGTCAGGTTTACTTACCCGGTCCATTCGAGATCCAGCTGTGCGTTCTCTGCGGTGGATTCGGGTCTGGCCGGATTCATTAAGGCAGTTCCTCCGAAGTCCACCAGCGCTGAAGAGCATCGGAACGCACTCAAGTTCACCGGCCTATTCCTACTGAAGGTAAGTGCAAGCTCCGCGACACTTTTTTTGTTTTAAATGCGGCGGTTTTTCCAAATCTGTCGGGTTTTCATTCAGCCACGCCCCCAATTTCCGTCGCGTGCATGCCAGCGCCGATGCGCCACAATACAATCACGTGCGCCAAAATCCTGGGGCAATTCAGGGGAAATTGACTCAAAGCGGAAATATTTGGGTAACACGTCGAGAAAACGCGAATCGGGCCCTTAGTAAATAAATTGTGACCAAGGGTCTATGCAGAGATACCAAGGTATGTCCTTTCAAGATAAAAATCCCACAATGCTAACATTTGTGAAAGAACTGGAGATAGGATTGGGGGGAGGGGAAGGAGCTGTTGAGTTTAACCAAAGGACAGACAATCAGAACCAGATGCCTCTAAGGCAGTCCCGGGTTACATACAAGATAGGGTTGTAGATTTGTTCTTAAGTTGAATTTGTATGTAAGTCGGAACTGTATACTTTATCATTGTAATCCCAGACAGACCTTTTTTGGTCTCTATGACAAATGGATTTAAAAAATGTTGGGTTGTCATAAGAATCAATATTAATACTAAAGCTTCATTACAGACACATGTGATAACTGTTACAGCTGTTTATTGTAGCCTAGGACTAAAATACAATAAATTACCAATATCCAGAGGTCCGTTTGTAACTAGGGGTCGTATGTAAGTCGAGTGTTCTTAAGTAGGGGACCGCCTGTATTTGAACCCACCGAGGGTAATTGGATATGAGTATATGGAGAATAAATTGGAAGCTCCCAGCCCTTCTGGTATATGTGGGGTAAATAAAGTCTTATTCGGAATACTTCTAGGGACATAACAAGGACATCCCTGTTAATGAACCTGATATGTGGGGCCCTAATTAGATAAAGCAAACAAGTTAATAGGGTAATTTTAATGAACCACTACACTAACAAGCCATGTGGTTAGTCAGTCAATTCTAAAGCCAATTTACGTAGCATGGGTGGGAACTGAGCTGTATCGAGGGAAGCTATACCTACAGTAAATTTAGTGCTAAATTTAAAGCAGTAGATTTGAGTACTTTTTTGAAGTTCCTTTAGATTTAAATTCCTTTAGATTTACTTTGTTTAATACTAGATTTACAATCATATGTGAAAACTGCATTATTTGTGACCGTAGCCACCAGTATATTTAACCTGCCATTTATAATTAACATTTTGACAATGATTGCTGACAAGGATACACTAAGTACACTAAGATTTGTACTCATGATTTACACTTGCTTTAAGTGCCTTTAACTTACCTTGAAAGAAAAAAAAGTAAGCTTATGATGTTCCTTCACTGAAAAACTATTGAAAAAAAAACAAACTCTTCTTTACATATTACTGACCAGATAATGTAAAAATTAAGTAACACAGTGGGGAAATGGTCTCTGACTTGTCATTTATAGTAGGGTAGGTACAATTTACCAATTTAAACCCAAGGATTTCACATACCGTCATAATAATCAAAGATGTTTTATCCTGCTGAATAGAAGATACAATAGCATGTCATATGCACTGTCAGTTTTGTACTATTAAAATCTACTTCAGGTAACTTCGAAACAGAACTAGATGACAACTGGTATAATGTATATTATGGGACTAACACAACCAACCTGAGTATAAATAGTATAAGAATAAGATAGTAAATCAAGGCAGATCATAAATATACTAGACAATTTAGCAACAAAGCATAAAGTTTCTCATGGCCTACCCAGAGCCGCTATCATGGGGGGTCTAACGGGACTTTGTTCAAGGGCACCCATTTTCCTGTCACCATCAGTCTAAAAAAAAATACTATACTCACCTTTCCACTTCTTCTCCCTTGTTGGTGGCCGTTCGGATGACCTTCCATAGGGATTTGCACTTTTTATCTCCTTGAGCTCTTGTGGTTGTGTCTCCTTACATCAGACATTTTTAACCTTTTTGTACAGTATATTGTTGAGGTCTGTCAAGGATTGCTTTACCCCCTGTGGGTTTATCACATTTATCGCATTTACATATCACGGTTATGTAGACGTTCTGGCGATTTTCCCTGACTTCTGGCCTGTTTGAGGTGTCTTTATATCTTGAAGTCGATGTTTTCAACCAAGCACTCTGGCGGTGCAATGTAGGCTACACACAAATAGATGTCAGACTGAGAGCTGAGGATGGAGCGATCTATTCTTATCCAGATGTGGCTCTCTCCTCTCATCATTCATGTCATCTGTCCAAGGAGCTCATCTTTGTACCACATTAATATTCCTCCTGAGCTCCAGCCCTACTTGGTGTTCTTGGTGTTCTTTATTTTTCCTGGAGTATTTGTATGTCTATGTTCTTTAGACTTTTCTTGAAATCTGGGTCTAGTGCTTAACCTCTAAAAACCAAGGCGTTTAGGCCCTGAATGTTCCAGCTACTGATAATAAGGGACATGGTTGTTGTGTCCTTAATGTAATGAACATTTCTGTTTAGAAAAATCTTGATTTGGATTGGTTGGTTCAGTCCAGTCATGAATCTTTTGCACAAGGTGATAAGCAGGGTCTTTATCTCCTCCATGTTGTCAGGATCAGTGGATCCTCTGGACCACCGCGGGAGATGGAACTAGCTGACACCTGGGACCGGAATACAAGTGGTACCTGGTTTTCACCAGAGCCCGCCGCAAAGCGGGTTGGACTTGCTGCGGCAGGATACCACCAGGTCGTTCCCAGGTGCGACTAGCCCGACTAGCCCATGGTGGCAGCCGAGGTCGAGGTACCTTAGCAGAAGCAGTAGCCAGGTCCAGGCTCTTGGTCAGGACAAGCGGCAGAGGTGCAAGGTCAAGTCCAAATCTGGGGTAAGCAATGGGAGATCCAGGCAGGTGGGAACGGGAACACAGGCACACGGAACACAGCAACATGGAGGAACTCGGGTAACACGGCAACACAGGACTCAGGAGCGGAGACACACAGGAACGCAGGAATACACAGGAACGCAGGAATAAACACCAGGAAGCTTTCTCTTAGGCTGTGAGGCACAAAGGACACAGGAAGGGGAAGGATTCTTAAAGGTGAGGGGTTCAGCCAGTGCACCAATTAGTGGTGCGCTGGTCCTTTAAATTTTTGGCAGGAGCCACGTGCGCGCCCTAGGAGGCGGGGACGCACGTGCACGGCAGTCCGGGGAAGAGCAGGAGTCGATAGAGGTGAGTGAGTTGACCGGGCTGCAGCGGGGGGGCACAGAGGAGCACGGATGCGCCCGCGATCTGAGACATGGATCGCGGGAGCACCCGTGACACATGTCTTTGCTCTGTATCTCTCTGTGTCAGGCAGGTGGATTTCCCCATGGTTTATACCTCTGGTGGTCTGGTTTTGGGTAGGGGGCTTTGTTTTGGACTTCTGGTAGGAAATTTTTTCTGAGGTCCATTTATTATTGGTCACCTCAAGATAGGATTTTTGTCATGGCATTGTGTGAGGTCCAGGCCATGGCATTGTCTGAAGTTCAGGCCCTTGCTCTCTGTCTAGGACAAGGTTTTCATCCCTTTGGCCAGCATGTTGACCCCTTGTTTATTTAGGTGTTTGTTGTCATACAGCTGGTGATGATTGATGAAGGGTTGTTGTGCCAGGGTGATATGTGGCATCGCGCTGGTTTTGGCTGCCAGCTGAGTATTGATCTCCTTGGCGGTGTGGTCAAGGAAGTCCTTTCTTGGAAGGATGATACGATTATTTTGCAGCCAGGAAACATTTGCATTTGCTGTGCAGTCTGGGCTACTGGTGCTCTGTTCTGCTATCTGCTGTCACAGGTCCTGAAGGTTGTTCGTTCCGGTGTGGATAATGATGCACTTTGGGTTGGTAAAATATGGTTTGCCCATGACAGCTTTAACTTGTGTTAATATACTTCCCACTGGAGTCTTTTATCAGGACTATTTCTGGACTTTGTGGTTTCTTAGTGACCAGCTTCCTGGTGGTGGTGTCCTGTGTTTGGCTACCCTGTGGTGGTTGACCCTCTGTTACAGGGGTGTGTTTGGGGACTGTATTTTTGATTTTAGATTTTTAGTTCTGCTATCTCATTCTTGAGTCTATTATTTTATTGCTGCAGCTCTGTCAGTTTGTTTAGCTCTCTGGTCATTTAGTCATTTGTGTTTCTCTCGCCATTAAATAATAAATTAACTTTCTAATTGAGAAAGACAATCTCTGAGTGTCTCAAGTGAGAGGTGTGAAACAGCAAGGGGTTCTCTGTTAACTGTCTGTGTAAAGGTGAGGACATCGGTAGTTTTAAAAGTTGTGTGTGTCTTATAAGTTTGGTCTTCATCTTTAATGAGAAGGAAAGATGTCTTCAAATTCCTCCAGATTTGCCTCACTCCCCTGTACCATGATGGTGCTGCTATTGTACACGTTGATGATGAGTGGGGTGTCTGGGTCCAGTACTCTCATTTGTTGGCCCTTGCTGATGCCACCCTTTGTGATATTCTTGTGGTGTTGGCATATAGCTTTGTGCCAGGCCAGGGGATGATCTGTGTTTTAGAGGTGAAGTGAGCAAAGAGGTTTTCTGGATTTTCTCGATTGTAGTATGTTTTATGGCTTTTCATCCCTCAATGGACTATTCTATTGCCTTGCTTTGTGTTACAACTTTTCATTTTAGGATATTTTTTATGTTCTATCGGTTTGGCTTGCTGGTTGGTTTCTAGTGGTAGTGCTGTAGTCTCTTCAGGCTCTTTCTTCTGGTTTGTGCTGCTTTGTTTAGGCTGAGGTCTTTCTTTTCTTGTTTTGCTCTTTAACCCATTAAGCCAACATGACATTGGGGAACATCATGGTGAGCTTCTTTTTCACCCACCATGATGTTCCCCAACGTCATGTGGATCACACAGGCTCAGAAGCAGGGCCTGTGCAATCCGTGCAGGAGGCCAGCTGTATTTGACAACCGAGCCTCTGCACTAGTAGCCAGGATCGCAATAGTCACGACCTAGGCTGTTTAATCCTTTAGGTGCTGCAGTCAACATGAAGGACCCAAGGACTGCCTTCTCTGAATGCTTGCTGGGTTGGACCCAGCAAAATAGTTGTCAGCCTATATATTTGCATAGGAGGACCAAAAAAAAAAGTAAAAAAAAGGTTTAATTAAAAAAAAATTGATACACAGTAAAAGTCCCCTGAATGCCCCTTATAGGATAAAACTTCCAAACACAATGAAATGTGAAAAATACCACAAATACAGCATATATAGAATAAAATAAAATCTTTACTGAATTCGTTTTTTTCATTTTTTTTCATTTTCATGGCAATATTTTGTGTCCTGTTGCTTCTGTATTCCATGGAGTCTAGATTTTCCAGGTTTTGCTCATGTTTAGTGCTGCTTACTCCTTAAAGGTCTCTAATATGTTCAGCTCTTGCTAAAGCAGTACTTTTGCTAGAAAACGCTAGTTAGTCCAACATAAAGGTTACTAAACAAAAGCACAAATTCTTCCTTTGTTATGTTCGTTATGTCTGGAGTAGAAATCCATATAGGAGATCCTCTGAAATGGATATCCATGGAGAATAAAAGCTAATTGTGCATCCTAAAACCATCAAACTTGGACATTGGCTCTCAAGTATATCCTGTGTGCACCCGCATTCGGGTGTCTCCAGAAACAAAGCCCATTAAGAGGGGGCCGATGATCATCTTGGACTAACTAGCATTTTTTAGCAGAATATATTTTGGTATATGGTTTCATTTGTACTACCTAGTGATAGTATTCAGTATTTGACGCCAAATGTGGTGAAATTGATGAAAATACACATTTGCACCATTTTCTTTTGGACCCAGTTTTCAGGACATTCACTGTGCCCTCCAAAAGACAACTCTCTTTTATTCCTTGGGTATGTCTGATGAGAGATATCAAATTTGTATAGAATTTCTTACATTTTTCTAGATTTAATAAATGGAAATCTTTTTTATGAAGAAATCTTAATTTTGCCATGTTCTGAGGTCCATAACTTTTTCATTATTCAGTGTACGGAGCTGTGCAAGGTTTCATTTTCATTGCTACCATTTTGAGGACTGTATGACCTTTTGATCCCTTTTAATTGAAATTTTTATTTGTTTAAAATGGCAAGAAAGTGACAATGCAAACAATTTGCCACTATTTTCCGCCACGGGGTTCAATATTGTTTTTCTATTTAGGTACATCATGTTTTGTTGGACACGTGGATGCCTAACATGTTTATGATTTTTATTTGTATATATATATATATATATATATATTTATATATATATATAATTTTCGCGGGGTCAGTTTTAATGTGACAAAGTCCAGAGACACAGACAGGCTTGACGGCAGAAATGCGGTTTCCTTGTGGCTTTTATTGGCAGCCAAAACAATGCAGCTTTACAGGCAAGTAAAATAAAACAAAGCGGAGAAACAAAAACGGGCTCGTCTGAGCACTACCTGTACATCAGCAGGTCCCTCTCTAGCAAAGCAGCATACTCACAGCGGCTAGTGACACACAGCTGGCAAGCCTTCCAGAGCAATGTCTCTCACACAGAGCTCCAGCCCAGGATGCAGCTGCACCTGGTAATTAGGGCTGTGCAGTTTCTGGTCAGTGCATTAACCCTTTACCCCAGGTATGGAAATAACCTGAAAGGAATATATAGACCATCTATTACCTTTCCAGCTGCTGTCCTACATACCCTCCCCCTCTGCTCAGACCTGTGGGGAGGAGCACTTTGTGCCCCTAGAGCAGTGATGGCGAACCTTTTAGCGGTCGAGTGCCCAAAAAGACACACAAACCCCCCATATTTATTGCAAGGTGCCAACAAAAAATTAAAGCAGTAACTTACTGCTCCCTGTTCTTCAACAATCATATTGGCCTCCTGAGGACAGCGACACAGTAGAAAGATGGAAATTGCATCATTTATATTAGCTTCTTTCCCGTTTTCCCTTCTGTCGACCGATAGGGTCCATGCAGGAGCCTCCAAAATATAGTTCTCTTATTCCTGTTCTATTTAATATTCTCTTTTCTCCTCCTTTTACCTACCGTCCCAATTTGTGAAGTAAGTATCAAATATGTCGAAAGCAGCAGCTTTGTAATATTGCTTGGAACTGCAGTGAATATTCTCGAGTCCTTGTCTCTGGTTGTTCTTACGGGTTTCGCCACCTCATGGCCTCTAGAGAGTTACACGTACATATTAACGCCAATCAGCATACTTTGCTTAGCACCCTGGGCGGTGTTTCTCATCATAGAACCTTATAAGTCCTCCTCATGCTAAGAACCACCGCCTGGTTTACCCTGGCATTTTTCTTCCCTTTATTTATCGGGGACGCCATGCCATTTTTTAAAGGGTAGAATGAATTCGTCACCAACCTGAACTGTCCGCCCGTAGCCGGTAGATATCTTAGTCGTTAGCTCAATGGCCCCACCTTAAGTGCAAGACATTCCCATTTCTTCAATAGATGGCCCCATATTATTTCCTGCAGATCATTTCCCTACTCAGATAACACGGATTGTTCTTTCTCCTTGTAACCTACTGTGAGAGGACAGCTCCCCAAGACCGACAATTGTAGGGCATCTTTCTCTTGCCTGGACCACAAAATTCCTTCTTTCTTCATCGTGAAATTTGGGGCTATCACCTGGCCTTTTGCAACAACATCCATCCTTTAAACTGTTTGGAGAACGCTTTGTCTTGCCCTCTTCCTCATCAACTTTGATCCATAGAAATCGCCAGACTTGGTTCGACCCCTCTTGGAAGGTCTGTAGGGGTTCTGCAATTGTGGCAAAGTTATTCGGCACAAACCTTCATCATAATACCCCTGGCTTATTCTAAAAACCAAGCCTTTACCCCATGCTTTTTTTGAAACAGTTTAAGCATAGGATAGGACTCTTTTTAATTCTTTTCGCTATAGACCTCCTACCTTATTCCCATTTTTTCGGGGGACCTTAATGGACACCCACTGGTAGCCGATTTACAAAAACCCCTCCCTCTCACCTCATCCCACCGTCTCGAATTTCCCCAGACCTACCTTGTCTTCCTCCTCCGTCCATCCGGGCGTATGGTCACATTGTATTGTTGTCATTTTTCTTTAGGGTTAGCTGTCCCAAGCCCGCCCTCGAATTTCAGTTTAACGAAAACCCACCCTAAATAAAAACCACCCTCCTTTTGGACCTTTTGTTTAAATGCGGACTCCAGTCTGGTGGCTAAAATAACCACAAACACCATCGTTCCAAAAATAACAGCCGACGCATACTCTTGTTAGGCTGGTAAAACTAAGGTCCCCAGCAATCTTCTGCAATGTAGCCGGTGTCAAACCCATGCGCTCAAGGGTGAGAACTACATTATTGGAGCACATGCGTACCATGAGCGCTGGTCGGCACAATGTGGCCTTGGTCGTGTTCCCACTCCTCTTTCTCCCCCCCGCTCTTCTCTCCACTTTCGCCCTGCCCCCTGACTCTACCCTCTCAGCACTCATTCCCCTCTGCCGGCTCCTTTGCAGCCCCCTTCTCACATGGGCATTCCAATTTCAGCTCCCTTCGCTCCATGTTACTGCGCGCTTTTCGATTAAGTTGGGAGCCACTCTCTTGCCCAATAGCCGCTTTGGGGTCAGATACAGTCTCCAAAAGTGATAGTTATTTCCTATCGTTGCCGGGCCTAAAGCGTTCGTGTATTCAGTGTTGTTTCGTCTACTCTTAGGCATAGGGATTAGGCTTCACAAATTGCAGACCCTAAAGACTGCCATCGATCGGTTTGTTTACTGTGCAGGACTAACCGAGAGGGCTTGACAAACGCAACCACTTCTGCTTATAAGCTGTTTTCTCTATAACCTCCATAGCAGGACAACACTATGTCCCTCCTGTCCGAAATAGTCTGTCCTTGAGTCCTCTGGTACCCTATAAGTGTCTTCACCTAACCTTTTGCGGACCTGGCGTCTTCACATAGGTCCGTGCCTGTATGACATTGTCCCACCTTGTGCAGGTGTGACACGAAAAAGTCATCGTCCTCATATTTCTCTTGGTCCTCGAGGTAACTGTCCTTGAACTGTCCTGTACCTGTACTGCAGACAAGGCTTCTGATATGTGGACTGCTGGTAGTTCATGACTAGGTGAATCTCTAGGCCAACTTCAGCAGTCAGCACCTCTTGTCTTTCCAAGGCTTAAAGCAATCATTCACATGGTAAATTTGGAGTGGCTTTCTTTCCCTCCCTGGTGATTACCTCACTTAGTTTTTCCGAATCTCATAGGGCCTTGCCACTTTGCCAAAAATTGCTTTCACCTGTCAGGCACAAGCACTAACACACCTCACCGGTTGAAAGGACTGACTTTTGCAGACTTATGTACACCCTCTTGAGCTTCTGAAGCCTGAACATGTGCTCTTTCACAAATTGGCGGCCATCCTTTCCTGCAATTCACTCAATGTTCAATAAGGCTATGGTGTGGTGTGCGTTCCTGTTCCCAGGTATCCTTGGCTTATATCCAATAGCCCCCTGGGGTTTCTACCGTTAACAATTCAATGGGGAAAACCCGTGGATACCTGTGGCGCCTCCCTTATGAGAACACATTCAAGTTAGGGCAAGAAGGCGGTCCCATGTTTTTCCCCATCTTTGTCATACCTTCCGAGCATCCCCTTTAAGGTTCTATTAAACCTTTCAACACGACCGTCCGTCTGTGGGTGATATACAGAGTACGTAATTGGGCAATGTTTAGAGATGACACAGCTCTTTGGTGACCTTTGCTTAAACGGTGTCCCTTGGTCGGTTAGTATCTTTTTAGGGATCCCCGTTCGAGTGACATTTGGATAGTTCCCTTGCTATTGTTTTGAAGAGTGTTTTCTGAAGGGAGGCCTCGGGATAACGTGTGGCAATGTCAAGTAGACCAAATATGCTGGTGCCCCTGCGACATTAGAAGAGGGCCCACCAAATCCATAGCTATGCGCTCAAAGGGTATTTCAATTATGGTAGTGGGACCAGCGGACTACGAAAGTGTGGTCAGGGGTGTGTATTTGACACTCTGGGCAAGACTGGCAAAAGTCCTCTATTGCCTTATAAGATCCGGGCCAAAAGACCTCCGTCTATACGTTCCCTGGTCTTTCTGCCCCCAGGTGCCCACCCCAGTACAATGTGAATGGCCAGCTCCCATACCACGTATGTGGGACTGTGGTACCCACAGTTGCCTCCACACACTTCAGAGTCGGTTTTTCTTAACTCTATACAGCAAATCATTATTTACCATAAAATGTGGATACACCAACTCTCTACCTGGTTTCTTGGAAAACACCATTGATCACCTTTACATTCTTCAGGCATTAGCTAGTTGGGGTCCCTCAACTTCTTCGTACCAAAGTTTCCCTTTGCAATTTGTAGGGCAGAGAACTCAGTCCAGGCAAGTTTCCTCTGATCTCCAGCGAGGACCTCTAAAGGAAAGTTTCCATTTCCCTGGTGCTTCTTGTCACCGTGTTGAAAGTTATCACAGATTTTTCACATTTTTGATTTGACCATACACCTTAGCTTGCTTATTTTCCCACAGTTTACAGAGGAACAACACCCCAGTATGACTTGGTGCATCAAGTCTTTAACCACGCCCACCCATGCGCACTGACCCACATGGAGTCTCCAGTTTCACCAAGGATGTGGGATAGTCTTTTGAATCACCATGTAATACACACCACCCCATCCAGCGGGTCTGAACTTGTCGGGTCGACAGGCTGCATCAACAAAGTCACTAGACTTCCCGAGTCCAGCAGGGCCACACAATGACCGCCCTCCAATCTGACTGGGCACACCTTGCCGCTCACTTACAATGTCTTTTTGGGCAGCATATGAGGCCTTGCAAAATAAGACCTGCGCTGCCCAAATCACAGTCCTGGGTTAGTTTTCTGGACAACTTGCAGCAACATGTCCTAAAACCAGCAACGCCAGCAAACTATCTGTGCCCGAGACACCAGGCACGTGTCCCCTTGGGATTGATAGTCTTTGGCTTGGCCCTCTGAGGGGACACCACCCTCTTAACAGACAGTCTCATCCATCCTTTAACATAGAGAACAGTCTTACCACTGTTGGTTTTCTTTTGTTCCAGGGTTACGCAAATCTGCAGGTACTCTTCTTTAGCGGTGAACCTCTCAACTGCAGAAAAAACCAATCATCATGCTTTTAGGATCGTATATCCGAGGCCACGCGCTGCATCCTCCTGGTAGGCGCGGCGGATGAAAAGATCAAGACCACACGGTCCACAATCTGGTCTGTGGAGAGGGCTTCCGGCTGCAACCACTTGTTGGTGAGATTGTATAGGCAGTCATACACTCTGAGAACCGTAAAGGCTTGTCAGGATCATATTCCCAGTTGTAGACACGCTGGGCTGGACAGCCAAGGTAACCCCTAGCCTAGCCAGGATTTCCCCTTTCAGCTTTGCATAACTTTGCATCCTGCACTCGCAGTTAAAGTTAGCTTTTGGGGTTCTCCTGACAAAATGGGGCCAACACATCCCCCACTGGTTCCTGGGGTAGACTCTCTCTCGGCAATCCTTTCAAAGGACCCAGATACGCCTCATTGTCATCTTCCGGAGTCATTCTTCTTAGAGTCTTTTGCACCAAATGGCGCGTAGACTGCAATGCCTGAAGCTTCACTTGTCTCTCAGCCAAGACTTGTACTGCTGCATGCGGTGGGACTGGTTCGCATTGTTGCTCTTCCGACTCTATCACACCGATGTCTGTGCATCTTTTTACCACTTCCTCATGGCACTTGTCGCTGCAGAGCGCTTGTGTTGGAGGTTGATGTTGGACCGCACCATCGTTTATAAGCTCCTCCATTTTTAGTCAGGCCTTTGTCTGTGCAATGCACCGTCCCTTTAAGAGTCTGTCTGCTACTAAGAAACTGCCCCGCATCCTCCCCAATGTTAGCGGGGTCAGTTTTAATGTGACAAAGTCCAGAGACACAGACAGGCTTGACGGCAGAAATGGTTTTCCTTGCGGCTTTTATTGCAGCCAAACACATGCAGCTTTACAGGCAAGTAAATTAAAACAAAGCGGGAAACAAAACGGGCTCGTCTGAGCACACCTGTACATCACAGGTCCTCTCTAAGCAAAGCAGCGTACTCAAGCGCTAGTGACACACGGCTGGCAAGCCTTCCAAGCAATGTCTCTCACACAGAGCTCCAGCCCAGATGCAGCTCTGGATAAAACCCTTCTCCTCCAGCTGCCTTGGTAATTAGGGCTGTGCAGTTTCTGGTCAGTGCATTAACCCTTACCACAGGTAGGAAGTAACTGAAAGGAATAATACCCATCTATTACCTTTCCATCCGTATCTTGCTGGGTCCTACCACATATTACTGACCATACTCTACATACAGCATAATTACTGAGACACATCCTCTACAATATAAGATCCTGAAGAAAGTATCAGCACTCCCGTCTTCTTCCAACTACAGTTTGTTTATATTCACAAGGATATACAGGGCGCTGTTCACACAGCATAACTCCAATGTAGCTATTTTTACTTCAATAATGAAAATGGCAACATTGAGTTAGCTGAAACATCGCCTTGTGTCCACCTGTGAATAAAAAATCTTTAGTTGGAAGACGGAGTGCTGCTACTTTCTTCATTATCATTGCTGCTGGCACCCAATGGATTGAATCCTCTTTTCCTGTGCTGCCCGTTTGAACCTTTTTCTCTGGCTCGTACATACATACACACCACAGTTACTGACACAATGCTCTACAAAATCAGGGGTCAGGTAGCAATTTTATATTTTTAGGCTGAGAGATTTTAAAATTAAATTCTGTTATAGCCAGACAATTGCACAAGTAGTCACGGCCATGTCCCCCAGTAGATAGGTAGTCACACCACAGCACTTCCCCTTTAATAGACAGTAGCCCCAGTCAACACGGCCCCCATAAATTGTATCCCAAGCACATCCCCCCCCCCCCCCAGTTATATAGATATTTAGCCCTAGTACAACGCCACCAGTAGATAAGTAGCCACAGCACGTCCGAACCCCCAGTAATAGGTTAGCCACACACATAGGCCCCCAGTAGAAAGGTAGCCCCAAGCACACAATGCACACCCTAAGTACATATGTAGCACAGCACATAGCACCCAAATAGGACAGCTTAGTCCCCGCAAATGCCCCCAAGTGATAGGTATCTACAGGACATGCCCCCCAGTTATCCATGCAGGCCAAACGGGAGAACTACATATTGGAAATGATCATCAGGCGTGGAAAATGCTGTTTTCTCCTTCGACGCTTCAGTAAGTGGCACTTGCCAATAGCCTTTGGTCAGATCCAAAGTAGTAATGTATCTTGCCGGGCCTAATCTTTCAATCAATTCGTCTACTCGTGGCATAGGGTAGGCGTCAAATTTTGAAACTTCATTTAACTTTCTAAAGTCATTGCAGAACCTAAGACTGCCATCAGGTTTGGGAACTATGGGGCTTGACCAACCGCTCTTAGACTTCTCTATAACCCCCAGAGACAACATTTTTTCCACCTCCTCTGAAATAGTCTGTCTTTGAGCCTCTGGTATCCTATAAGGTCCGTACCTTTTCTCCTGGCTCTGTCACTATGTCGTGCTGTATGACATTGGTCCGCCCTGGCAATCAGAAAAAGTCTCTCTATTTCTCTGTAGGAACTCCTTGACCTCCTGTACCTGTACTGCAGACAAGGCTTCTGATATGTGGACTGCTGGTAGTTCATGACTAGGTGAATCTCTAGGCCAACTTCCAGCAGTCACATCTCTGTCTTTCCAAGGCTTAAGCCAGTTCACATGGTAAATTTGGAGTGGCTTTCTTTTCCCTGGTTGATACACCCTATAGTTTACCTCACTTAGTTTTTCCCGAATCTCATAACACTTTGCCAAAAATTTGCTTTTAACTGTCGGCACAAGCACTAACACACGGTCACCGGCAGGGCCGGTTCTAGACAAAGTGGGGCCCTGGGCAAAACTAAAAGTGGGGCCCCAAAATAAAACTATTTTATGACCAGTCACAGTCAGCAAGAGGCTCCTTTAGTATGGTAAAACAAATTGTAATATGGGAGAATTTTATAGGAGATAGATAAATGATAGGGAGATTTATGGGATTTATGATTAGCACTACAACCTTGCAGCGCTAGTCAACATCTGCAAAGATTTTGTATGTTCTCTCTGTGTCTGCGTGGGTTTCCTCCGGGTCCTCCGGTTTCCTCCCATACTCCAAAAAATTACTGGTAGGTTGATTAGACTGAGGCCCATTGGGGAGAGGGACCGATATTTTCTGAAAGCAGACACTGGTGATGCGAGCAACGCAGCCTTTGAACCAGTCCTTCCCAGAGCAGTTGCAATGCAAGTCTTGGCGAGAGACAAGTGACCTCCAGCATTTTGCCAGCTCTATGCCACGCCATTTGGTGCAAAAGACTCTAAGAAAGATGCTCGGGAAGATGATATGAGGCATTCTGGGTACCTTGTGAAAGGATGGAACGAGGAGATGAGAGAGAGAGTATACCTAGGACCAGTGGGCGGATCTGAATATGTGTTGGCCCCCATTTTGTCAGGAGAACCCAAAAAGACCTACTTTGACATTCCTGCCAGTGCAGGATGCAAAAGTTTTATGCCAAAGACTATGAAAGGGGGAAATCGGGCTTTAGGCTAGGAGGGTTATACCTTGGCTGTAAGAGCAAGGTGTCCACAACTGCGGAATCTGGATACGACAAAGCCTGTAGGTTCTCCAGATGTATGACCTCTACAATCCTCACCAACAAGTGGTTGCAGCCGGAAGGAAAGCCCTCTCAACCAGACCAGAATTGAGAACTGTGTGGTGTCTGATCGTTTAATCCGCACCCTACAGTGAGGATGCAGTGCGGCCTTGGATATACGAATCCATAAAAGCATTGATGATTGGTTTTGCAGTTTGATGTGAGAGGTTCATGCCTACAGAAGGAGTACCTGCAGGATGTGCGGGAACCCTGGGAACAAAAGAGAAAAACCTCCAGTGGTAAGACCCTTTCTAGGTCTGTTATGTTTAAAGGGATGAGACTGTCTGTTAAAGAGGGTGGTGTTCCCCTCAGAGGGCCAAGCCAATAAAAGAATACAAATCCCAGAAGGGACACAGGTGAATGGTGCTCGGGCCACAATAGTTTGCTGGCGTTATGCGGTGGTTTAGGACATTGTTTGCTGCAGTTTGTCCAGAACCTAACTGAACCCATGGACTGCGCTTGGGGCAGGCGCAGGTCTTATTTGCAAGGCCTCATATGTGCCCAAGAAAGACGTTGTTTTGTAAGTGAGCGGCAAGTGTTGCCCAGTCAAGAGTGGAGGCGTCATGTGATTGGCCTGATGAGGACTCGGAAGAAAAAAGTCTAGTGACGTTGTGCAATTGACAGCACTGTCGACCCTGACCAGTGTTTGTTCGACCCGCTGGATTCGGGGAGGTGTAGTATACATGGTGATTTCAAACGACTATCCAAGCCTTGGTGAAAACTTGGAGACTCCAGTGGGTCAGGATGGCGTCAGTGAGGAATGAAGTAGGTGGTTAAAGACTTGATGCATCAAGTTCAGACTGGGGTGGATTTTCCTATGTTTGGAAAACCCTGTGCGGAAAATAAGCAAGCTAAGGTGTTGCTGTAGGCAAATCCAAAATGTGCAAAAGTCTGTGTAAATTTCAAACACGGGTTGACAGAAAGACGCACTAAGGGAAATGGAGAGCTTTCCATTAGAGGTCCTCGCTGGGAGAATCAGAGGAAACAAACTTCGCTGAACTGAGGTATCTGCCCTACAAATTGCAAAGGGAACCTTTAGGTAAGAAAGTTGAGGGACCCCAACCTAGTAATGTTCGGAATGCGAAAGATGGAAGAAGAATGTAAAGAGTGAATCAATGGTGTTTCCCAAGAACCAGGTGTAGAGCGTTGTAGAGAGTTGGGTGTTGTAGAGAGTGGGTATCACATTTTATGGTAAATAATTGATTTTGCTTGCTTATAGAGTTAAGAAAACAGGACTCTGAGGTTGTGGAGCAATTGTGTACTACAGACAAAAAATTCCCAACATACGCTTGGTATTGGAAGCTGACGGCCATTCACATTTGACTACGGCGGGGGCACGTTATTGGGGGGCCAGAAAAGACCAGGGACAGTATAGGGCGGAGGTTCTTTGGCCCGGTATTCTATAAGGCAATAGAGGACTTTCTGCCAGTCTTGCCCCAGATGCCAAAAATACACACCCCTAGACCACAATTCAGTAGGGTGATATGATCCCACTACCCATAATTGAATACCCCTTTGAGGCATAGCTATGGATTTGGTTGGGCCCCTTTCCTAAGAAATGCCAGGGGGCAAGCCAGCAGATGTGGGGTAGCAGTTTAGCCCGTACTTGATTATTTTGCACACGTTATCCGAGGCCATCCCTCTCAGGAAACACATCTGTCAAAAGCAATAGCAAGGGGGAACTTTCCAAATGTTCACTCGATGAACGGGTGAATCCCAAAGAGATACTAACCGACCAAGGAAACCGCTTTAGGTCAAAGGTCACAAAAGAGCTGTGTCATCTCCTAAACCAATTTGCACCCCAATTACGTAGGTTGTATACACCCACAGAAAGGACGGTCTGGTTTGTGAAGGTTAATTCTGAACCTTAAAGGGGATGATTGGCCGGAAGGTTAATGACAAAGATGGACAAAATGGGACCGCCTTCTTACCTACTTGATGTTCTCTATAAGGGAGGGGGGGTTTCCACAGGCATCCACAGGATTTTCCCCCATTTGAATTGTTATACGGTAGACATCCCAGGGGGCTATGGATATAGCCAAGGATACCTGGGAACAGCAACGCACACCACAACGTAAGCCTTATTGAACATGTGATGTGAAATGCAGGGAAAGGAGGGCGCAAATGCCCATTGTGAAAGAGCACTTGTACAGGCTCAAGAAGCTAAGCTTAGGGTGTACAATAAGTCCTGCAAAAAATCAGGTCCTTCAACCGGTGACCAGGGCTCGGGAGCGAGGCGTAGGCAAAGTATAATTAGGGGGAATTGCCTAGGGCCCAGGGAGATGGGAGAGAAAGTGGAGAATCTCTTCTTTCTTCAAATGAATCTGAATGTTGTTGCGACCGGGGCTGACTATGGATCCAGAAGATATTCAGGTTTAAAGTTTTTTAAAATGAGAAGATCGGGTGCAATTTTTATATATTATAAATATCTCGTTTTCCTACATTTTAGAAACACAAAATTTAGATCATATCAAAAGAAGGAACTCTCTTCTTTCCCATAGAGAAAAACAAGAGTGAAAAAAAAGGAGTGAGGGGTTTATGAGTCACAGAAACAGAGATTCAGCACCTGAAGTGTCTCCCCATCTCCAGATGCTTAGACATCAGGCTGGGGAGGCAGTTGCTGCACAAACAGGAGCTGCTGCACCCACAGATAATGAAGGAAATATTCACTTTATTTGTTACACTAGTTACTAACATTTTGCGAAGGGATATATATCAACTATATTTCATGTACATGTAACCCTTCTCTGGTGGCAATGCAAATCTAAGGAAAACAACTTTGGGCAACATGTAAATCAATTGTTTTTTTCTGTTGTTGTTTTTGCGCCTTTCATCAGGCGCACCGTGTTTTTGTGCACATTTTTGCGATTCTAATGCCAAACTAGTGCGCAGACCAAAAAAAAACGCTTCCTCATTTATCCTAGCAATAAAGATGTTGCACTGTTGTGATTGCCGCCTAATGAATATTCATCACTTGCACGACTTGTAATTTAGGCGCGAAAAACGGCGCGCCAAAAACAATCACGCCTAAGGTGGCGTTATTGAGAAGGGAAAGCACGGCCCCTTTGCAGAACCAAATCATTTCTGCAGCAAGCTCATCCAGACACTGCAGGACACTAGAACAGAACATACAAACATGAGATTACTCTGCAGACAACTAGTACAGATAATACATCATTAGGATATCTGCAGACAGGAAGCCTGCCGACTTATTTACATGTCATACCTTCTATTTACAAACATTTGAAGAATCTGACTCAAGCAAGAAGAGGGAGACGAAGAGAATGTTACAGAATATTGCAATGTTAGTACTGACAAGTTGGTCCCCCCATGTCATTTGCACACGTGTTTCCATCATGTGTATCCTGAGTGGGGATACTCTGACCCCTGCAAGCGTTACCCACTTTTCCTTGAAAGGGGTTCCCCCCTTTGTTCTTTTCTCCTTCCTGGACCACCGCCCGCTTTCCCCCCCTTCCCCCGTTCTCTTCTTTTTCCTTTCCCCCTTTTTCCGCCCTATGACCTTTAGTATCCCCGTTTGTGCCGTTCCCTCCGGCGATCCCCTCCAGGAGTAAGAAGACACCATTTTCCCTTTCCTCGACTGAGGAGGTAGGAGGGAGTAAGCGAGATCACTGTTGCAGGGGGCTCTCTCTTGTCCACAATATGTTCCTCCCTTTATGGGTGATCTTAGTGACGCTTCCCGGTTTTCCTTTTCACCGTTATTTAAATTGTATTGGGGATTTTACCCTTTTTTGTCCCTTCTCCCCAGAGGGAGGATTCTTAGCATTGATTGGAGAGGAGATGGAGAAAGTTGAATCCACAGTAGTGCCTGAATCTATTCAACAGTTCTCGACAGTTTTATTATACCTGATTTCACACACATGCCATGTAATAAATCACCTCAATTCTGTTCTCTTTTTTTTTTGACCCGTAATACGAGAAACTACAAGTCCATAGGAGTCAAACATACTGCAATATGCTGTCCTTTTTGACAACCCCTCACTAGAAGCCATGCGGCCGGTACTCAAAAAAACTAACTATCCACATGGCGTTTCCCCCCTTCTCTTTTTCCCTTTTTCTTCTTTTTTTCCCTTTTCTTTTTCCTTGTTGTTTTCGTTTTAAATGTATTAACCGCGCGAAGCTGAGTGTTATTCAATAAGACCTCGGCAGGTAACTTTATCCTCTTTTATCACTAGCATGGTTTTTGTAGCTTGTTGATGTAATTTGCGGGATTGGTAAAAAAGTTTTTTGGCGGCCAGAATCTTTAGGCGCAAATGCTACACTTAGGCGCACAAAAGCTTGATAACCGTGGCCATTATCTCTTATCCCTTTTTATTTTGTGAGAGTTAAGTTTTTGTTGGGGGGAATTTAATGACTGTTACAGCCCCCTTTTCTTTTTTTATAGAAACTTCAAGCATCTGTCGCTTTTAAGGGACTTACACCGCGAACTCCCCAGCCAGCAGAGAAACATGTTCCAGAAACGTTAATGTAATCTACCAAAAAAAAAACACACACATGTCTGGAATAAAGTTTGTAGTTCCCCAACCTCATTATTTACACCTATGTTAGACCTGTTACACTTTGCATTCTTATGAAGCGAGCGGAGGCTGGGTTCTCGTTATTGTTGCCAGCTAAGCCCGAATATATTCCCTACATTTTGGCGCACACTCTAACACAAGTTTGACCTTTTATTATTTCTCAGTAGAGTGCGGTTTAGGCGTTATGTTTTTAAGTCTATTCCCTATTGGCCCCTCCTTTTTTCTTTCCCTTTCGTCTCCTTCTGTTACCATTGTGTAAGGAACAGACAATGATACATCTGTGTGAATTTTAGAGGAAATTTTGAATGTTAATTGCCAAATGCATCCCCTGGTTTTCTACTTTCAAAATTATATAGGTTTTATGGCGCCTTTACTTTTTATTCTGTTTTATTGATATATTTTTGCCAGGTTGAGGGGTGCCTGATCTGTCTAACAAATGTCTAGCCCTGAAAAGACAGTATATTCTAGTTTAGTACCGTTCGTAGCTGACTATTATGTGCGATTTTATTCTGTAAAACATTATCAACTAGGCACATGTGTGAACGCTACAAATGTCCACTGTTTGAGACCAAACATTTTTGACATCAAAGTAAATCCTGTAAGTATTTTAATTTTTAAAATGTTTCCAATGGATACTCAAAATTGCCATTATGGAAGGCGCGATGTCTTAAAATCTGTGACTGTTTCAATTTCGTTCGTGGGAATCCAATATTCTTGGAAAATGGCGCGCAAGTAAAACAACTCCCACCCACTAATGCGATGAGCCGGAGATACATCAACGACCTCTCCCACCTGCACATCCGCATAGATGTCCGCTCTCTCCAGTAGGGATTCCCCACTCCCATCACGTACTCCTCTGAACACCACACACAGAACCCTATCCTGCACCCACAACAACGCCCCCCCCACAGACTGGCCCCCCTCCGTTACGACAGGTGATGGCTCACTTACGAAGGACAAAGAAGGCAACGCCCCCCCGGACGAGTGACCCACATCCCTCCCGCTAGGCCTCACCTAGAAAACCGCACAAAAACACACAACACAACACCACGGCTCCACACACTAACCCTCCCAAACGCCTCCGCCGACCAAAATCTTCCGTGCCTCCGCCACCACTACTAACCTCCACAGAAAACGCCTCCGCCTCCACATACCCTACGCCACCACAGAACGCCCTCCTCCTCCACGACCACTACTCTCCACAACCTCCCGCCACATCCCTACTTCCCTCAAGATCCGCATCGCCATAAAACACTCTCTGCTCACAAGCCTCCCTCCCAAAATCCACAGAACCACTTCGCGCCACACGGGCCCGTATTCCAACAAATAGCCCTGCTCGCGTCCACAAAACTGCCCGCCTACCAGCGATCACAACTCCCCACTCCGCCCAAAAAGCGGGCGCCGCCTCCCACAAACCCGATACCTCCTCCACCAGAACCACTAGGCATCCTCCAAAAACGGCCTCCTGCACGTCCCAAACTACTACGCGTTGCCACAAAAGCTGCACTCCTCCACAGACCTCGACTCCCCACAACGCCTCCGCCTCCCCAGAACCACATCTCCTTCACATACGCCTCCTCCTCCACAAATCAGCCTCCTCCTCCACAAAACCCTCACCCCACACCACAACAACTCCCTACGCTCCGCCACATAAACGCTCATTCTCCTTCACAAACGCCTACTCATCACGATTCAACACTTAAAAGTGTTGGTGTTTGGAGGGACAGCGAATACAATAATGGGGGTTAGTACAGGGAAGTGCAGATACACCTAGGAGGGATGAATTATGTGTATATGGGCACAAATTATAGACAGATCTCAAAACACAACTAACACTGCTCTCCAACCCTACCAAACAAGAAGATGGCAGCTTTTAACGTGGAGCAGCCTTGGATCTGGCCCCCCACAGTCCTCTGTTCCTGTAATTGGCCAGTCTGTACAGCAGTTGCAATCACAATGACGATCGACCTCACAGACCAATCAGATCACCCTGTGATGTCAGAGTGGGTATGTCCCCTCTCAATCCCGACATGCGACCTAGTCCTCCCCCCTGTTATCCCGTCTTGTCGAGGATGACGTCATTTACCATGTCCGCCGCCAGCCCACAGTGTCATTGCGTGTAATTGGCGACATAATCTTTACATGTCTGCGCTGGGCTGCCGCGGTTGGCCGCTGCTGAGCCTAACTTACTCCTTACTGCGCCAGTGGCGGATATAAACTGCCCGGAGCGCCAAGGGTTAACAAAACCTGCCTCTGATTCCTATCTGCACCTACTTATCTACCGCCTCATTGTGGATCTAGTGATTCGTGTGATTTCAACTTTGAATATCTATAAGGGATGTGAGCAGCACAGTAAATAGTACATTTTCAGCTCCAAAATCGCCTGGGTGAGCTAAACTAGTGGATCCGCAATTCAGCTTCACCCACGTAGTACGAGCTGCCTCATGATGGCAAAGGTAATGTAAGCCTTGCTGCACTACTTCCAATATGCCATAATATGTTCTGCATAGCTGGATTCAAACTGAAATTGCGAAATACCGCATTAGCTAGATTTTAACCACTAGTGAGAGGAGGGTTTGGTGTTTTGTTATTGCTTCTTTTAATGCTATGTAGCATAAGGTAGTCTGAACACTCAGAGTTCCTTTAATCTCAATAAATTACAAGCCTTTATTTTTTTAATTAATTTTTTCTTTGTGTTTTTTTTTCATCTTATTATTTAAGTACTTTAAAATAGCCCATTGTGAGCAGGGAAACTCCTGTTATTACCTCCGCATGTTTAATGGCCTCTACCCCTCACTACCTTATTTTTCAGCAATTTTTGATGTTAAAATTCAGGCTCATGTTCAGGGTCAAGCCAATGAAAACCACTTTGAGAAACACGTGTGTCACTACTGGTGTGTACTAGGATCAACATGATGAAATACATTGGTCCATGAACATAGTACTCCTACACTGTCAATAACAGCTCAAGATGGGTCCATGTATTGGTGATCTATTATTCAAAGGAGACATTATCTATATTCCTTTCTTCTAAAACTACATTACAAGTTTTTGTAATTTTTTTTCGTGGCTGAAACCGTTTTAAAACAACAATAACTGCACTGTAGATCAGACATTAACTGTAGGATATTTCAGCAAGATCGCTTTATTACAGTATATTACATATATGTATATGATAAAGCATTATTGTTATGCATTATTATATTCTCTCTTTAGCTAATTCTAAGATGAATAATACTTTTTGGAATATTTAAACATATTATGCGTCAGCATTTATTTTCAATGTTACCTAGCAACAAAAGGCTATTTTGGTAATGCACATAAACCTTTGTTAAATGTTAAAGATAAAGAAAATAAACTGATATTATAATTATATCCATTGCTGTGGGTGGTGTGTGATGGGGCAGCGGATCACTGGGGAGAGGGGCCTCTGGTCCCTCCCCCTCTAGGTGGGTTTCTTGTGCTTAATGGCACATTTATGCTTTTAATTTAACTTGCTTTTGGTGATCTCCTTTTGTTATTTTATGTGGAACAATATGGTATTTAAAAAATTAGCTTTCGTTTATATTGAGACGGCCTCTTATTTTGCACTTGTACTAGTTTGGGGTTTCTCCAATGCTGTTGTTTTTGAGAGATATTAAGGAGATGGCGTTCCTACGCATCACCATATATGGGGAAAAAATTCTTTACTGTAAGAGCATGCAGACTTCTTAGGATCAAAATTTCAAGGATAGACAGGGTCCTCATGTTTGGCTTTCAAAGTTAATAAGAAACTTTGGAATTGAAAATAGTGTATGACTCAGAAGGAGGAAGGGGAAAAAAGTCCCAAATTATGCCTACCCAATATCTGTAATGCGGAAAAAAAAAACCCTTGTTTACCACCATTGGGAGGAAATCCTGACAATATTTGGTCAGGTTTACTTACCCGGTCCATTCGAAGATCCAGCTGTGTTTCTCTGCGGTGGATTCGGGTCTGGCCGGATTCATTAAGGCAGTTCCCCGAAGTCCACCAGTCGCGGAAGAGCATCGGAACGCACTCAAGTTCACCGGCCCTATTCCTACTGAAGGTAATGCAAGCTCCGCGAACACTTATTTTTTTGTTTTAAATTGCGGCGGTTTTTCCAATATCGTGTGGTTTTCTTCGCCACGCCCCCCAATTTCCGTGTGTGCATGCCAGCGCCGATGCGCCACAATCATCACTGCGCCAAAATCCGTGGCAATTATGGGAAATGTGCTCAACGGAAATATTGGGTAACACGTCAGAAAAACGCGAAATGGGGGCCCTTATTAAATAAAATTTGTGACCTCTAGGGTCTATGCAGAGTACCAAGGTATGTCTTTCAGAGAAAAAATCCCACAATGCAACATTTGAAAGAACTGGAGATAGGATTGGGGGGGGCTGTTGGTTTACCCAAAGGACAGACTCAATTTATACTTCATGAACGAGTCTTAGTATGCCCATCTATTTGAACCTCACCGAGGGTATTGGATATGAGTTATGGAGAACTAAATTGGAAGCTCCCAGCCCTTCTGGTATGATGTGGGGTAAAAAAGTCTTATTCGAATACTTCTAGGACATAACAAGGACACTCCCTGTTAAACAATGATCCTGATATGTTGGGGGCCCTAATTAGATAAAGCAAACAAGTTAATAGGGTAATTTTTAATGAACCACTACACTAACAAGCCATGTGGTTAGTCAATCAATTTCTAAGCCAATTTACGTAGCATGGGTGGGAATGAGCTGTATCGAGGGAAGCTATACCTACAGTAAATTTAGTGCTAAATTTAAAGCAGTAGAATTTGAGTACTTTTTTTGAAGTTCCTTTAGATTTAAATTCCTTTGAATTTACTTTGTTTAATACTAGATTTACAATCATATGTGAAACGGCATTATTTGTGACCGTAGCCACCAGTATATTTAACTGCCATTTATAATTAACATTTTGACAATGATTGCTGACATACGTATACACTAAGATTTGTACCTCATGATTACACTTGCTTTAAGTGCCTTTAACTTACCTTGAAAGAAAAAAAAGTAGCTTATGATGTTCCTTCACTGAAAAACTATTGAAAAAAAAAACTCTTCTTTACATTACTGACCAGATAATGTAAAAATAAGTAACACAGTTGACAGAGTACAATGGTCTCTGTACTTGTCATATTATAGTAGGGTAGGTACAATTTACCAATTTAAACCCAAGGATTTCACATACCGTCATAATAATCAAAGATGTTTTTCCTGCTGAATAGAAGATACAATAGCATGTCATAATGCACTGTCAGTTTGTACATAAAAATCTACTTCAGGTAACTTCGAAACAGAACTAGATGACAACGGTATAATGTATATTATGGGACTAACACAACCAACCTGAGTATAAATAGTATAAGAATAAGATAGTAAATCAAGGCAATATCATAAATATACTAGACAATTTAGCAACAAAGCATAAAGTTCTCATGGCCTACCCAGAGCCGCTATCATGGGGGGTCTAACGGACTTTGTTCAAGGGCACCCATTTTCCTGTCACCATCAGTCTAAAAAAAAATACTATACTACCTTTCCCTTCTTCTCCCTTGTTGGTGGCCGTTCGGATGACCTTCTGGGATTTGCACTTTTTACTCTTGAGCTCTTGTGGTTGTGTCTCCTTACATCAGACTTTTAACCTTTTTGTACATTGTATTGTTTGAGGTCTGTCAAGGATTGGCTTTACCCCTGTGGGTTTATCACATTTATCGCATTTACATATCACGGTTTTATGTACGTTTCTGGCGATTTTCCCTGACTTCTGGCCTGTTTGAGGTGTCTTTATCTTGAAGTCGATGTTTTCAACCAAGCACTCTGGCGGTGTCAATGTAGGCTACACACAAATAGATGTCAGATGAGAGCTGAGGATGGAGCGATACTATTCTTATCCGGATGTGGCTCTCTCTCTCATTCATGTCATCTGTCCAAGGAGCTCATCTTTGTACCACATTATATTCCTCCTGAGCTCCAGCCCACTTGGTGTTCTTTGGTGTTCTTTTTTTTTCCTGGAGTATTTGTATGTCTATGTTCTTTAGACTTTCTTGAAATCTGGGTTAGTGCTTAACCTCTAAAAACCAAGGCTTAGGCCCTGAATGTTCCAGCTACGATAATAAGGGACATGGTTGTTGTGTCCTATTGTAATGAACATTTCTGTTTGAACAATCTTGATTTGGATTGGTTGGTTCAGTCCGTCATGAATCTTTTGCACAAGGTGATAAGCAGGGTCTTTATCTCCTCCATGTTGTCAGGATCAGTGGATCCTCTGGACCACGCGGGAGATGGAACTAGCTCACACTGGACCGGAATCCAAGTGGATACCTGGTTTTCACCAGAGCCCGCCGCAAAGCGGGGTTGGACTTGCTGCGGCAGAGATACCACGGGTCGTTCCCAGGTGGCGACTAGCCCGCGGTGGGCAGCCAGGGTCGAGGTACCTTAAGCGAAGACAGTCGTACAGGTCGGCTCGGGCAGGACAAGCGCCAGAGGTGCAAGTCAAGTCCAAATCGGGTAGCAATGGGAGTCCAGGAGGTGGGAAGGGAACACAGGCACACGGAACACAGCAACATGGAGGAACTCGGGTAACACGGCAACACAGGACTCAGGAGCGGAGCACACAGGAACCGGAATACAGAAACGCAAGAATAACAGGACAGAAAACACCAGGAAGCTTTCTCTTAGGCTGTGAGGCACAAAGGACACAGGAGGGGAAGGAAGGTTCTTAAAGTGAGGGTTCAGCCAGTGCACCAATTAGGGTGCGCTGGTCCTTTAATTTTTGGCAGGAGCCACGTGCGCGCCTAGGAGGCGGGACGCATGCCACGGCAGCCGGGGAAGAGAGGAGTCGATAGAGGTGAGTGAGTTGACCGGCTGCAGCGGGGGGCACAGAGGAGCACGGATGCGCCCGCGATCGAGACATGGATCGCGGGAGCACCCGTGACACATGTCTTTGCTCTGTATCTCTCTGTGTCAGGCAGGTGGATTTCCCCAGGTTTATACCTCTGGTGGTCTGGTTTTGGGTAGGGGGCTTTGTTTTGGACTTCTGGTAGGAAATTTTTCTGAGGTCCATTTTTATTGGTCACCTCAAGATAGGATTTTTGTCATGGCATTGTGTGAGGTCCAGGCCATGGCATTGTCTGAAGTTCGGCCCTTGCTCTCTTGTCTAGGCAGGTTTTCATCCCTTGGCCAGCATGTGACCCCTTGTTTATTTAGGTGTTGTTGTCATACAGCTGGTGATGATTGATGAAGGGTTGTTTGCCAGGGTGATATGTGGCATGCGCGGTTTTGGCGCCAGCTGAGTATTGATCTCCTTGGCGGTTGTGGTCAAGAAGTCCTTCTTGGAAGGATGATACGATATTTGTGCAGCCAGGAAACATTTGCATTTGCTGTGCAGTCTGGGCTACTGTGCCGGTGTTCTGCTATCTGCTGTCAACAGGTCCTGAAGGTTGTTCGTTCCGGTGTGGATAATGATGCACTTTGGGTGTGTAAAATTGGTTTGCCCATGACAGCTTTAACTTGTGTTAATAACTTCCCACTGGAGTCTTTTATCAGGACTATTTCTGGACTTGTGGTTCTTAGTGACGCATCTTCCTGGTGGTGGTGTCCTGTTTTTGGCTACCCTGTGGTGGTTGACCCTGTGTTACAGGGGTGTGTTTGGGGACTGTTTTTGATTTTAGATTTTTAGTTCTGCTATCTATTCTTGAGTCTATTATTTTATTGCTGCAGCTCTGTCAGTTTGTTTAGCTCTTTGTCATTAGTCATTGTGTCATTACCTTCAATTATAACTTTCTATTGAGAAGATCCTCTTGAGTGTCTCAAGTGAGAGGTGTGTAAACAGCAAGGGTTTCTCTGTTGACTGTCTGTGTAAAGTGAGGACATCGGTAGTTTTAAAGTTGTGTGTATCTTAAATTTGGTCTTCATCTTAATGAGAAGAAGATGTCTCAATTCCTCCAGATTTCCTCACTCCCCTGTACCATGATGGTGCTGCTATTGTACACGTTGATGATGAGTGGGGTGTCGGGTCCAGTATCTCTCATTTGTTGCCCTTGTGATGCCACTTGTGTATATTCTTGTGGTGTTGGCATATAGCTTGTCCAGGCCAGGGGATGATGATCTGTGTGTTTTAGAGGTGAAGTGAGCAAAGAGTTTTCTGGATTTTCTGATTGTAGTATGTTTTATGGCTTTCATCCTCAATGGACTATTCTATTGCCTTGCTTTGTGTTACAACATTTTTAGGAATTTTTTATGTTCTATCGCGTTTGGCTTGCTGGTTGGTTTCTAGTGGTAGTGCTGTAGTCTCTTCAGGCTCTTTCTTCTGGTTTGTGCTGCTTTGTTTAGGCTGAGTCTTTCTTTTCTTTTTTTTGCTCTTTAACCATTAAGCCAACATGACATTGGGGAACATCATGTGAGCTTCTTTTTCACCCACCATGAGTTCCCCAACGTCATGTGGATCACACAGGCTCAGAAGCAGGGCCTGTGCAATCCGTGCAGGAGGCCAGCTGTATTTGAAACCGAGCCTCTGCACTAGTAGCCAGACGCAATATTCACGACCTAGGCTGTTAATCCTTTAGGTGCTGCAGTCAACAGAGAGGACCCAAACTGCCTTCTCTGAATGCTTGCTGGGTTGGACCCAGCAATAAGTTGTCAGCCTATATAGCATAGGAGGACCAAAAAAAAAGAAAAAAAAGGTTTTAATAAAAAAAATTTGATACAAGTAAAAGTCCCTCGAATGCCCCTATAGATAAACTTCCAAACACAATGAAAATGTAAAATACCACAAAATACAATAATATAAATAAAACTTTACTGATTCGTACGTTTTTTCATTTTTTTTATTTTTCATGGCAAAATTTTTTCCTGTGCTCTGTATTCCATGGAGTCTAGATTTTCCAGGTTTTGCTCATGTTTAGTGCTGCTTACTCCTTAAAGGTCTCTAATATGTTCAGCTCTTGCTAAAGCAGTACTTTTGCTAGAAAACGCTAGTAGTCCAACATAAAGGTTCTAAACAAAGCACAAATCTTCCTTTGTTATGTCGTTATGTCTGGAGTAGAAACCATAAGGAGATCCTCTGAAATGGATATCCATGGAGAATAAAGCTAATTGTGCATCCTAACCCATCAACGTGACATTGGCTCTCAAGTATATCCTGTGTGCACCCGCATTCGGGTGTCTCCAGAAACAAAGCCCTTGAGAGGGGCCGTGATCATCTTGGACTAACTAGCGTTTTTCAGTATTTGACGCCAATGTGGTGAAATTGATGAATAACACATTTGCACCATTTTCTTTTGACCCAGTTTTCAGGACATTCACTGTGCCCTCCAAAGACAACTCTCTTTATTCCTTGGGTGTTCTGATGAGAGATATCAAATTTGTATAGAATTTCTACATTTTTTAGATTAATAAATGGAAATCTTTTATGAAGAAATCTTAATTTTGCCATGTTCTGAGGTCCATAACTTTTCATTTCAGTGTACGGAGCTGTGCAAGTTTCATTTCATTGCTACCATTTGGAGGACTGTATGACCTTTTGATCCCTTTAATTGAATTTTTATTTGTTGAAAATGGCAAGAAAGTGACAATGCAAACAATTTGCCACTATTTTCCGCCACGGGGTTCAATATTGTTTTTCTATTTAGGTAATCATGTTTGTTGGACACGTGGATGCCTAACATGTTTATGATTTTTATTTGTATATATATATATATTATATATATATATATATATATTATTATATATTGTACGCGGGGTCCAGTTTAATGAGACACAGACAGGCTTGATGGCAGAAATGCGGTTTCCTTGCGGCTTTTATTGCCACCAAAACAATGCAGCTTTACAGGCAAGTAAATAAAACAAAGCGGGGAAACAAAAATGGGCTCGTCTGAGTCACTACTGTACATCAGCAGGTCCCTCTCTAGCAAAGCAGCGTTTCACAGCGGCTAGTGCCACACGGCTGGCAAGCCTCCAGACAATGTCTCTCAACAGAGCTCCAGCCCTATGCAGCTCTGGGATAAAACCCTTCTCCCAGCTGCACTTGGTATTAGGGCTGTGCAGTTTCTTCAGTGCATTAACCCTTTACCCAGGTAGGAAGTAACCTGAAAGGAATATATACACCATCTATTACCTTTCACAGCCGCTGTCCTACATACCCTCCCCCTCTGCTCAGACCTGTGGGGAGGAGCACTTTGTGCCCCTAGAGAGTGGACACGGGACAAAGCATCAGCATTACCTGCTTAGACCCTGCTGGGCGTGTTCCACATAGAACTTATAGTCCTGCAATGGCCTAAATCCACACTGGTTCTACACCTGGTTACCCTGGCATTTTTCCCTTTATTCTGAGCCATCCATTTTAAGGGAGAATGATCCGTCACCAACCTGAACTGTCTCCCTAGTAGGTAATATCTTAGGACTCAATGGCCCACTTAAGCGCAAGACATTATCTCTCAATGATGGCATAATTCTTTTCTGCAGAGGACAATTTCCTACTCAGATAAACAACAGGATGTTCTTCTATGTTCTTGACTATCTGTGAGAGGACAGCTCCTAAGCCGACATTAGAGGCACCTGCCTGGACCACAAATTCTTCTCTGAAATTTGGTGCTATCAACACTGGCCTTTTGCATATCTCCTTTAACTGTTGGAACGCTTTGTCTGCTTTCTTATCCCACTTGACCAAAGCAGACTTTGACCCTTTGGTAAGGTCTGTGAGGGGTGCTGCAATTGTGGCAAAGTTTGGCACAAACCTTCTATAATACCCGGCTATTCCTAAAAAAGCCTTTACCTGCTTTTTTGAAACAGGTTTAGGCCAATTTCTTATAGTCTCAACCTTATCCATTTGGGGCTTAATGACACCTCGCCCAATGGTATATCCCAAATATCTGGCTTCCTCCAGGGCTATGGCACATTTTTTGGGGTTGGCTGTCAAGCTCGCCTCCCGAATTGAGTCTAACACCCCTTGGACCTTTTTTAAATGTGACTCCCAGTCTGGGCTAAAAATAACCACATCGTCCAAATATGCTGACGCATACTCCTTGTGAGGCTGTGAAATAAGGTCCATCAATCTTTGAAATGTAGCCGGCGCACCATGAAGGCCAAATGGGAGAACTACATATTGGAAATGACCATCAGGCGTGGAAAATGCTGTTTTCTCCTTCGCCGCTTCAGTAAGTGGCACTTGCCAATGGTCAGATCCAAAGTAGTAATGTTCTTGCCGGGCCTAATCTTTCAATCAATTCGTCTACTCTAGGGTGCGTCAAATTTTGAAACTTCATTTAACTTTCTAAAGTCATTGCAGAACCTAAGACTGCCATCAGGTTTGGGAATCAGAACTATGGGGCTTGACCAACCACTGTTAGACTTCTCTATAACCCCTAGAGACAACATTTTACCCACCTCCTCTGAAATAGTCTGTCTTTGAGCCTCTGGTACCCTATAAGGTCTCAACCGTAACTTTTGGCCTGGCTCTGTCACTATGTCGTGCTGTATGACATTGGTCCGCCCTGGCAGGTCAGAAAAAGTCTCTCTATTTCTCTGTAGGAACTTCTTGACCTCCTGTACCTGTACTGCAGACAAGGCTTCTGAGCCTTCCGGAGCATCCCCTTTAAGGTTCTATTAAACCTTTCAACCAGACCGTCC